>VWZG01005166.1:229025-364731 GCA_013396735.1 Grallaria varia
GGGGACGACACAGTATTCAGTGCAGGAGGCACCTGTACCTCCACATTTCACACCACATAATGTTTGTTTGTAGTACACTGACCTAGTTAAGTCTGATGGTAGCACTAACAAATACAGCCAACAAATTCAGCACAGGAGGAACAGACACCTTTCACAAGGAAATGAGAACACAGGAACAAAACAAACAAAAAAAATCAAAATGCAGTAACTCACTCACTAAAACATCAAACATCCAGAGCTGACCAAGACAGTTGCACCACCTAAAATGCTGAAAGTCCAGATGCACTCTAATTCCCACTTGTTACAGAAGCCTAATTAGTGTTGACAGACAACAGCTCACAGTGAAGGCNAGTTCAAAACTGGCTATTTTATGTACATTTAAACAGAGTGATTTTGGTACTCTATGTAAGTACATGTTGAGGACAACGTTTTTATGATGCATTTTCCAAAACTTAAATTAAATAACTGTCTTCAATATATGGAAAAGAAGACTACAAATCTCTTTAGGCAGTGTCCAACTCCATAAGCAAAAGTGGCCAGTACCTCCTTCTAAAGATAAATCGATATTGCTTCAGCAAATTACATAGAAATGTATACAAAAAACTTACCAAGTATCTCCTCAAAAATAAAACCTGTTTCTCATTAAGGATTTCCAGTAGGCATAAAATCAAGATAAAGAAGTAAAGAATTTATTGTATCTCTAAATCTCAGACCTGAAAACAGCAAAATTCTTTATAGTATGCTCAAAATCAAAAGCAACACTTAAATAAAAACACTGGCATATAAAGTGTAAGTTAATAGCACTTGAAAATAGTGTATTTATGTGAAAGAACACAGTCTTTCAAAAATTGTTTTCAACAGAAAATTGTGTTCATCACAAAAAGAACCTGCTGAACGGTGGTATTCTCCCTAAACTTTGCATTATTTCATTGCTGCAACATGGTCATTTCTGTATCAGGAAACACAAAGTTTCTTGGTGCTCTCAAGATGACCTTTTTCTTTGTTATTCAGTGAGGGAATTTGTGTTATAGTCCTACTTACACTTGTGGGACTTCATCAGTTAAGCCTAAACAACCCATTTTATAAACGTATTTATAAATTATGTGTATCATTTCAGATGTAGTTTCTGATGTGTAGCTGAACACCCACAACTAAGTGACTTCTGAACAAATACGTCACCTGCAGATTTCCGTCATTCACTTTTTAAATTCTACAAAATAAAGGATATTGAAAGAATTTACGAATACTGCCAAGGAAATAACTTCAAATGGGAGGGTTTAGGGTTGGTGGNTGCAGTAACTCACTCACTAAAACATCAAACATCCAGAGCTGACCAAGACAGTTGCACCACCTAAAATGCTGAAAGTCCAGATGCACTCTAATTCCCACTTGTTACAGAAGCCTAATTAGTGTTGACAGACAACAGCTCACAGTGAAGGCTGCAGACAGTCTACTTCAAAGACAAATGTATAGAGAGAATAACAAAAACACAGAAGAGATGGGTTTGGGCAAATACTGGAGCAGCTATCCAAACACAGCAGAGCAGGTGCAGGTAAGACAACCAGTTTAAAGACTGAGATCAATCAATCTGTGAAAATACCTATATGAACTACCTGCCTACAGTGGTCCTTGGTTTCTATCATTCTTCTGCTACAACAGCTTCTTCAACATGTCCAAACATGATGTCCTCATGCTTGAATGTCTAAATGGATCAAAACAGGCTTTTTGTGTCATTTTAATAGACTAAGCTTGTGGAAGATTCTAAGGAGGAATGGAAGAGAAATGACAGAGAAATTTCTTCAGGCAGCTCTAAAGCTGCTCTGTTGTGTGGCAACTTTATCAGATGTTCCATCACAACCACAACTGTACAACAAATGAGCAGTGGCGGCATATGTTCTCTTTCTCACTGTAAGTTCAGTATGCCTTGTAGCTCTATACAAGAATCCATACATACAATCAGAAAAAAACCCAAAACCAAAATCCAAACCCAATCACTTCAAAACCCTAGATGAAGAAAGAACAATTGGTAAAACTGTGACTCAAAATGCAAATATATAAGTAGAAATTCAACCATAGTTGAAATTACTGATAGATAAAGACAATGAACGGACAACGAGAAAACAAACAAGGTTGTGTTTAGTCATTCTGCTTGCCAAATTTTGGAGTGTTTCTTCCTGTCAGCACCATATCCAGGTGCCCTGAGGTAGCAGAATGTTGCTGCTGGTGTGAAGAAGCTTTATGTGCAGCCATTTCCCTTGCAGTGAACAATTTCCCAGCTGATTAAAATACTGTGACAATCTCAAAGGTTGCTAAAACCAGGAAAAGTAAACATATGGATTGCTTTACAGAAAGACTAGAATCCTGATGGGGGGACATGCTCCTTTTGCCAACAGTACTCTAATGTGTCTAAAATACAGCTGCCACTATCATTAACAGCTGACGGGCATTAATACAATCCAGGTGGTACATGGCATTCAGGGCAGAAAGCACATCTTTCTGCCTATTCCAAAGGCAATTAGAAGCCACCTAACTAAATTCAAGTGCCCAGCTCTGGAAAGCAAAGCACAGACACATGAACAAGTTGCTGCGCATCAGGAGTTATTTACCCTCCACTGCTGAGGCCTACAGTAGCAGTGCAGGATACTAATGGTGATTATGTGTCCATGGACAGTAACTACAGGTTTGGAAACACATCACAAGCTCATCCCTTCAGTGATGTGCCTGCATGTGGGAGCAGGAAGGGCACAGATGCTGAAGAGGCCACTGCTCCAGCAGAACCCCTCAGCTGCTGCGCACCTCTCGTTGCACCTACGTGACTGTAGGAGCAACAGATTTGTGGTCAAAACCCGTGTTTTAAGGTATGTTTATTCCAAAAAAGGTATCGATGCAGAGAACAGATGGGGAGAAAAGATAAACAGTTTAAAAGAATAAAATAAAAATTTAAAAAAAGCTGTGGGGTGAGCCAAAAGCAATGCAGCAATTACTTAATAAAAATGAAATATTTAAAGTATGATGAGAAGAAAAGCAAGGTGCGCAAAAAATATATGGTTTTGGTTTGCAGTGCAGATGTTTAGGATTTACAATCAATATGGTTTGCTTTTTCATGCTATAAAATGCATATACAATTATGCCCAAGATGTGTGTAAATGTTTAAATATTAAAACAAAACAGATACTCTGGATGTTTGATGTTTGTTTCTGAAAAGAAAAAAAAATCTATTTTACAAGGACGCAAGCACTAAAGTGAAATTAACATAAAACAAACAAAGCAGTGTAATAAAATAAAAAGCTCAAAACCAAGTTAACCAAGGTCGTTAATGTCAGTTAAATGGCAAAGATCCATGTTAGCCAACGTTTAAATACCAATTAAATGGGAGAAGACTGCCTTGTAATTACACTTTAAAGATGTATTTCTGCTTCTTCTAGGGTATATGTTGTGTCTAGCAAACATGCATGTTTCCTTACATTTCTGAAGTTTAAATTTCCTTATCTAAATTGTCACAACTACTCAGTAATGTCAGATTTCCTCCTTTTTGCCAATAATTTTTCTAAATATTCTGGAGAATGATAGCATTGATCTGCTAAGTCCGACCTACCTCTTCCAACGGTAAATCTATAACAAGTGAAACCATATACTGAACTTCTCTATTTGAACGGAAGACAAAGCTCTTGTCCACCTCTTCACTCTAAAAATACCCCACAGCTTAAAAATCTTGAAGCACAAAAGCACAACACGCATTAGCACAAATTCAGTGTTTTGCTGACCATAAAAACGGTCCTTGTATGGACAGAAATGGAAGTCTGGAAAAAAAAAAGTATTTGGTAAGGAGTTTTTTTCATGCCCTGCCTCCAAGTGATACTGCTTGGATGGAATTTACAGAGAGCCACAGTCTAAAAATACAGAGGCTGAGAACAGCAAAGCAGCTACACGGATTACACTGGGCTCTTACAACCTTTTGTAGTTTCACAGGAAAGCCAAGCACTGGAGCACCCACCAACAGTACTGTTCTTTCTCCTGTCCTGGAAAAAAAAGGAGCAATTTGAGGCAAAATGTTACCAACTACAGGAAAGCAAAGTCAAGTGTTGGCCGCTGCACAATGCCCACATAAAACGTTCACACAAGGAAATGTCAACTAGTGGAAACATTTCTGTATATTTTTTTAATTACTATTATTTATTTCTTTTTAATACAAATCCTTCTGGTTTTCAGCCTACAGGACATGAAGCAGTGAAGCAGATGCAGCTGGTAAGTATTTTATGTTAACAATAGTAGGGGATGCCCAGCAGTGTGTGTGCTACTGACACGGAGCTATCTATTAAAATAAACATAAGTTCTGACTTTTTCCTAATCCTCAAAAGATAATGAAAAATGAGGGTTTGGGGTGCTTTTTTAAGTGTGTTGTCTCTCTCTTACTTCAGTGTCCTACATAAGTTTTTGCTTTATGCATACACATAGGATTGTGTCAGAGCTCTTTGCAAGGATTAAGGCACAGCATGGGAGGACTGTCTTTTAATTGAAACAAAACAGTGCCTACTGTACCTTTTTTCCAAAAGGTCAATACAGAGAAAAGGGACTTTACTAGCAATCCTGGCCTTTTCACTTTTCTATTTTCATAAACAAGTTCAACAGCCAAGTTATTTAAACTGCCAGTGGAAATACAGATCTTGCTTACAACTGTGCAAGCAATCCCCTTTCCCTCTCCTGTTGGTCTTTGGGGTGTGAAGTCTTGGGAGGAGTTGGCTTTTCCATTTAAACATACTGTCATCTAAACAGGTAGGTTTTAAAAGAGTTGAGTACCTAGTTCAATGTTACTGATTCCTTTCCTGGAACAGGAAGGTTCAGATTTGTCCAATACTGAGATGCAACCCTATTTAGGAAAGATGTTCTTGGACCCTTTCTTCGTTTACTTGCATAGACACACCACTACCCCACTGAGCAAGAGAGGATGTTCACAGTCTCTGTTTCAAGGTGAGGAAGATCCTCTGAGCAGCACCACGCTTGCAAATGTCATGGCAGAGATTCCCAATACCCTTAAAAGCCAAATCACCTCAAAACACCTCTTCATTCTCCCGAAGTGAAATCTGTGGGCAGATAAATGTAAACCATATGCACCAGAAATGTATCTTTCAAGATATAGTTTCTGTCAGTCTACTGGCAAGAAGACCACTTAAAAGCATATTGCTCTCTCAAGAATGATATCATGGCCATTGCAAAGCGCAGTCAGTTACTCAAGTCTGTAGTCAGTCACGCTTTTGCCTTCCTCAATGAAAATGTTGATGCAAAGGTACCAAGCCTTCACCAGAACCACCAACTTGGAAAACTCACAAGGAGAAGCCATGCCTGTGTTTCAGTGAACAGTTGTAAGGCCTGTCCAAAATGGAATTACTAATATTGGTGATAAATGAGCTCTCTATGAACAGACATGCAAGAACTTCCTTGTGAAATCCATCACCAGGCCCAGGCAATCATGCTCCTAATTCTCTTGGCCATCAAATCAATCTGCTCAAGATCCCACCCTCTAGGTAACGTACTAGGAATCATCTGATGGGGATCTGACAGCACACTTTCGAATCACTAATGTCAACACCTTGAAGATAAGGACCACACAGTAGGGCAGAGTAGAGTAGAAATCAGGCAGACCCACCAACCATGTGGGATTGTCAGAAGACAACCCAAAGAGCTATAGACACAGATGTACTTTTCCACAATGGATCTTCCCTGAAAACATAGCATAGTGTAGTTTTATTGCTTACACAAGATGCTTCAAGAATGAGCTTAATCATTTCAAGCGCTCCTGAAAAACACCAATTTTACCAAGATGTCAAAGGGATTAAGTATCTATAATACGTACTAATAGCTTTCTTCCAGCTCCCACTAACAATGCAGAAGAAGACAAGACATGCAGTAGAACTCAAGAGTCCAAAAAGTCCCTAACCCTTTCTAGAAAGAAATAGCAGTGTCTCTGCAAAAAACAGAAAATGGATTTTGTGCAATGTTGACTGTACCTAGACGTTCAGAAATGTGGGAGTATGTAAATCAAGCACACGCAAAAAAATCTGTATTAGGTGTGTCCTCACTGGAAACAGGAACTCGCAAATGAAAAGCTCTGAGAGTCACCAGCCTGCTCTGAAGGTGAGAAAGAGGAAGGAGTTGTGTGTCACCCCAGTGTTCATAATAACCAGTACCTACAGACATCAGGTACTGTATGAATACAAGAAAGCATCAGAACTGGATATTAAGTTAGCTAATTAAACTTTTAAATGCCTGGAAGTTAAAACATACAGGTTTTTCAATGCAGATATTAAATCAGAATTAGCAAATTCCTCCATCTCATTCTGCAATTTATATAGAAAGCCTTGCTCTTTTCCCTCCACCATCTGTCTAAAATTTAAATAAAACATTCAAGTCTAAAATGTGCTTAAGTTCCAGTGAGGCAGGTTTAAGCAGTAAATGAAATCAAATTAAGGAAAAAATACATAAAAACTGAGTAACATTTTTAAAAATCATTTACTGTTGTGCCTTTTACACAAATAATTTCCTTTCCATGGATTTGGTCAGTAATATCTTTGAATGGTTGCAAGTGCAGTGCTTTTTTGAAAGCAACCTGAAAAATTAGGTTAGCCTAGTAAGGGAATTCCATCTGTCCTGGTTGTCATCAGTAAAAGATACCTTTTCACTTCTTGTCAAGCATATAATCTAGTACTCAGTCCAAAATGGGATTTTAAAGACTTCTCTTATCAGCTTTTAGCCTTACTTCAGTAAGAAGAAAATACACAACTTCACACTGGTGCTCTACTGAAATTAGAGAACCGATTTATTTTTATTTTTTTTTCCTCCCACAAAAGAAGAACAGGTACAGATAATACATGAGGTCAACGCAACAACAGATGTGGAGAGAACCTAAATACTTTGCAGTCACAATACTATTTACCACAAGCACTTAAAAGAACCACACACCATGCAAGTTGGGGAAGGAAAAAAGGTGTTGAATGATTATCACAGACTAGGTTTGCAACAGACTTCAGTGCCTACAGGATTTTCCTTATAAAAATAAACAATATTTCTCTGAATATCAGATTAATTAAAGAAATGTATTTTGCATATGGTGATGCTATTTCAGAAATATGCTCATTTCATTGCAAACATGGCGTATGAAATTTGGGGAAAAGGTTGCTACCTTCATAAATAGTGAAAACTGAGAAAGGTGGTCCAAACCCACAATATTTTTTCAATTAGATTGACTTCTTCAAAAGTTTTCTAGGATGGTGCAGTTATTTACTCAAGACTGTGAAGATGACAATGGCTCATGCTTGTTGTTCCCTACAATACCTACAGATTTCTCATTTCAGTATGAAGCTTTAGAAATGAAAATATCTTCAACATCAGTTAATTCTAAGATTTGACAAGATCATATCACACAAGGAATGCAAAAACTGGTTTTCTAGCTCAAAAACAAAGGCAGTATGAATAGCATGCTGTACTCTGCCCCATAGTAAGTGAGGTAAATTCTTTAACATTTCAACACTCCTTGCACATCCAGACAAGTTCTGAAAAACCTAGGAGAGTATAGGCTGTACTCTAGAGTTTTTACACCTTCTAAGATTTTGGGAGGAGTCAACAATGCTACACATGCAAGTGAACCCAAAGGGGTTCAATTGTCAGCATGCCTGATTATAATAATCAAGACTGGATACATTGGAAATTAAAATGCACACATGCAAAACAAAGCAGCGCATCAATTCTTCAATAAACTGCCTCTCAAAGCAAAAGTCACTTGAAAGACGGTCATGCTTGTGACAGGAAGACACATGTCACAGTCTCCCTCCCAATTTCATTAAGTGCTTACTGCAGGGATGAGGCAGAGGTGCACCTCAGCAGGGGTAATGGTGAGGCAGCGACTCTCAGACCCTGGAACCGAGGAGGGGGTCCTGCACTGTGGCCACCTGACACCCAATCAGAAAGAGAAAAGCCACTGAGGTTGCTGGAGGAGGGCAAATTGCAGTGCCACTACTGAACCTCTCAGACTTCAGCAGCCCTCCTGGAAGAACTTCATTGCCTCTTCACACCTTAAGTCTCAGCCTGCTACTGAACACCCCAACTCCAGCCTCGGTCCTTCAGGGACACTGCCACTCACTGAAACATAATTTTCTTTAGAGAACCACCAATAAGCACCTTGCCAGGTCATTACATTTATAATTGTACAGAAAGAAGGTAAAACAGAAGAATGAAGTTATTTTAAAACCCTCCCCAAACAAACAGGTGGGATGAGTGATAGTGTTTGAGCACTGCAAGACTGCTACCACTAGTGCACTTCAGCTAATCAATTTATCAAACAATGTGACTGATTTTACTCAAATTTCATGGTAATTACAGTATATGTTATAGAATTGTCACATTAACAAAATGACTGGCTTTTCCCCCAGAATGTTTTCTCTGTTTTTTAAAACATCGTTTAGGGCTTGATATTTACTTCTTTCAAAGCACAGAATCTGTAAGTTCACTTTCCACTATTCTATTCATTTAATGTGGACTGAAACCCAGCTAGGATTCTTTACCACTGTAGGTTCCCAAGGAAAGCTCCAGTATGAGAAAATTAGTCAAATTCTTGGCTATTATAAACTGACTTTTACTCCTGTGAACTAAGCAACTACTGACATACGAGTTAATATGAGCATACCAAACTTTATTTAGGGAAGAGAAATGGGCTATTATAATTGTATTTGATTCCCATTCACTTACCAGACCCACTCTGGAAAATGAAATAAACCATGCCAAAAGACATTAATTCCCTGCAATGTATCAGAAGTATTTTACAGAAGCAGTGTAAAGAGAAATAGCTATTGTTCTTATTTTATTTCCAATCCCCTCGTGCTCCTTACTGTTATGAGGATCAAATTCAAATACACCAAGCAGCTATTTTGAATGTTTGCAACCCTAGTGAAACAGAATATGAGCACACTGCAGCTACATTCTAACTTGCCTGCCTGCCATCCAGCCGTCATTTGGATGGGTAATTTCTCCCCTCGGGACCATATGCGGTGCTTAAAGCTGAGTCAGTTTGCCGTATGGCATTATTCTATAAAAGCAAGATGGCTTTGCTGGAATCTGACCTAGGAGGGTAAAGGCTTCTACATACTTGGCTCAGTAGTTGCTAGACATGTTAAAGAAACAAAAAGA
This sequence comes from Grallaria varia, assembly GCA_013396735.1. NCBI lineage: Eukaryota > Metazoa > Chordata > Aves > Passeriformes > Formicariidae > Grallaria > Grallaria varia. Next base: position 238,203 of record VWZG01005166.1, read on the forward strand.
CTTCTTAACATAATCCACTTGTTTTACATGGTATTTTTCCTATCAACAAGTATGGGCTTTCCACTATTAAGAAGCAGAGTTGGGAATATTATTCTTGTTACTACCTACATCAAATGTCACACAAGTAACTAAAAGATACAGAATGCACAAAATAATTACATTGCACTGAATTACTGACCTACAGTCGAATTATATATCCACTGAATAGTATATCTACTGAATTATACAGACCTGTTTTATACTTCTGTTTCATAATTTGCACTTCTCATCTCCATCCAACTGTGCTTCTTTTCAAACGTTTTACATGAATAACACGAGAACACTGGACATCAAAGGCTTCTAACAAGTGTTTGGTGGAGGCAGGACTAACACATTTGAAATGTTTACTATTATTTCCCCCTCACCCTTTACTTCTGTTTTACTGCAGCTACCTATTTCAGCTTCTTACTAAATAGTGGGAATGTAATTAGTTCCGAATGCTGTGGACAGAATCAGTCTTTCTTTAACCATGTATTTTTTGAGCACCATACAATAAAAGCAAGTCAAGAAAGGAAAAAAACCCCAAACAACCACATGAGAAGGACAGTTTTCCTTTTCATGTATACTCTTGATTTGTTTTCTGTTGCAAATGCTGCTAATGCTGTTCAAGATCAACAGAAATAAAAAATATTAGAAACAACCCTCTTTACAGATGCTGGTAATTCTGCTGATATGCATTTGCCAATCTGCATAGAAAATACAGTATTAGTTTACAATCACATCAGACATTACAGGCAGCAGTGGCTTGCTAAGATTATTACAATAAGAGGCCATATATCATTACCAAATTCTTTCTGGCCCCTTCTTTTTTGTATGTTTTACTATGAAAAGGAAGAGAGGACCCTTACAATGTACTTGTTAATGTAGACCTCTGATACATTTCCACAGTCTAGACAACTGGCGTCCAGAAGGGGTCCAGCCAAAATGGAACATGTGTGTATCGTACAACCCACTGGACTCAGCCACAGGTATTAAAATATTCATATCTCCTTTCAATGTCTCTTGCATACAAACAGTTTTTCCTCCTCCTTTGAAACATTAACCTTTGCTCTCCCAGGTGATACCAACTGGTCACAGAATTAGTACTGCCTTTCCATACGAAACCACCACTGAGCTAAGTAGGAAACTGCCTGTCAGACACTTCTGCCTCCTCTGAGCTCAAGTATCTATTAATTACAGCCTACCCACTCCACCAGGAGAGGGATCAAAACAGATAGGTGGAGGTGAAAGTGTAAAGTCTGCTCAGAAACAAAAGGAGAGCACCATTGCCCCCCACCCAGACTTCATCCCCAGGGTAGCCACTCCTTTCTTCCCTTCTCTGAGCTGTCCTCCTGCCATGGGCTTTTACCACCAAGGCTCTTTGCTAGAGAAGCTTCATCTTCTTCATAGAACATTTTATTTTAAAATGCAGGGCTCCGTAATGCCTCCTTTGTGGCAAACTGAGGAATATGAATAATAAGCTGAGGATTCATATGGTTTTATTATTACAGGGCATTACAAGATAGAACACCCAGAAGAGTCAAAACAAAACAAGAAACCTCCTACTGTAGTCAATCTAAAGTGCTTTGATTAGGAAGTTATCCAGATTAGGTATTTATCTTTTTAACATAGGATAGAACTATATTTATACAGGAGATTAAAGCCCAGAATGATGCTCACTCATTAATCCAAGCTGGGAGGGAAGAGGGTGGAAGGGACATTAGACCAAACCGATCAACACTCCCTCACTGCACGAACAACCAACAAATAACCAAACCCACACCCAAACCCCATCCCCACAAGCCAGACACTCCCAGCCCCTAAATGAACAGAAACATTTTGGAAAATGGGTGTCTACTGGGAAATCACATCTGTATAAGCCCAGAAAAATATGGGTGGAAAGCCATTCAAAAGCCAGATGAATCTTAACTCTGGCTGTACTACCCCACAGAGGCAAACCGTGGAAGGAAATGGCCTCTTTAATGCTTTCACCACCACGACCCATGGAAAGAGATACAAGGAGCATCACTTCTGCATTTTGCTTTTTCTCAAGCATAATTGTCATAGTGATGGATGCATCAGAAACATACATAAACCAATTTCACCATCAAGAGCGCAATGCTCTCCCACAGCCAAGCAGCAGGCCAGTTGCTACGCTGGAAGCAGCACTCGGGTTGGTAGGACCATTAGACAGAGCTCTCATACTATAAAAGCCTGCAAATAAATGTAGGCTAAAATAAACAGCAAGTCAGATGTTTTATCAGGGGATGTTACCTCATTAAAGGCTATATATGCCAACTCCAATTCAATTTGAAGTAACCTTACGAGGGAAGGCATCTCCCCCCCCCCAACTGGAATTAGATCCACTTGATCATTTTAATTATACCGCATTGCTCTTTTCAAAAGAGTCCTGCGAGCCTTCATAGGCTGCTGTGCTCCCCTTTGAAATTAACAAATTAGGCTTGGTAATTAGAGAGTCAAAATGGTGTGTTATATTGTTTGGTGTGACAAGGGATTTTAGAGTGTTTCATTTTAAGCCGTTTTCAAGGTTTGAAGGTAAAATACTATCACTAATCGTGTATGTTCCCATTTTCCACCTACGCTGATTAATATCTACATAGTGCACTGAGATAAATTTCTTTGCATCTTAATTAAGAACATTTCAAGGCAGATTCCTCAAAGTTCTGTTCCTTTGAAATGACGCTGTAAATATCTTTTAAATGCTATTTACATTATTAAAAAAAAAAAAACCAAAACCAAACCCAGAAAAAACCAAAACCAACGACGAAAACAAAAAAAAAACCAAAACCCAAAGCACAAAGAAAAAGCTTCTAGAGTATAATAGTACATGCTAATTTATTCCAGAAATTATAAATTACTATTTTTTTTCTCCTTAATAGACCTGTCATCAAGTCTTAGGATGTCACTGATGCCTGATACATCAATTCAAGGATACGGCTGAGTCACCCTTCCTTCTGAAATCAGGCCTGTGCACTTGCTCATCATCAAACAAAAACTTAAATAATTTATGTTTCATTACTTAAGATTATGCTACAAGACCTAAATTGATTACTATTAACCCCACTGCCTCAGCAGAACGACTGCTGTGATGTACCACTTCAGGGACTGATGTCCATCCAGATTCACCAGACAATGCCAACATCAGATCTGAGCAAAGTGTGCCAAAACTTGTGGAATGCTGGCCTGAGAGGCTATGAGAGGACATTTATAGCATTGCTTCTTTCATCTCAGGTTCTCGAGCCTCTTTACAGGCACAACTCATGAGTAGTTAATTACTTTTATATGATATACAGGGATAAACATTTGGCAGCCTTGGTCACCGATCAGGGCACAAAGAAAACGGAATTGAAGGAACCCTGTTGCTGCACACCATTGTTCTCCTGTAGCAAATAAGGTACAAATTATGTTTTGATATTATGGAATTTTTCACTTACAGCAAAACCAGAGCTGACATTTTATTCCAGTTTTTAATGTTTGTTTCTTCAGTAAAGCCACTGACCTTCTGACAGTGTTCAGAATAGACACAATATAGGAGGATTTCTCACAAAATTTACCTGAAGCCTAAGGTATTTTAATGTTATTCAAAGTTTTAAAGCAGAGTATACAGACTTTCTTCTCCTGAAGTACTCTTCTAAGCTGGCATTGTATAACAGTAGGTGAAAATGTCAGGCACAAGGAGGGAACTTCGTTCCCATATATAGAATCAAAGAACATAAAACATAGGAGACAATAAAAAGAAAGCAGGCAAGAAAAAGGGATATTAAAAGGGTATGATGAATGGCATATACATCCTTGTGATAATTCCTTTCCTGCTTTATTGCTCAGTAATGATCATACAATACTATACTTCATTGATCACTGCTTGAAATCTAAGCTTCATTTCCTTCACATACGTTAAACACCTTTGACTTGAATTCACTTCATGTAACTTTTCAGTACTTTCTTTTTAGTGTAAAGGGAAACCGAATATAAATACTGAATGAAGGGGGGAAAAAAAAAATCATTCTACATTATTGTTCTCTGTCATCTATAGAGCTAGGAAATGTCTTTGAGGTTCAAACGTGTCTGTGGCAAAGCAGGGCACCACATGAAGGCACTCTATATATTAAGTGTGTGCCTCGGGCTAGTGATTGAAAACCCACTTTGACCACGAGCTGCAAAAACTGAATGCAGATTTTCCCGTAGCCAAATCATTCACTGTCTGGACAGGAAAGAGGGAACCTCCTGTATAGTCCTACAAGCAGTTAGACCTCAGGGCCAGTCAGCGCCTGGGCCAGTCCCACCAGCTGCTCCACATTCTCTTCTCTCACAGGGCTCACAGTCGGAGGAACTCCCCACAAGCAGTCCACATACCTGTAATATGTACAAGACAAGCGTGCGCAGACACATATTACAGACCACTACCCAATGCCTTTTGACTATGAGCACATTTTCGGATGCCAAATGAACAAATAAGGATGCTGGCAGCTCCTTTTACGCAGATAAACTCCAGCTGGAAGGACATAATTTATGAGCAGCTCCTCACTGCATACACTTCCCTTTTAATCAACTGCTAATGGTCACTATGGTGCTCCCCTTGGACAGCCCCATCTACTGCTTGCTGGGGAGCACAATGACTCCAAACACACAAAGGCATATAATGAATCAACACACCACTAACAGCTAATACTCTTTTGGCAGTTTAATCCTTTATTGTGATGAATTCTCTGCCACAAAAACATTGGGGGGAAACTGTATTAATTAAATAAAATAACTGAACGTATTTTGCTTACATTGCACTTTCAACACGCAGACTTACTCAACCAACCAAAGTACAACTATCTATAATCTTAGAATTAATATATATGGAAGAACAGATGGCAGTTAAACTGGAAGTCCCTACAAAGCTTATTCATTAAGTTTCTATTCAGGACAAAAGGCACACTGCATGAGGATTGTTAAAAGACAAAGTAAGGTTTTAAGACATGACATGAAGACCACTTAGTTAAGCAAAGAAAATCACAAATATTAAAGGGTTATGGTCCTGTGATTAAGGCATCTGACCAGGAGGCAGAGTATCTGGACGCAACTCCATACCTGCCTCTCACTTCCTCCATGACCTTGGGTAAGTCAATTCATCTTTCTGTGCCTTAGATACTCAGCAGGGACGGTAATAATACAACTTCCTACCTCCCAGGACTTTTGTGAGAAGAAATTTGCTGATGTTAGTGAGGTCAGCACACTCCCTCTTTGGTCATATAGACTAACTCTATTTTGTTTATATCATCAGAGTACTAACAGCAGCAACCCAACACTACCTAATTCCAAACAGCAAGGCAACATTCCTGCAGATTGTTTTATGAACTAAAGAACAGGAAATGCTGAAGAAACCTGAATTCTCCATGTGAAAGTGTACACTAACGGTGTACTGTGGACTTGCAGCCTATGACCACCAACCACATAACAGGAGTTAAGAGAGTCAGGAACTCCTGAGCCTTTATCACATATCTATGTGTGAAAGATTCCAGCATCCTTCTGAACATTACTATCCAATATAGAGGAGCATATGGCTGAAAATCCCTTAAAACACTCCTTCTAGGAAGAGCATCAACTGTGTGCAGCTTTTACATTCAGATTCAGTGCACACGGGCACAGGCACAATACATTGCACTGCTCTCAATTTCAGACTATCTTGCGCCTTATATATATATGATGAGTTTTAGAGATTTATTGTTTTGAAGGAAAAAACGCAAATACTATACTCTGTTGGCTTCAAAGTGCACTATGAAATATATTGTAAAGTATGAGAACAAAATAGCTAGACAAGAAAAATAAGTAGTCTGTCTAGTCAAAACAACACCTGATATTTTTATAAATATTTCTTTTATTGCATACTTCAAAGAAAAAAATAAATTTTAATTTTGAACAGACTGGACAGGTGAGTACTAAAGGAATTCTTGAATAAAAGAACAGAAAAAACGCAGTGAGGGTGCCTTAAGGTCAGCTTTGCATTTCTCATATTTTCAAGCCAGTTTGACCAGTTAATACAATTGAAAACCTCCAAGTTTGTTTAATTTCCATCCATCTGCCAAAGTGCTCAAGGAGATCCAGAAAGCAGTCATGAGCCAACTCAGCATGCTACAGAAACTCCCCCAAATGAAGACTATGTAACAAGGCAATTGCACCACCTCCTTGCTATCCAAAATTTGCCCTAACCCACAACAGTGTTCAAATACCTACACAAATCATTATGAAGTGTAAACATAGCTATATACACACCCCTCTTCTCAAGTCTTCTAGCAAAAAGAAGCAGTACTAAAGAGTAATCAATCAACCAACCACTTGCATTTTTTTATCATAACTTTCATCATCCGGTAGCAAAAAGTATTCAGAGAGCACTACAGCTGTGCTGCATCACTAAACAGGGTTTCCTAGTAGTGGCAGAGGTCTCTAACAGTTGTGTTTTCATTTTAAATTAAGTTTAAAATATTTTAAATCAATCACAAAAGCTGCACTCAGCATGAAATAAATTAGAATGTTTCAAGAATTTGGGACTATTTTTACAAAAACTTCTGGGTTCTTCTTAGCTCTCAGCCACAAGATTAGCCACTCGTCAGGAAACATTCCCAAGTATTTTCTTGCCCTTCCAAGGCTGAAAACAAGAATAGGAGATGAGGGGAAATAAAAGGAATTTGAAGCTGCTGAAAACTAAAGTCTACCACATGAGGCACAAAATAAGCATGCCATTGTATATTTGATGAAAAAATAACTGTTATGAAATATTCATTTAAAAAGTGATTAAGCTTTGCAATTGAAAAGCTAACCCTTCACAACACGAAATAATCATGCAGCTTGGGAATGAACACATCCTGTGTCCTCTGGTGCTCATTATAATATATGCAACATCCCTACCCAATACTGCGGTTGCTTAGATATTTTCCTTTTTTTCTTTTTTCTTTTTTTTTTTTTTCAATTTGAGATGAAAATATCCCTGGACTTGTTTCTTACAAGCAGGATTCAAACCCAAAGAACCAGATTTACCATCCCCATACATTTCCAGTCAAAGAAAGGTAGGTACCATTTTCTTTGCACTACCTGCTGCGGGGAAAAGGAGGCTCTCCAGGCCCCAGCACAGGGGCCCCCAGGAACCAGTGCAGAATCCCACCTCCTGCTCTGCAGCAGGAAGAAGATTCTTATTTCAAAGCTATTAACAAATTTACTCACCAGCACAACATACGATGTCTCTCCTAAGGGTTAAAATGAACAACCTTTCATACAGAACATGCAACCTATTCCCTAAACTATGAGGGATTAATCCACTGAGCAAAAGAAATGTTTTACAATCCCGTTTATTCTAACTATATTTCTTCAGGGATATTTAACTTTACATATGAAAGCTATACTTTATACATGGTATACATGCAGACATTATTTATTTACAAATCCCAGGCACAGAAATCATGAGTCCAAAATTTTCCTTACAATGACTTTCATAATTAGCCCTTCCATAGTCAAGGCACATTGCAGAGATCAGGGATTATTCATTAGAAGAAGGAATTAGCAGGATTTTAGGCTTCAATGGCCTGTACAGACTATTAACTTGCATTTGGCTATTAGGCGGGTAAGCAGAGTGGTCTCTAAAGCGTCAGCAACAGATAACAATAAATTCTCGAAATGAGACTTAACACCTGATTTCCTAATCTTGAAGGGAAGGGGGGAAATAAGCCAATTCAGCGGTGGCTCAGCAACAACCCTTCCAGCCGCCCAGCCGATTCCCAGCCCTGGAAGCCAGTGGTCCCGGGATGAGTGAATACACCAGGCAGCTGAGACCATGGCAACACCAGGCCCCAGCAGCAAACAACGTCCTCCAGATCTGCATGACAGCATGCAGGCTCCGCGACTGCTTCCCTCTGATAGAGGAGGTTTTGAAAACAAAACAAAAGGATAGTACATGGAGCTGGCTTATTTGAGGTCTATCAGCTGGTCTCCTTCCATCCCTTCCAAAGTCTGGATCAGAGATGAGAGGAACACAAGGATTGTGAATGGCTGATGGACACACAAGAGCAGGTGTGTCCTGTCTATGTATTTTATTTATCCTGAATGCCACCAGCACCCTCCACCCTCTGATAACACAAATCACCAGCCTGGTAACACCAGCCTATCCTCTCCTTTTAACACACTAATCCATTGCTTCAAAGCACAGGGGAAAAATAAAAAGAGTCTAGAAATGTTCTCTTCTTTTTTTTTTTTTCTTTTATTAAAGCTAATGCCTCCAAAGATGAAGGACGGAATAATGCCTTTACCAAAAATACAGTGCAAGACCCTCAGGACCATTTTGTTTGGCTATAGCCGCCGTAAATACTAGAAAACCAAGGATTTTTAATTTTTCTCTCCATTCCTTTGCATTTCCAAGGCACACAGAAAAAAAACTGCATTAAGTAGAGCTCTTAAGAACGGAAGTGCTGACAGATAAGCAGCATGAACCCAATCAGTGAAACATCTCATAGCTCAGTACATTTCATCCTCACCTGGATCAGTAGAGTATTTCAACCAGAATAAAAAGCACCATCAAAAGTGTGACCCTAATTCACCACTACTGCAATTTTCTATCAGCCTAAGTTCAGTGATTTCAAAGTAATTACCAAAATGTAAAACAAGGATAACTGTGATAAATCAGTCCCAGTGCAAATTCAGAGGAACTCTTCCATGCACATGTACAAATAAAAATATTAAGACAAACCATTACAGGAAGACACACACAATTACATGTAATTGTAAATGCACGTTCTACTAGATCCATGAGTCCAAAAATGAAATTGAGCTATGTTTTGTTCCTAGATTGCTTAAACATCATTATTACACCATACACGTGCTTTGGAAAGAAAAATAAGAGTACAGATTTAGGGAAGATGAAGACTAAGTCAAAAAATAACACAGTAAATAAAGAAGCAGAAGTGCAACAGATCTAAGCTGTCCATGTTAATTTATTAAAGCAGTGAGTTGATTTCCTACCTCACATGAAAGGATTCAGAGGAGGCAGGAAAATAAAAGGTTTTCTGAATACTGATCAAACACCACCTTATGTGATAAAAAAGGTGTAATTACACACAAAAAATAATTTGTGAAAATTCTGGACAAGAGAGGAAATTTCAAGGGGAATATGTGAGATACAGGGAAATGGAAAGAATTTGTAGTTTTGTTATTCCAATTTGTAGGACAGTGAAATTACTTCTATTCCATCCTTGTTTTTAAAAACAAATTTGATATTTCTTTTTAATTAATGCTGGTTTTAGACCTATGGCATCATTCATCTCAAAACACTGTTAATACAAATGAGCAATGAGTTTTTCCTTCCTCTCTCCTGCCTCTTTACCTCAAAACTGTGAACAAAGTGAATGTTGGTAAGAACAAGGGGTTTAACGCGTGATTTTGAGAGGAGCAGACACTTGCACTGTGCAGATCTCTCCACTGCTTGTCAGTGCAGTTCAATTCATGATCCAAAACTCTTCTGCTAATTTCAGCCTTGGACCTTACTTGAGCAATGAGTAATAATTTTCTGACTTTTTTTTTTGACAGGGACAAAAAGGATTCCAGGAGATAGCAAGAAGCTCACTTCCACTTGAGAACTGATCAGACTATTTGAACTCAGTTCTTTAAAAGGTAACATCTTCTCATTATAGAAAAATCTCTGAATATCCCTTTTCAGATCACAACCAAATCATTAGGGCCTGCCACAAAGCCTATTAAAGTCAATGGAAGTCATTCAAAGACTTCAAAGGACTTTGGATCCAGACCTTATGTAAAACACCCAGATGCGGCCCAGCAGCACCTCGCATTGAAGGGGAAGGTTGTGCCTGCCAGAGCCAGCAGTGCGGGTCTGCAGGAACTGGTGCAGGAGGGAGAGCTCTGAGCTGAGCACCTGACACCCACGCAGTACCCCTGTTGGAGGGCTGTCTTTTGGGCTAGCCCAGGGACCAAGTACCCACTTGCAGCTGGAGTGCATTAGGCAGGCTCCTGGGGCACATTCTTCAGTTTCATTTCATCCAAAAAAAATCCAGCTCTCTCCTTGCCTGCTGGGTAAAGTGAATCAAATGGTAACAGGGCTCAGCCGGGAGAGTTGCTTCAAAAGCCTTTGCCTCGTACAAACTGAAACACTAATACAGTCCCATTCCAGAATCAGACAGCCTGAGCAGGCACTGAAGGAGCAAGGCCAAGTTTCTGTTTATTAAGGTCCTTAGAGGAACTGAACAGGTTTCCAGAAAAACTGCAAAATTCAGGGGCTGAAGCACAGCATGTGCCTTCAGGAAGAGTTCAGTCTGGAACCAGAACTACACCTTTTACTCAGTGCTGATTGTTCAATACTCATCATCTGTACTCAAGACAGATTCTGCAGATTCTGCGCTTTTATATGTAATTAAAAAAAATTGTTAATGCTACTGTCCAAAAAATTCTAAACCTAGGACTAAAGTCAAGCAAGATTACTTTCTATGAGAAGTCAAGTCTAACTTTCAGAAGTTTCCATGGTCTGGCGATGGAAGACCAATGGTATCACTATACTATATTTCAGGTCTGCGCACAATTTTCTGCAATTTTTTGGATGGTTGACTAATAAATCATGTAAGTTCTCAGCACCTCATATTTAACTTTGAAATGTCTTACTTGGTGTAATTCAAAATACAAGAATACAAACAAAATATTTCAGTGCTGCCTTTCTTCAAGCTGGCTGCAAACTGGTTTTGCTTTTCCAAAAGGCAGAATTTTGAAAATCCAGCTGATTTATTTTCAGTCTGTAAACAGGCAAAAACCTGAAAATTGTAACACACTTTATCCAGACTTAATTTTAGACTGCAAATAAGAGAAATTATAAAAGCTTCCCTGCCTTAAAGAATTATACATATTTCACTGATCAGCCCTTCCCCAAGCTGAAACCACATCTGGTAAAATTTACTAAAAGGAAATCTGTGATGAACGAAAGTGCTTACTGATGTTCAACACTGGTGTAAGTAAATTAACCCTAGAATAACTGTTAATTATTTTCATAAAATACATTCTTATGTTCCATACTTTGAACAATCACATTCTAATTTGGGATACAGCTCTTTTTCCAAGGTATAAAAGCAAATCTAACATAAAAAAAGACATATTAATGTTGTCTTTTCATTTGATAAGTGAATGAAATTAAAATACAATTTCATTATGGCAGTGCTACAGGAAACAAACACACAAAAAACCACCGGAGCAAAACCAAACTACACGCTTAACCTAGTTCCAAAAGGACATATCAAACCAAAATGACAGTGTTATATCAATATTATTAGCTTTAGAAACAAAGCTTTTAGGAGTAATTTCAATTTTTAGTCCATTACCCTAAATGATGGCATATGTAAAAAAAGCACATACAGAAATGTAGTTTGGAAAAGATTAAGAGATTATTTTAGAAGCAAATCACTCCATAAATAAAGCACAAAAGGAACAGAGCATCATTCAGGAATGGACATCTGTCACCCAAGCAGATACCACATCACACATTCACAGCTTAATTCTGCAAAGTGGAAAAACAAGACTTAAAACAACACATAGAGTCTTACACGCGTTACATTTATTTTTAAATTTCTAGTTACCATAAATATCCAGACATCATCAAGAAGTATAAACATTACACAGAGAGGAAATGGTGAGGAATAAAATGAACAAAGAACAGAAGAAAATAAAAAAGTCACATGGAGTTGGAAAAATCCAGCCCTATCCTGAGTAGTTCCGCTTTTCTACTAATGGGGGAGTGAATGAAATGGGAAGAGAAGTCACATTCAATGTCATCTCAACAGCGACCTCTTATTCAAAAACTATTATTTTTCCATCTTGAATAAGAGAGAACCAAGTGCTCTTCATAATCACATAAATGACCTACCACTCTCTAAGTGCTCTCTCTTAGATCAACAAAGAGCTATCGGAAGCAGAAAGTATCGCACACTACTCCCCTGTCGTCTCAATGCAAGCCGTCAGCATAGTTCAACCTACCGTAAGAGAAATCTTGAAAGGCCAAAGGCTTTAGGAAACACACTTATCAGCCTACTCTTCCTCCTCAAAGCAATCCTTGTAGAACCTTTCAGTGTTAAAATTATAAAAACATGGGGAAAAATGAAAGTTAAGAGCCGGAGAGGAGAAACATGATGGGAATTAACTTTTATTTTTCTAGGGGAAGGAAATCAATAGCTTTAAACTGGTGTTTAGGAAGGGTTGGAGGAAAGATTTCAGTTGTCCTTAGGGGTAGACTGTTCCCTAATGCTGTATTTTCAGATGACCTGTGCAATTAACTAACAACGTAAAGCTTCTTATTCCAAGGCACTCCACATCATTATGTAAACTGACAAATTCACCCTTCCCCGCTCTCTGGGCGGAACATAAGAGCCTGCCCCCATAAGGTCAATGGCAAGGCTAAGGATCTTTATGACAAAAGAAGAGCTATTTTGGGGGGTTGAGGGGTGTTTGTGTTTGTTGCGTTTTGTTTTGTTTTCCAGGACCAGGGGAGAAATCCCATTATTTACTTGTCTCTAGTTCTTTCCATATAACTGAACCAGAAAAATACCCAGAGGAAAAAAAAAAAAAAAAGAAAACTTTACCATGTGAAAGAAAAAAGGTGGAAAAAACCCGGACACCTCTTTTGGACTACAGTATTACCAAATAGACAAATAGCTCTCAGAAATGCTGTGCTGCTATTTTGAAATCCAACTGCAAATCGAATTAGTTTAATAAAAAAGGAAGGATTTGCTGCACTGAGTGACTTAGCAAGTCAGACCTCAGGTAACTCACAGGGTGGAAGTAAGGTGGTAGCCCACAACCCAGATATCCTGCCCTTGTTAGTGCAACTGTCCCAAAACATTCCACAGCCTCCTGTTCTACCTGTGAAAAACAGGGCGAAGATCATGTATGGCAGGGTCCTTTTTCCCCTTGGTCCCCCAAAGGCTTAGTCAGATGTGATGAAAGATTACCTTTACCAATGAGGTCTAGCTGAAATACTGACTGTGCAAGAACTTCCATTCATCCATCCAAACCACCAAAAAAGGTGAAAACGAAACTATTTCCGGTAGATGGATTTACAGGAAATTCAAATCCTTTCAAAGAGAATGGGCGAACCACTGTTGAGAAATGGCATTCGTTGAAATGCTTCATGTTCGCAAGGCGCAATACACTCTCAACAATAAGTAAAGAGCCAGGGAAAAAGAAGCATGACAAGCACTAGGACAGCTCAGAATTCCTTCAAAAACTAAATTTATAAGTTCACTTCTACCACTAATATAAAGCAAAGGGATTAAGTTTACATTATCAGTAGGAGGAACCAAAGGCCACAAAGCTTTCTTCTGTTTCTACCAGGAGAGAGTATAATAAGTCACAAAGGAAAAGCAAACACAAGAAAACCCTAGGAGAATCCTTGGATCTGACCTTCTCTCCATATTCTCCCTCTGTCATCTTTTTCTTTTCCCTAGCTTCCTGCACAGCTAGCTGTATTGCTGACTGCAGAACACTTACTGGAGAACGCGTAATTACATCTCTTTAACCCCTTGCTGTCACAGTATATACACTGTGCTTCGATCTGCGTTTTTAACATTCCCCTTCCCCCAGCAAAAAGAATGAAGAGAATCTGCACAGGCTAGCAAGCTCCCAAGAATACAGAATACCACTAATATGGTAATGTTGCCAAAGATTTCAACCCATACAAATTAAGCCTCTCCACATTATTTCACCACTAGATGCTCTCATGTATTCCTCCCTGCTACTGCTCAAATACAAACACAGAGTCAGTAAAATGCAAGAACACCAACAAAGGAACATTTCAGGGCCAGTAGCTTCTGTTCACATGCTTTGCCACATGAACCTTGCAGTGTTCAAGTGCAATAAGCTCTTTCACTTCCATCATATCAATTTCCTACCCTGCAAGAGCTTGGGAACTTACTCTTACCTTAGTGACAAGATCTTCCTGTGAATTTCACTCTTTCTCCAACAACTAAAGTAATAAATTCTTCAAATTAATAAGTAATGTTGCATTTTTATGGTATTGGTATGCAATCTCAAGCTATAGTGCTTGTGCTTTCCAAAATTCAAGAACTAACATACTCTGAAACAATGCCTTCTCATGGTAAGCAGTATTTTTGTTGGCCGTAGCTGCTGATGATAACAGGACAAGAGGTTTTTTTCAAAAATAATTTAAGAAGTAAGAGCTGAAGTGTTTCAATGGACAGGAGACCTGAACTAATAGGCAGATGTGACTATAGTGGCAGTCAGATGAAAACAACGGAAAAACAGAGATCACAACCTGAAAAGACTTAAACAAAAAAGCGCATTCCGTAGACCATAAGCTAATGAGGAGTAGGAGGTTTTTTCTCCAGTTTGTCTCTGTTTTCAGCTAGTCAGAGGAATGGCTAGAGGATTAGAGGTCCAAATACAGATACTACTTACATATATAACATTGGTTTCTAAGCAATTTTTTTTTTTTTTATTTATGTATGGTTTGCAAATACCTTGTTTTCATCAAGGCTTCCACCTGTGCTCAAGAATGTGATTATAGCTCAGCAGAAGACTGCAAATGTTACCACGGAGAGCTGTATTTTCTGGTCACTACAGGTACAGCATACACTGCTGTATGCAACAGGTTTACAGACCCTCTCCAAAGAAAAAGGCTCAAAACAGACATTAATATGGAGGAACAGGGTGACAGCTGGGTAGAATGAACATAAAGAATTAATCAGCCTAATCCAAAGCTCACTGAAATCAATGAAAAAGACTGACTTCAGGAAAGTTTGAAAAGAGTCCTCAAAGAATAAGGAGATGAGGAAAAGTAGAGGGGAGTTTATACTCATTTAGGACTGCTGTAGTTGTTTTTCATTGGCTGATTAGGTAACCTGTATGGAAGAGATGCTGCTGGTGTTTAAGTGTGAATCTGGATTTTGCTTCCATGTGGTACTTTTCGTCTAAATAGGCTCTCTAGTCCTTTCTTCTCATTCCAAATCATCAGTGTCAAAGACTGGTATCAGCTACAAACAGCCAATATACTATATGACTCCTATGGCAAAAAACTAATACAACTTAGAGAGCTTTCTGACCTTCTATATGTCTTCTGTATGTTCCTGTGCATCGGGCATGATTATAATTAAAGCTGAACTGGTTTTAGCCAAATTATTTTATGTAAATTGTCACAGTTTTATGAAGTCAGAGATATGATAGCTTACAGCAATGAAGGGCTTAGCCAAAAGATTTAAAAACAAAGCGAGAAAGTGAAAATACCAGGAACTGTGGAAAAACCTGAGGAAGGAATAATTTTAAGTTGTTCTGAATTCTGTAAATACAGAGCTAAGAAGAACATTGAGTACCTAAATAATTAAAGTTTATCCTCTTTATTGAAACAGTCCATGTTTGAGAATTCGTGTGAGTTTTAATGTTTAATTAAGGGATTTAAATATCGTTTTAAGTGAAAACTCTGTGCAACCTTAACTATGGTCACCTCCATAATATATTCATGTTGGGAGATCCAGGACCTGCCTTTTACATAAGTCAGTTACTACAAACACACAGTTCAAATATCAGTCACAAGCACGTGAAAAATCAATTTACAAGGAGATGAAAAAATAAATGTTCTAGGAGATAGGATATGCTAATGAAAATTAGTGGAGTGTGTTTGCTTTTTGTCCACATCCAGGTTTTGGTTTCACATCCAGCGACTGCTGAGACATGTTTATTTAGTGATTAAAAAAGAAAAAAGATTAAGCAGCAACTTAAAAAAGCCCTGTGTAGATAAAGATACGCCCGTTTTATAAGCAATTAGTAATTTCTTATTCATGGAATGTAAACTGTTTTGTCTAATTTTCCCAGAATTTGCAGATTTAAGGGGAATGCAACTCAAAGGATGAAATTCATACCCACAAAGCCAAAAGATGAGAGCAAGCCTCTAGTCCAGCCTAATTAATATATGCAGTTGTACAATACTGTATCCACACTTTGAGCAGATTTACCATAACTACTTTTTTTTTAACATTTAGACAGGATTTTTAAAACACACATATAAAAGAACAAACTTTTAAAAATGTATGTTACTGCCACATTCAACACTACAACACATTAACTCCAGGCTGGGCTGCAACACAGCCCACAGCTGCTGCTGGCCCGGAGTAGAGATGGGCCTCATGGAGGTCTCAGATGGTCAGGATGCTGGGATGACTATCCATCTTTCATCTACCCCAGGGCCTCCCTGAGGTAGGAAGTACATTTGAGTTTTAGAGCAGCGTTATTTACCAGAGGTGTCTGTGGGAGTCACATGGGTGAAAAGTGATGTACGGGAACAGATGCAGAGCTTTGAGGCACCAAGCACCAAAGATGGGATGTGGGGTGGGACAGCAGGAGCCCCACACGCACAACCTCCCCACTCAGATACATGAGCATAGCCTGTAGTACAGCTGGATGGGGAAATAAATCTCTATGTTTTGGTCCACTGTCCAGAAGTTAAAAGTCCATCCCACAAGTGGTACCATTTACATCAACATCGCTACATGAAATCAACAAAAGCAGAACAAAAAATGTGGAACATTTGTCTTTTCCTGAGATGTCCTTGGAAGCATTTAGGACAGCAGGATCTGTGACAGATACAGAAGGACAAAGCAAGGTGCCAGTAAGCACCCCATAACAACAAATTCACAGTTAAAAAAAGGAGGGGGAGTGGGGTGGGGAAAAATACGAATTCCAGGTTTGCTTGTTAGCCTCCAAGTTTTTAACAGAGAGACCATTTGTGTCAGCAGGGATGACTGAATCCCTGTATCCACAGCATTTGACTGCACTTGGATATATGCCTCCTACTAGAGACTAAAATGAAAGCTATATTTTAGAGCACTGGAAAAGTGAAACAAAGCCTGCAGCTTGTGTTTACAGCAATACTTCTACTTGTCTAGATGTATTTCACCAGCTCCATATTAACAAGAAAGGTAGGAGATGTAAATACCGTGTCCACAGGACTGTGATGGATTTTTTTGGTTGCCAGTCCTCCAGACATGAGGCACATCTTTTCTGAAGGCCAACAGCAACAATGCTACATGTAAAGAGTACGGGGTGGCAACACCAAGGGCAAAAGAGATGGGCGCACAAATTAAAATGCAAAACCAAAATTTTTCTTCAACCCAAAGCCTCCACAACCTTATCAAGGCTCATGTGTGCCGACTACAGCATCTGCTTCAATTAAATTACAAGAACAGACCCATCCGCATTGCCTTCTAGAGTGCTTCAAAAAAAAAAAAAAAAAACAGGTTAAAAAAAAAAAAAGGCTAAGAAAGAAAAGAAAATAATAAGGAAAGCCTTTTTCTGGTTTTGAACACATTAAATGGAAGCAACCAGAACTGCTAAAGGTTCGGCTCCAAGTTTTTGAAGACACAATCAAGGAGAGAAAGGGTTAAGTCCTGAAAAATAAAAAGAGCAGCAGAGCAAATCTGACTACATGTTTGAAAGGGACTATAAAATGTTACAAGCAAAACAGGAGAGCTTGTGTTAATAATGCATAAACCAAAGGAGTGGGGGGAAAAAGCNGCGCGCCCGGCCGGGCCCGGCGGAGGCCATTACCCGCCCGTCGCCATGGCGACGCTAACAGAGCGCCCGGCTTCAAAGACAAAGCTGTAATTTCAGCCTCGCAGCAGCCAGAGGGAGCGGGGAGAGCCTACTGCCACCTCACCAGCCATTACAGCAATGCCCAGCACGGGGCCGAGGCGGCCTCAGCGCCGCCCGCACGGCCCGGCCCGGCCCGGCCGAGAGACGGCCCGAGCTGGCTACACCGCCATACGCTTTCGGGTTCATAGTGTCACTGCAACCTCCACCACAACAAAAGTCGTGTTCACTCTTTCATCCTGTGTGAAAAGAGTGGGGATACTTGTGAGATCATCATTTCGGCGGAGAAAATCCTCAGTGGGAAGGAGAGGGCTCACTTTTAAGCTTTGCCACAGTGTGGATGCTGGCAATGACGAGAAATGGTGCTGCAGAAATAACATTTACTCGGCTTACACGCTGTTGTCTCATCAATGTGCTCTTATTAAGCGTGACAAAAATACCCACTTGGCAATCAATCTGTAGAGCTAGCAGTAGATTGGTGTGCTGCCCAGCAAGCCTTAGATTCAAGCTCAGATGCACTTTTAAAATCTGCTGTACCGAATCTCCAGGAGGGAGTGCAGTTTTCCTTCCACGTGCCATGTTCCCCACTGCATCACTGCCATGTGCCAAAACAGACATGAAAGTAATGTTTTCCCTTGCGGTTTACCAAACTTGGGTCACCTTGCAACCCCCTTGGAGAGGAGACAGACGATGGAGAAAAGACAGATCCTTGCACAACAGAACACCTCGAAGGATATTTTTTTGATGTTAACACATACAGAGAGATGTGTATAATCTAAGTGATTATATAAATTCTATATGATTATATATATAACCATAACTTGGTTATTACCTGGTCTGAAGGAAACCTAACCCTGTTCTGCAGAAATGGACACCCTTTGCTCCCCTCTCTCCCACGCACAGAAGTGCCATGGAGCTTTGTATCCATACCAAAAAGGCACCTTGCCCCGACAGAGCCCCAGATGCAGGAGCACAAGGCATACTTCAGTGTATTATGACATGTCACCCCTTGAGTTGCCTGGGCCACGGGTGCTGCCAGGCAAGCACCAGCACATGCCACCACACCTTGTCTCTGAACCATGCTCTCGCAGTCCCAGGTCCAAGGAGCAGCAGGGGCCGGCACTTGCTGTTAGGTTTTGCCACTCACCCTCGTGAGGCTGGGAGGTACATACTGCTCCACAAGGCTGAGCTGGATGCTGTGCGTGACCCTGAACCAATAAACCCAGACTGAACTGGGAGAAACATAGGATGCCCAATCTGCACTTGTTTAATCATGAATCTATGAGTTCAGCTTTTGCAAAACTGAGTCCATGTTATTCAAAGTAAGCACACAGCAACTGATAGTCTGCAGGAGATTCAAATATACATAGAAGTGTATAGAGAATGGTTTAGATTGTTGGAAAAATAATAATTTTTAAAAGAAAGAATAAAGGAGGGGATTGGGTGGGTGTATTTTTGTATCTTCTTTGATTTTTTTTTTTTTTTTTAAAAACCCTTTGCATAGCTGATCACATGTTTTTTTTCCAAGTTTCATCTTTCATGGATGTGGGTGGTGGGAAAAAAAACCGTGTCAGACTGCAACTCTTTTAATTACACTTCAACTCTGTTGAGTTTCACTGCAGGCTGTAAGTGAAGATGGTCCTGAGGCCACGTGGCGAGCTGACTGTAGCCCTCTGATCACATCTCCATGGAAATGGAAGTCAAGTGATCAAAGTGATTACACAGGACACAAAAGTTTGTTTTCCTGGCAAAAATAAGGTAAAGAATTTACAGGACTGACTTCAGTCTGACCTGTATTGCTGTGAATATAGGCATTAAAAAGCAAGCACTAGAAATCACTGGTTCTAACCAGCAAAAATTAAAGAGCTAAAATGTTTGTAAGTATATGCAAGTACATGCATGGGCGCATTTCTCAGCATTTCATAGGATCTGATAGGTAACCTCTGGTTCTGTGCAGAGGAGAAAGACAACTCTCTACGTAGCCTGAGAAGCCTAGGCCACTCTCACACTGAGCTGTGGTCTCAGCACTGGAATAACCCTCTGGCCAGAAGCAGCCAAAGACTTCCAGAGCCAAAAAAATCCCTGTATTTCATCATACCTCAGAATCGGAAGAAAAATGCTGTTACTGTGATTTCTGATGGGGCAAAATGTCTAACGGCCCATGCAGGAAGAATCAGCATTCATTTAAAAACACCACTGGTGTGTACTTGAAGTCATCCTAAGTCTTCTTTAAGGATACATGCAAAACAAAGGACAGGAATAAATTCAGACAGAGAAAATGGACTATGAGAGAATCCAAGAGAAGCTATTAAAATAAAACCATAAAAACCCCTGCAACAACAAAAGCCCCCAAAGAACAAAAACAAGACCCCTAGATTTAAAATTTTACAGCCTTGTTTCAAAAAATTTTCAAGAGCTGTTTTGAAAATTGCACTGAGCTTTACTTTTCCCCCTCTTTCATGTAGGTGTGATCATAATGATACAACAAATAGGATGTAAAAAATCAGGTTTCTATGAAGCTTTCATTAAGCCCTGTTATTAAAATCTTCATATGAACTGTAAGTTAAATAAATAAAAGAAAGAGATAATCTGGAGTTTTTCTTCCATTTCCACTCTGGATTATCATAAGGAAAAACTGGTAAGGCTTTCAGCTTACTATAAAAGTCTAAAACCAAAAGATAATAGTTAGCATTAAATTTTATCCCTTGCCATAATGAATTAGTTCACTAGGGTCAATGTCTGTATTTAATCTACCTATTTAATCTCAGAAAGCTATTTTGATTGTAACAAGTGAGTGTAAGAGTTTCATATCACTTCCAGTTCTTTTACTTCCATACTTTTCAAAGGCAAGAACTGGCTATTGTATAACTTTGTCATTTTAAGAAACAAAAATAGTAATATTTTAGATTTCTTTTGTTACCTTTTGTGCAAAATGCATTGGGAAATTTCATCATCTATGATACTGTAAACGCACATGTGAATCTACACCTTATTCTACATCACGAAACAAGCTTTGTTCTCTAAACTAAGTCCACTACTGTGTATTCAGCAAACCTTACTAAAGCTTACTGATGCATAATGTATTAATACATGCAAACATAAATACAAATGCTCATGTATGCTTATCTCTATATTACTTCCCAAAATGATAACTTCAACAGGCAGGTGGAAGATAAACTATTAAGTGAATCTCCGCCTTGAAGGGAAAAAACAAAACAAAACCACCAAACCCAACACCACACATTGTTATAAATTCATGCCATTTAACTGTGATACAAAACAAATGATCCAGGATTGTGTATTTTCCTATACTAATGCAATTATTCAAATGTGACGCAAAATTCAGGTCCTAATTCTAATTTAACACAGTAAGTCTCATTTCACAGGTTAAGATGATTAAAAGGGTTATTTGCAATTGTCTGCACAGAATGAAAGAGATCAAAAGCCTAAACACTGAGAACTGAAAGTAGCCTTTTCCTGGCATTATCAGCTTTTCTATCTTAATTTCAACACACTATGATGCTTCATCCTCCAAAATTACATTGCCAATTCAAACGGGACCATCTTTATAAAGTCCTGTGGATACAGAACTGTGTTTGGCATTGTGTGGGAAATGGCACTGTATAATCTGCACAATGTTAAAGAACTGACACAGTGGGTTAAAATAAGAGTGCATTCCAAAGGCAGAAGCCCCCTCATATTGCATGTGTGTATATTTTTTTTTTTAAAGGTAAATTGATAATGGAAACCTGTCTACATGTAACACACTTCAAAAGCACTTCTTAAGTACAGCACAATACAGCAGAGATTCTATAAAAACCCACCACATCTCATTGTCTTCAAGAAAAGACTTCATAGTGAACCTGAGATGTATGGCCCCAGCAAATGAAAAAAATGTTTCAGAGGCTTAAGAAGTACAAGGCATTAAGTTTAAAGAAAACACATTTGAGGGAAATTTAACAACCTGTTTCAAACCTCAAAAAACCCTCACCCCTCCACCAAAACAAAACAACAAACCAACAGAAAACCCACAACAATCAAAAAACCCCCACTAAAACATGTGAATAGCCTCACACACTACAGGACTTACTTCATCATGATAGTCATAGGCCTATGAAATAAATAGTACATTGCAAACACTTCCAATTTGCACTGTGATGGCACCTAAAATCCCTAGCAATTATGGACACACCATAAACAATCAGACAAAGCACTGTGAAACCTGGCCTAATCTTAACACTATTGACCGTGACTGCACAAACATCTGCTCACACAGAAACAGCAGCTGACCAGCACCACTCAGGAGTAAGCATCACATCAAAGACTGGTAAGTCTTTTTTTTTTTTTAAAACATGAAAGCTGCAACAATAGCACCAGAAACCAACACATTCCCAGCAAACAGGAATGGATGGAGGAAGAAAAAGAAAAGGCATCTACTGCTAGGCTTCAGATGTTGCTGGTCAAACTGAGTTACTGTGTTTAGCCAAGGTTATGAAGTTGAGGTTATACTTCACAAGGGTTGGTATGCACAAGTAAAGGAATCATTTGGGAGAAAAAATCCTATCTTACAGGAATACTTGTGGTAAAAATACAAGAAAGAAAAAACATTTACAGTGTCTCAGGTACTTCCTGAAATGGTATTGAAGTGAGTAATACTCCTTTGTCTTACTTTCTGCGTCGTAATCCCAATGTTCACACAGGCATGAACAAAGACATGCACCAGTGAATACATTAAGCTTTGGAATTTATAGTATGCTATCAACTCAAAATTTACAAATAACCAAGCAGATAAGACATGCATGCTTTTATACACTACGTATGTACGTACTCACATTATATAAAATGTTCAAACAATAAAAATTAATCCATCTCCCCAGACAAAAAAGAACAACAACAAACTACCATTTTAAAGATAGATTCTCAAATGCAAAACCTAAAGGCACTGGCTTGGAAATTTAGGCAGATTAAAAGGATGGCTAGTACAGATACTGCCCCTGCAGCAGGTACATCTGAGCCATGCATGCAGAGGCACCCATGCTACTGCCGTTTACAACCTTGCATATTAAAGTAACCTTGGGGGCTTTCGGTTTGCCTCTCATTTCAAGTGGCAAGGTTTGCTGGTTCAGGGGCTAACTGCAGGCACCATACAGTCACCCTGGCTAAGGGGGCTGCACTCTTTGCAGAAGGGGTCAACCTGAGGCAGGGGGTGGGAAGGAAATAAAAAATTAAGTACTTCAACTGCCCAAATTAAATCTATTTTCTTTGATTTCTGAATCAACACCAATACTATTCTGGTATTTGGAGGTATATAATGCAACTCCTCATGGCTTCAAAACACACTGCAGGAAAAAAGCTACTAATACTTTAATATTCCACTTAGGGCAACAGGCTTATTTAAATATAGGTTTTTGCAACCTTAACCACTACTGGGATCTGTAATTCCTTAGCAGGTTTCCCAGGTAAGTTTCATGCAGAGGTCAGACTAAATATTTCTTTTTGCTTTTGCAAATTTTCTTGGGTCATAAATTAGCAATTTGGTTATTACAGGGACATTGTAAACACTGCAAAGGTAAAGTATTTTGAAGTCAGAAAAGGCAATGAATAGCTAAGTATCGTTTTTACAGTACTTTGTAAAATTATGTTTTTTACTTCAATAACAAGCTAAACCTGTATTTTTAAATAAACATGATCAATCGATCAAGCAAACCCAAGTAATTCTGTAAAGCACAAAACAATAACAACAGGACCTTCTCTTCACACTGCCAATGTTAAAAGTAATAGGAAGAACACTTAATTCAAGCATCTACAATTTTGGTTCCAAAGTTTCAGTTTAATCCTACATGGACAACACATATCCATGGCTGCTTTAATTGTACTTTTCCCCAAAAATGGGACTTAATGTACAAGTTGACTCTAGGACAATGAGTCACTTTGATCACCCTACATCATATGCTGGTTTAACTGAGGTCAAATGTAAAATGTGCATGAACACTGACTGGGCTAGGAATTTCAACGACACACTCAAACTTCGTGCCCTCAATAACATCACCAATGCCAGTGGTGCTGCAGTGGCTTGCGCTGGATTTGACCCACTACTCTGAGTGACAGCAGGACACAAATAGGAGGCCACATACAGATTCTGTCTGTGCACCTGCAGCAACTACAGAGCGTGTCTGGCACCTCAGAAACACATGGAAATACATATACTTGATGTCTCTACACATATGTGTTGTATGAAACTGGTTCTAACTACAGGTTCATTACAAGGAATGTCAAGAAGGGAAAAAAAACCCCTAGCAACTGCACTTGATCCAGAATTAAAATGACTTGGAAAAAATAGCAGCTTCTTCCAACTCTGCGCATAAAGGCTAAGAAAAGCCTTTGAGATAGCTTAGTCACTTCTTTGCAACTTGAAGCTTTTTTTCCTTTTATTTCAGGCTTAAACAAAGTTCAGTGGGGCACCAAACTGCCTCAGTTTTAAATTACAGTCTGTACTTTAAAATAGAATGCATGCACCACATGTTCCTGAAGCTAGAGGGTGGGAGTGTTATTCACTGAAAATTGAAGGCTTGTTGAATCAATAATCTTCTTTCACAGAGTAACAATTTTCAGCTAAAATTTCTTGACCCAAACAAAGGAAAACAAGATCATTCAGTTATTTTACAACATTGCAGAAAAGAGAAAGGACAGTGGAAAAGAGGCACACCAGTATCCTACTTGATGTAAAAACAATGGAAAATTTAATTCACAAGTATTACATACATTTCTTTTTTGTTCATGGTTTAACATACTCCCAAACAGATATTTTCAGGCAGAGATGTGTATAACTAGAGGACAGATTTGCTATCATGTATTACCCCATCTATCAACTGGCAACAGCATTTGCCTCCCAAGAATTACCAAGAATTCATTTGCAGAATTTTTTTCATCTTCTTTCTCAAATCACAAGCAATACTCTGTATTTTTAAAACAGCACTTAAATTTAG
The DNA here is from genome assembly GCA_013396735.1 of Grallaria varia. Taxonomy (NCBI): domain Eukaryota; kingdom Metazoa; phylum Chordata; class Aves; order Passeriformes; family Formicariidae; genus Grallaria; species Grallaria varia. The sequence continues at coordinate 262,844 of VWZG01005166.1, forward strand.
ATCAAGCTTTCTAATTTGCTCACCTGCAAAGAATTCAACAATGATTACAAAAAAGAAGGAGGGTCACTGCACTACATTCTCTTTTAGTACTGGTTTGTCCTTACCAGAAGGGCTAGAGTGGTAATCAATATTTGCATTATGGTAGAGCCCACAACCCTTATCATGACTGGGGCTTACTGGACTAAGCTGAGCATAAATGTCAAGAGAGCCCCTCATTCCAGTAGTTTAATCTTTGGGAAAAGAAGAGTTACCTCCTGCTAACTCTCAATCACAGTTGCTCAAGTAATGCTGGGAAGTGTCTATTAAGACTTTAGCCATTTAAGGCATTTGCTTGGGGAGTTCTGTTGCTTGAGATGACTTTCCAAGCTACTTCATGTTCTAGAAGTGAGACACAGAATGTGGATTCCCAAACCATCCCATGTATTTTCCTCATAGCCTACACATATCGAGATCCATATGAAATGATGTTGTTCTATGAGCCAAGTATATCTAATCTTGGATTTAGTTTACTACTAGTTCTCAACAGAGGTCCTCTGAAATCTAATTTAGTACCCTCTTTCTACAACAAAAAAGGTGTGTCATCCAGAAGACAAACTGTCCAGCACCTAAACATCTTTCAGAGGCTCGTTAAAATGAGGTAAAATGCTGTGAAGCATTTAATAAAGTCGGGAAGGGATTGCTAATGTGCTGTTTTCCACAGTGCCAAGCATAATAAAACAAGGCAACTGATATCTTAAAAAAATGTATCTGTCCAAGCAACAGCATGTATTATTTGAGCTCTCCTTGGCACTGAAGCTCATACAACTATAGATGTTGTAGAACCACAACCCAACTTCTGAGGTCATAGCACTGCACAAGATACAAGCGGCATTCTACCTCCACTGCTGGCTACTGGTTTGTTTGGCAGCGGAATTGCTCTGCCTCCATGGAAAGACCCGGTCAATAAGTGAGTCATAGAATGAATCCATAAACTCAGAATTCTAAATGATCTAGTAGATTAGTGATTCCCTCAGCTCCAGATACAGCCTTCCCCCTTCAACACTGCATGACCTCCAATAAGCATAAGATAAACCCAAGTTATAAGACTCAAGCCACAATTTCTCTACAGTTTACATGGATGCAGCTCAGGACCTGCACAAGCCCACCTTGACCATGGCCTCCAGCCGTGCATGTTCTCATCTCCACACTTGCATTCACGGATTGCATTGCATTAAACAACCTAGGGATGTGAAATGGCAGAAAACTCGCCTTACAAAAAGAATTTAACTGCCTTCTGTATGTCTGTGGCTCTGTGACTACTGCAGGGCCCAACCATGAATACTGGGACCTGCTGTGCCACTGTGTGTTATCTGACGGGATTGACAGCATCTTAAACCCTTCCAGCAAGATCAGTCCTTTAGGCTGCAGCTAAAATCAAAACTGCTGTGGTCCCCACTGTCTGCCCCCTTTCCCTTCACAGCTTCTGACTCCCATCTCCTCTTCCAAGGTACCACTGTTGCCCACACAATTGCACAGTGATTCAGTCCAAAACGAATCCAGAAATATAGAGAGATTATTTCTCATCTGGCTCAGTTCCCCAAGTCAAATCCACTGGCCAGTCACAGGAGATAGGACAGCAAAGCCAGCACACTGTGGGGCACACAACAGGATTGCAGCTGCCTTGGCTTACAATGGCTTCAGCAGCCACAGAACTTTACCTGTAGATTGCAACAAAAAACATTACAAGAAACCTGTCTTTTAAAAGCATGGCAACCTTGGGTAGGCCATTCAACCTCACATCTCAAACAAGCATGCTGAGGGAAGAAAAAAAAAAAGGGCCTTATTAAAACAAAACCAAGTAATAGCAAAAAAACCAATGCCTATCTGAAATTACTTTAGTACTCATGCCAATAAAACAAAATTAAATTATGTTTTCTGCTCCTCACTCTATCAACACAATTCAATGTGAACATTTACAAATGCACTCATTAAAGACAAAATAAAGGCTAAGTCTTCATAGACATACACAGCGTACAGCTGACACAAGCTCCTCCTTTACCGCAACTACAAATCTGTAGATATATCATTTGGAAGCTTTTTCCTGTAAGTCTACTCCAGCTTTCTCACAACAGCAGAAATGTGTATTTTGCCATTTTCCCTTAAGTCTTGATAAATATGTTCTGTAGTAGCTGTCCTCTGGACAATTTCATTCAGGCCTCTTCCTCTTTATTCTTCCACTCTAATAGGGAACAGTTTCTGTTTATGACTTCCTTTCCTTCACAGAGTACCTAACTCCCATGTTTTCTCAGAGGCTTGAGATTTCCTTCTAATTGTGACCCCAACAAAAGTGCTCAGAGCACTGTTCTGTGCAACTTTTCATTTGGGCTCTCAGTGACTCCACATGGTCAGAGACCCACAGGTCAAACCCTCCAGATATCAGAGCAGTTAGGAAAAGGAAAGCAAGCATTGTATAGAATCTGACAGGCTATTAGAAGTAGCTAATAAAGCTATATTTTGTTTGTAGCCATTTGTTACCAACCCACATTACAAATTTGTCTGCTTTGAACTTTATGGGAACATTTATGCCAGGACTTTTATATACAATGTGTGAAGGAAATGGAACAACTATTGAGCTGTTTAGCTGCGCTTACTGTGTCACAAACCTGCTGAAAAAACTCCCCCAAAGGGTGACAGAAGCCAGCATTCAGTCTGCAGGAAGTGGCCAGCTCCCCTTCGAATCCATCAAAGGGAAACTCTCTTTCAAAGCCACATCAGAGAAAACCATTCACCATTTAGCATTACATCTCTTTTGTTGTTTTTTGACACTTGTATAAGTTTGCTATGTAGTTGCTGTGATTTTACACAATGCCCTTAAGAAATAAAAAGATAACAGGCAAATAGTATAAATAAAAGAATACCATGAAACAAAACATAACTAAATTTTATTAAAAGCCTTACATCACAGCTGTAATTTCGAGCTTCACTGTACAAAGACAACTAACTGACTGCTACCCTGAAGAACCATATTACCCTGAAAACAAGCTTAAGAAGCCGTATGTAGTATACCAAAATGAAGCTAACTAGGAATACTAAACAATGGATAGTGATCAAAGGTTTTCATAAGGAGTCCAAAACAGAATACAGAACTCTCCTGTTTCAGGGAAAAGCACCATGTTCATATAAGGTCAAGCCATCACCTGAAAGAGCCTTGTATTAAAGCTTTTATCAAGTTTACAATATTTGTATGTATGGATTACTCCTAATGACATCTTCCTTGGATATAAGACAACTGAGAGTTTGCTGACATGATCAAAAAGGCTTTGTCATTATATACAATGAATTGCAGTTGTTTGTAAATTTGAAAAAGAATCCAAACAAAAACCCCACACCAAAACAAAATTATAATATCCTCTATTCCCCTCCAGATGAAAACAGCAAGGTTTTTTAGTATATAAAGTGCTCTCCGGTTATGCGTCAAAGCTTTTCAGTAATTAAGTACCTCAACAACAGCATTCGAGACCAACTCTGAGTTTAAGCTATGTGGCCAAAATGGTTAATGTTCACTGCTAATACTACCAGCTTACTCATACCTAGAATAATTATGAGCTACTAAATATACAAAAAACACTCAGGGATACAGATAATACCCAATACTCTGCTTAGATATCATGATGCTGGAGGTAGAACAGGGCATGGATTAGAAGTAGGACAATTTTTTGAGAAAAAACACAGGCAAATTAGCAGAACATTAGCTGATAAATAACTTCACTTCTCTTTGCCCTAATAAATACTGTTCATGAAAAACTGGGAGGTAAAAAGTACCTTTTAATATCTCTGCTTTTTAAACTAGGTAGCTGTTGCCAAAACAGTTCAATGTCCACAGTAACTGCTAATTTTAAGGTAAACTGACAGCATTTTTGAGACCTGTTCAGAGAAATTTGTCTGTTTAAAAAAGGATTCCTGAAAAACTGTCAAGTTAATACTAGATTCAAGGCAAATGGATCTCTCTTCTTAAACCAATTTCCATAGCTTCTCCTGAGACATGCATGTCTCAAATGTCATGTAAGGAATTTGGGACACATACACTCTCCTAGGTGCCAAAGACGTAACTTTGAAATACTGTAAGATATTTATATCCCTATTTTTAGGGATTTACAATTGTGCTATGTACTAGATCTAAAATATTCAACATACTACCAGATTTCACAAATACATTTGTATCTTAATACGGTAAACTCTTCAGAGAGATCCCTCTGCCAACTGCAAATGAATACATACCCACTGAACTGCAGGAAATATCCTACATGTTTATAATACATTATTCCAAGCCAGAGCACATAGTTTATAAAGTTTATATAGTTTCATCATTTAAGCTGAACATATTCTAGTTGGTTTAAATTCCTACTGGTTTACTACCAACAAACAAGAAAATCCCCAAACCACAAGGGGCACACAAAGACAAGGCTGAGTACTATATCTATTACAATGAAATACAACCTTCAAAAATGCAAGTAGCTGCAATGTCTTCACGAAGTATATTCATTTGTGTTGTTTCTCCCACAGCAGAATGCACAGAGCACAGAAAAACTAAGAAATATTAGTACAAAATAATCTCCTAACCAAAAGATCAACCACCATACCGTGACATATCACTGTCATTCCTGCTTCTATACTTCTGTAGTGAGAGAATAGTAGCAGAATTAATGTGCCAATCATTACTGATGCTCAGGGTTTGGAGCAAGTAACTCCTGGTGACAGTATTCTAAACCAGAATCTACTAAAAACATTTGAAAAGGGCACAGAAAAAAAAAGCCTCCTCCTCACCAGATTGGTTTGTGCAAGTATGGAATTCCTAAAGCTAAAAAAATAAATCCATTTCCTCTATGCAAATACACAAGCACAACACATGCATGTACCTAAATAGCGGCTGTTTTGAACCAGAACGAGCCTTAATTCAAGTCCACTCATATACACGCTGCCTGTTCTCATGCTTTTAAATACAATTTTTCATCAATCTTGTTTAGTATTTCTTCTTTCAGTATTTCTCATCTGCTCATTCTAGATGCAATGAAATGCTATGAAAAGTGCTTTCATTTTAAAATACTGAAACAAACTTTTTTTTCTTACTGGTAAGCTTGACGGTCTTTCTTGCTGGATGAGATTCAAGTCTTCATGATTAGGCTTTCCTGGGGCCATAGGGGGTTGAGATCTGGTTCCGTAGCCTTCCTGAGACATGTCCTGCAAGAACAATTGTAAAAGAATTATTAACCTGACTCGGTAATTATAATTAAATCCACATCATAGAAGGGTGAAAATACAACAGATGAATGATCCTGGGTTTTTTGATCTGAAGTTTTTACTAGTTAAAGCTTTTTGATAGAAGTATAAAGCCCACACAGGTACCACTATGACATATGCTGTTCGTAAGGAAATCCAGGGAGCTGAGATGCATGCCAACACCCAGCAGGGAATCATACCCCTGGAACACTGGGAAATACAAAAAACCAAACCTCTTAAATAAACAACCCCATTTTATTACTGTAAAAGAATAAGTGGCAAGCATGAACATTCACCCTACTCTGAGATGTATTCTCAAGCATTTTGAAGAAGTACTGAGCCAGGTGGAAGACTGGACTTGCAAATAAGATTGCAATCACACTGTGTAATCAGACTCCTGTAACAACCCTGGATTTACCACCGCTACTATTGGCGCAACTTTTAAACACTGGCTATCAGGTTGTAGCACACAACGCAGTCGCTGCATCTGCTGGAGGCATGTTGTGTCTGAAGGGTTAGAAGGCAAGTGTATTTGATCAAGAATAGCTCCAAAGCCTGTACCAGTAACCTGGAGATTTTCCTGCCTACACAAGCCCAAGCAGTCTTAGGCAATGGCCTAACACAACACCCACTGTACACAGGCAGGGGGGAGCAATAAAACAGCCTCCTGCACGCCATCCCCCATCCTCCAGCACAAGCTTACTTCACATGCAGAGGTACCTGCACATTGCACGCCCTTAGATTCAGGCTTCATTTTAGCTACTATAGCAGCTTCTGCACCAACTTCTTCATGGAAAACAACAGAAAGTGCAATACTGAGTTCAGCATGTGTTACTGGCAGGGAAAGTTGAAGAACCAGTTCCCGACTGCTAGAAAAGATATCTCACCTTTTTCTTTGTTGTTTTTAAATGGTTTGATTCTCCTCTCCCCTCCCCAAGTTTACAACCAGTTCAGTTTGGTTCAGCCACCCTCAGACCTTCGGTTTTGAAGCGTACCTGAAGCAGGTCTGCACCGCAGGTAGGAGGGGCAGGGGAAGCTGTTCTCTGCCCCACCCCACCATCACTCTGCTGCTGCCTTTGTGGGGCTGCTCAGGCAGCCCAGTACCCACAGCCACAGCTGCTGCTCACGCACAGACTCCAGGAGGCAGCTGGCTGGCAGAGCAGGAAAGCTTTCTGTCTCTGGTTTTAGCCCAGCTTCTGACAGAGGGAAATTTGTTAACAACTGTACTGTTTTCATTCAGCCCCTTCCACCCATTTGGACTCTCCTGAATTATTTTAAGGGATGCAGAAAATTCAATGGGGCTAATAAAACAAACCCCAGCAAACGTGATACGATATAAATTCAGCAATAAATGATCCTATCCCTAAGTCTGTGCCAAGTAAAATCAAGAAACACTTAAAAGGCCAGCACTTCAATGTGGTTACCAGCAGAGGGTAACAATTAGGCTTAAGGGTGACAAAGGCTGATGGCTGAATGATTATTATCCCCTGTGACCCCCCGCACTCCCCCCCGCCCAGATTTCCACTTGTCACACAGCTATCCTGCTGCGCACACCAGCAGGTTCCTGTGGATTAACAGTGAGGTTTAAAATCAACAAATGGCACAAGGCCTCCATTCAGCAGCCTTCACCCCAGTACAAAGGAGTAGAAAGGTGCAGGACAGCTTCACAATAGGCAAACAAATGAGCAAACCTCTGCTTTCCTTTTTATTTAAAAACGCGCACGCACACACACACACACACCACGCTCGTGCACTCTGGGGGCTGTCACTGTGCAGGCATTCACAATAAACTCGGCAACCCGAGATTTCAACTTCCACTTCAGCACTCGACGTCGCTCTTCCTAATTCTTAAAAAAACACACCAAATTAAAACCACTTGTCAAAACACCACCACCACCACCACACAGAAATACCAGGAGTGGTGAAAAAGGATAAATGGAATATTCAATTTAGGAGACATCATTGGAGAAACACAATTGTTCCTTTTTCCAAACAGACACTACAGGATTTTGCTGGGAAGCAATACACAGTTTGTATTTTGAAAAATCAAGAGCCATCACTTCCTTACAAAGTACCAAGCATGGGTTTTCCCATAGGTTTGCAAGATTTTAACCTTGCTTCCTACTGGAATTTCCAGGGACACCAGAGCAGGAGAGGGAAGAGACAGCATGCTTTCTCATGAGAAATACTGCAGGTTGAATGGAATTTACTTTTACCTGGGTATTTGAAGACTATGTAGGAAATGTCTTTCATCGCACTGAAGAGCACATTAAAAAATTTAGACAATACCTCCCTTTGTCTTTTTAAATGCACTGTTTCATAGTACTTTCCTTTCTGATTGTGGACAAATCAAATCCATTTGCTGTATTCTAGATGAGGTTTGGAAACATGCAGAAATTTGTGTTTGTTAACAATGCGGACACCTGTGCACTCCAAATGGTACTGAGATCACAAACTCATTCTTACATTCTTCATAAAGCTATGCAGATACTTGGATCACTGGAAACTTGGAAAGCAGCTCCTGAGAAGTAAAGAATCAGTTTGCTCTCAGTAAGCTGCAGGCATGGGAATCCCCCAGATGAAATATGCATGGGACTGTGTGTATAATTTTATGTGTTTATACATATGCATTGTCCAATAAAAACAGTCCATTAATATACTAAACATAATGATTAAATAATAGCTATTTTACTAAGAGGTTGGCTTCCTAACCAAAATAGTGCTTAGTATCATTTTCACTGGAAAACAGAAGAAAATCCCTACTGCCTTCCTTCAGTTCTGCATTTGAAAATTTTGTTAGCATACAGCACATTACAGAATAGCTACAACAAATTTTGAGAGATAAATAAGAAATAAGGACAGAGTATTAGGGCAAATTATCTGTCATGGAAGAAATGCGTGGAATTGGCAATTCTCACCTGCATCTTTGAAAGGTCATTTTTCTTTTCTAGGAGTGGATTTCTCAGGGACTGACCAGAGGGAACATAAGAGGAAGAGGAACATGTTACCATGTGTTGTGCTAAGTCATGGCTGGAGGAGTTCCCCATTGATACTAGGGCTCAGCCTTCTTCTGGGATTCCTGATTTTTTTTTGTTTTGTTTTCTTTGACTCCCAGCATTTCATATTCTGTCTTTCAAAGCAAAGCTTATGATTTTTTATGAATCACAGAAAATACTCTCTCCCATAGACGAGCATGTACATAAGAGAGAAATACATGCTTTTTTAAACCGAAGGCTACAAGTTTCCACTTAGAACTTCCCAACTTGGCACAAACCAAATCATATCATAGCTGTTACAGTACAAACTGTCAACAAAGTTGTAAAATAACTAAAATCAGGGTTTCCCCCATCAGATTTTAGAAAAGCACAATGATAAATAATCTGCAAGTCATAAACATATACTCAAAATAGCTTATGTTTATAGACTTCTTCACACTTTTCAAAACACATTTATGCTGTGAAACAGGTAGGGGAAAAAAGGGATTAGACACAGTCTAAAACTTATATACTAGGTAAGCTGTTGAGAAATCTATCCATACACAATTATGATATTTGGGTAATAAAAATAATAATAGTAACAACAACCAACTGCTTATCATCCACAGAGCTATGACTAGTTATTCACCTCCTATTCACGAACATTTTTAGCTTGTTTTGCAAATTGTGGTATATGGAGCTCAAGATTTGTGTGATCTAAGAAGTAAGGGAAGAAATGGGGTTATTTTCTTCTCTCTTACTGTGTTCATCTTATAGACTTTCAAAGTCTTTAATTCTGGTGTGGGATTTCACTACCACAGAGGTTTCAAGTGATTGAATGAGCCTATATACTAGCGTGTAATAAAGTCAAAGGCTCCTTGTTGCTGCCTCCCACAATTCTTGCAGCTGGACACACATCCCTTAGTTTGTATTAGTGGTCTTTAACAGACCACTTTCTTAAATGGTGCAGCTTAAAACTTGCCAGGTTAGTAACTCCTTTCCCCCCAGCTTTATCACAGGTTACTGAGTAGAGATGGCCTCTGGAAGGGTTGGGTGCACAAGAGAGGAAGGAAACTTCCCTCCTTCTGCAGCAGCCACCCATAAGCCTGGCTCTGCACTTGCAGAGGCAACTACACAGAGACCACTTTGGAGCAGGCCATGGACAGACAACCATTTCCCTTTTTAATGTGCAATGCTAACTAGTGTCAAGCTTTCATTCTCTAGCTGGTCCTACCCTAAAACAAGCAAGCCTGTTCACACTGATGTGCTCTCTGCAAACCTGAATGAATATAGCGCTGATAACGTTGGAAACCATGTAGATGAAATGCACATTTGTTATAAGTTCTGCAGAAGAGATTAGATCTAATAATTAAATAGTTGAGATTATTTCTAATGGAAAATGAACGCATAAGGAAAATATTAATGTTTGAGGGAAAACCACATTTAAAGAAGGCTGGGTGAGAAATATCATTCAGACTTCATCCACGTCTACTGCAGTGAGTTTCAGAGGGATAACATGACCACCCAGGAAGATAAGTACCATGATGGTTAAACAGAAAGAAAATAATTTATTGAAAATAATATGCTAGACTTCAATTTGAAAAACTCATTAAAAACTATTTTAGCTTATGTTCTTGATTCAGTGGGTTGATCCTTAGAAGACTTCAAGTGTGAGAGCAGCAAATTTTACAGCAATGTGACAACAGCCAAGTTGAAAGCAAATGTGTTGGGTTCTTTTTTCCCAGACCACTTGAGAACGGAAGTCAGGACCCAGCACAGCAGCCAAGGGGAGTGCACAGTCCTACACTACAAGATTATTTTACTCATCTCTGAAGTTAATACTACTGAACAGAAAGAAGCCAAGTTAGGGGCTATAGAAGGACATTCCTTGTAATCACTTAACAAGCATCTGTTCACTCTGTGTAAATAAATACTTATCAATACATCTCCACTATTTCCACCTTCTGCACTAAAAAGGTACAATAAAGAAAAAAATTACTTACCAGAATGGTGACATATTCCTGAACAGACAACTTCTAGCCCAGTCCTAATACCTAACATGTCACCTCCCAAGCTGTATACTCTCTGGCAGCACAGAACTGACAACAAAGGACAGTCAACCTGTTAGAGGAATACTGTAGGTAAGGCTGCGCTCAGAAAAAGTGTTATGCCCACAGGCACAGGCAACACTGAGTCTCATGCATGCAGCCCTGTGGGGAACAATCCACTAAGGACAAAAGAGCAGAGAGGTTTGCTTAAATCCTGAAAGACAGTCTGCAGAATTCCTGCAGGATGCAGATGGACTCTTGCAGAAGATCCTGGGTCAAGAAGAAACGCATATATATGTGTCTTGAATTTTATGAATCAGAAATGAAAAAAAACCTCAAAACAAGAAAACCTAAAGTCTTGAAGAAAAGAAAATTGGTATCTTGCAGCTGGAGAGCACTGTGCACAAATCAGCAAGCACATATCTTACAGCACAGAAGGAACAGGTGATTTCAGAAAAAATAGGTACCAGCACCTATTACACCAACAAAAAAGAAGAGAGTGCTAACCACCGGAGGTGGATTACCAATGCAGTCTGGTAATCCTCTTAAACATGCTAGTCTGTGTTTACGTGATGAACTGAATGAACCCTGTTCACAACCAGAATACGTAGAACATTTTAAGCCAACTCACCACAACCACCACAAAAAATCTGAATGGAGACAAGGCTGTCCTTAAGTATGGCAAGCAACAGGCTGGCATCTACTTCAGCATGCTGATGCTATTTGCCAACTGCTGCTTCAGTGGGACTGCTAAGCAGCAACTGCTTCTCTTTCAGGTTATTATCATTTACCCACAGTCAAGCCAGGGCGGTAACTTGTCCTCAGAAACAAAGAAGATACTTTGCCTCACCAAGTTAATTTTAGTTTTCGTCTTCATTGCAGGTACTAGAGAGAGTCAGGAACTTCAAAAACGTGCCAAAGCATAACAGTCCCTTTCTTTCCCAAAAGGAGAAATTCATCTAGAAATCATACCTAACTCCTCAAAGAAAAATTCTACCATGTATGTGGTGACGCTTGGAAAACCTGCCGATTTGAATGTTTCAGGTGTAGACCAGTCATTGTCAGTAAGACACTTCATTGTCTTCTTCAATGTTACCAATACCTTCCCTTCCAAGATATCTGCAGTTTCTTTCTAAACCTTACTATTTCCTTTCTTAAACTAATTTAAAAAAATTTACAATGGGAACATAATTTCTGCCTTCAAGATCCCTGTTATCATGTAATGACATCTAAATTAAGCCATAAGACACTAGAAAAGGAAGAAAAAACCCCATACTTCACATAGCAGGCAGCACTTGACACAAAAGTTAGTTAACTTAGGTAAGCAAGTATATTATTGAGGGTCAGTCCACCAAAGTTCTCCAGAAGTTATTAGAAAGCCAGACTACCTAACTATGAAAGGTTTCTCCCTCAGAACACACTGAAAACGTTTTAAACATTGATAGGATCAATAAAAACTCCCCACATCTTATAGGGAGATTTTTTGATTGGACAACATAACTTCTAGTCACATATTGGCTAACCTGAGCCAACTAACAAGACAGAAGGGTCCCTCTTCCTAAACGCCATAGTCCATTTTCACATGTGTCTCATCTATAGGGCCTCCACAAGCTACATTAAGCAAGTGATGCAGGAAGAGCTCCACGATGAAATCATTCTCAGATACTTTTATCTTGCTATTCTCTTTTGCCACTATTGCATTCCATGGATCACAGAGCATATCAATAGTGGATTTAATCAGAAACAAGACATTTCTTCTGGTTTTCTTCTGTCATTCTTGTAACATGCCACATGAAAAATAGGTGAGTTTGATGTTCGTATTAAAATGTGACTGCTGCACACTGCACAGCCTGATAAACAGCTGTCAGCTCTTCATTTACCTGCAAAAAAGGTAGGTTTTTTATTCTATGGATGTAAAGTTCCAGTGTAAACGAAGAGATGAGAGAGAGTCTAAAGAAGTAATCTGAGAAATGTAACTTGGAAATGAGGCGTAGAATGAGCATTTTATTTCCATGCATTTTTCCATGTTTACAGAGCTTGTTGGACTTTTCATAAAAAACTATACAAGGCTCGACAGCCCAACCACAGTTTCATTTTCTACACCCTTTCTTTCCTCTTCCTGCCCATTCTTTCACTGGCAAAGCTATATTTAAAACAAGACAGAACAAACAAACAAACAAAGTTTAAAAAAAAGAAAAAAAAAAAAAAGAGGCCTTGCTGGTTTTGCATGTCCTATTCTTTTTATTCACTTGGGACAGATTCCTGCATTAGTGTGATGACTTACAAATTTTAGTGCCATCCAGCATCCTGCCCTGCCACACTAGTCCTTCCTAAAACTCTGGGAGGAACGCAATACTTCAGGAGACCAGAGATGCAAATCTGCACTGAGAAACAGCTCTGCACCCCAAAGAAACAGCTAAACCCGATAAAAAGTGGGAGAGGGGTAGGATTTAAAACCTGCCATTTCTTTCAGCTCAGCTGCTGCAGAAGCAGGGAGCTGGGGGGGCTCTGAGCCCCAGAGGACAGCAGCCTGCCCCAGACTGCCTGCCGCCGAGGAAGTTCTCCCAAGCATACGGCTCACTGGCAGAAATGAGGTCAGAGCACTGCCCGCAGCTTACAGCAGAGCTGAAAGCCTGAAGCCAGCTTACCGAATAAAGAGAAAAGCTGCACCGAGAGCAGCTGCTACCTCTAGGCTAATCGAGCTAGGTACGCAAGGATGAGACTTCCTCACTCGAGACCGGGAAACATTTACTTCAGCGTTTTCTTAGGGGCACATCTGTATCTGTGCTTTGAGTTAAAAGCCAGGACTTCATCTAAAGGCTCACGAAACCCCGCAAATTGGTGAGGAGGGGCTGCAAAACATCACTGAGGTTGCATTTAAAGAAGGGAAAAAAAAAAAACAGAATGGAGATGCTTGTTTCCTACCCTCCATCCCTCCAATATAAAGCTATATTATGTTATAGACAACATTTATGTCACAGTCCAGTGACCTGCTAACTTCTCCATAATACTCCACCACGTAGGTCTCTTCAAATAGAAATGAAATTTGCCTACTATTTTACCAACAGTACAATCACAGGAGGAGGAATTGAAGCTCAGATACAAAAAAGTCTGTTATAGACGTGGTTAAGAAGGTCTTGTCACCTGGTCTCTAATGTTCTAGTTAACTTAATTTTGCAGTATGCAAAAGGGTTAGTGTGTTACATTTAGGGCTACTGAAAGTAGAGAATTAGCTGCATTACCATCCTCTCTTTCTCTGCAGTCTGTGAAGACACACAATATCTGTGCAACACTCCTTAAATCCAGCCCACCACATGGAACAGTATCTTAGTCCAAGGAGTGGAATGAGAACAGTAATTTCCAAAAGAACGCACTCGCTAGCAGAAGCAATTCAATGGACTGCACAATACAACAGTTTGAACCAACAGCAGCAAACTATTTCTTTAATCTTCTGAGGTATAAAAGTCTTCACCACCATCACCACAACACAATTTTCTCAAAAGAAAATATTCCCAACTGAGCTGGTGCTGGGAGTGGCAGGAGGAGGGAGTAAGGGGGTGCTGAACAAGTGAAAGAAGTGAAGAAAACTTAAAACTCTGATATCAGACTACTGAATACTCTTTAACACAGGAATAAAAAAAAAACACTTTCATTAAAAGTGGGTAAAAGACTTCTAGGTAATAAAGCAACAATAATCCTCCCTTTTTCTGTGAGGGTGAAGGAGGACAATCTTCATGAATTCTGTAGCCAGAGACTCAAAACCAAACACATATAGCTGGTTACTTAGCCTGCTACCTAAAAGCAAGTATGTGGAAGACACCCAAGACAGCTTCTTGGCAGTCAGGGATGAGCACGAGGAAGACATGAAGAGAGAGGCTGTGCTGTTACAGAGCTTAATTTGAGAGACAGCTCACCAGTTGTTCCCCGATCTCCCACAATATAAACACCAAGCACAGTTTTGTCAACATGTAAAGGTAAACTTGTTTTTTAAGTGGTATCTTATTTATTTCAATTTGCTATTTCATTCTTTGTTGTATGTATCTGATTGCAACAACTAAAACACCCTGGAACAATTCAGCTGCACGCTCCAATGTCGATTCGAAGTTCTACTACAGTAGAAGAAGGCGGCAGTAAAAGGGAAATACTGGGAAGGATGATGAATACATACAAAATACATGCTGGTCTATAGTCAGATAATACATTGTCTCAACAACAAAATCCCAGTGCAAAATACTGAAAATAAAACTACATATATATACACCGAACATGTTCAATTATTAAAGAAAACACGGGCAGCCAAAAAAATGCAGCTGTAAAATTTATGCCAGGAAATATTAACAAACTTACTTTCCCTACCTATGAGGAAAATAATGTATGTTAATTTAAAGGTCATAAGAGAATACTGCTATATTGCAACTGGCCATGAGGTGTAATTTACAAGACCACTAAAATTTGGAATATATACGGCTCATAAGGAACTTTAAAAAACCAACAACAAACCCACAAACAAACACAAAACCCCAAACCAACAACACACCACCAAAAAACCCTTACTGCACAGATTAATTAGTACCTTTCGGACTTTACATGATCATTTAATTCTGAATGCTATTCTATTTGCATTTTAGAATTTTTCTTGTAACAGGATTTGTGCCTTTATATTCTAAAACATTTGCGTAGATGACTGTCTATGAACAGCCATCAGATTAATGAATCATAAAATAAATTACTATTACATGATCAGGTATTTTTTGATAAACTCACTATTCTGTTTAACTTACTGCTAAATTTCAAAGGTATAAATTATTTCTCGGATATTAGTTTAGCTCTCAGAATAACATTAAAAGAAAACCATCTTTGAGGAATAAGGAGAGTGGTAAGGGGAGCAACAGTCATGATCACTAATCTCCTAAAACAAAATAGTTTTTATCAGCCTGCATTCCAATAATTTTACTATCAAGTTAATTAATTGACTCCTGTGCCAATATCTAAATGCCAAGCAATTAATGGCACTGAACTATAAATGGCTTTGTCTTTGCTCTTGTAGAGTTATTTTATAAAGCAAATGCAATTCTGTCACTTCACTGATTTAATGCAGGCTTTGTAAGGTTAATATTCCCAAGCAATCACAAAATAAAGAACTCCTTTAATTAACCTTCTGTGATTTAAATACTAGAGAAATAAGAACTTAGAAACTTTAAATAATACCACCATCATAACAACAACAATAATAATCAAAGTGGATCAAAGCCAAATCACTGATTTGAGAACTCTGAGAAATACATTTGAACACGTGTATTTTACTGTATTTCTAAACTCATTAAAAAGACTTTTCTCTGTGCATAACATACTAAATCCATGGTGGGTTTTACATAGCTTTTGTAGTTGAGCTGAAAAATGTTTCCTTTCAGGATTATTTACTTATAAATCCTGAAGTTTTTCAGTTGAAGAAATGATTCGGCATCCCCACCTTATGCACTAGAATGCTTTGCAGAGATTTTTGTTATAGACATAGGACATTGCCTGCTAAATCTACAAACTGATTGCATGTGAGTAACTGACCACTTAAAAATAAAGGAGCAAAACAGACTTCCCTTTTTCTCCCAGACTAAGTTCTCTCTCTTTCCAGTTTATCTGAAAGGAAGATTTTATTGCTAGTTTCCTTATTATATTGTATGCTAACTTCATTTTTAGTACATGAAAAAAATCATCAGGACGCAGGCCTTTCAGCATCGTGCATCTTACAAGCACAAGAGCTGCAATGTGTCTGCCCAGTTCAGAAAGATGCAAAAACACAGAATAAAAATTAAAAACAAGCAGGGTACAGGTGGTCATGAACATTCCTGCCAAACAGGTTTGCAGTGTGCTCTGACCTATCTCTTCCGACTATCCAGCCAGATATCATCAAACCCCCATCAGCAGCAGTTGCCTCAAGAGGTGCACTTGCTGGTTTCTCAGGAGAAGAAAGCCAACCTTCAAAATTCCTCCTTCAAATGGAAAAGCCTGTTTTCAGCAGAAAACCATTAAGAGAGGAACACAGCAAAAAAACATACATACTAGGAAAATATTTTACTACAATGAGGGAACTTTAAATTGAAGGTGCCATACAGTTGTTGAGACAAGTCCAAGGCAAACAAATGCTCTCACTGACAGTCCTTTGGAAGATTATAAAACAGAACCATAAACATCCTACATTTTATACATGAACCGTAGTATCACTTTCTAAGATAAAGTACTTCTCCTTTCTCAGTAATACCCCTTAACAAATCCAAGTTACTACAAAGACAGATATGTGTAAGATGTAATTATACACGCTAACTTTAACAGCTAACAGACTGGAGTTGTATTTTTATTTGCATAAATTAATCACCACATCTGCAAACACTCTCTTTAAAATAACAAAACCAAGTCTTCTCTAAATCTGAATGCAGATTTTTGGGTTTGGTCAACAAGCCTTCGGCAAAAATAAACCTGCACTGCTGTGAGTGCTGCTCTGTGCTGTGCCCTCAATTTTGTGTTTGTGCTCAGGTGTGAGTTTACAGACAATTATACTTGCTTTTTCTGCCTCGCTCTAACTCCTGCTAGCTACTTGGCTCTGAGAGATTATTCTCTAAGTCTGACAAGGTAGCACCTATTATAGTCTTATAAATACAAAGAGAAATCACTGAGGGAAAAAGAGAGAGGTTTGATCTATTTCCTGGAGGGATATAAGCAATGCTGAGCAAACAGAGCAGTCCCCAAATGGACAATAATCAGCCATTCCCACTACTGGGAAAAGATGTAGCACAACAGGAGCCACAGTTACACTGAACTCCTGAGCTGAGTAAGTAACCTCCACCACACAGACAAATAGCCTTATGCTTAACACTTATTTGCTGTTGTAGCAGCAGCATGATTATGAAATAAGACTTGATAAAAGCAGAAATCTAGCTGGCAAAGATTTCAATCAGTACTCATTGAACCTACAGAGGTTTGAGCCTCCCTTGCCCTGCATGAAAATATCATGTGCTTAAGAAAGGCTCGGAAACGATAAATCAGTTTTATGCACAAGATCAGTATGGTTCCTAAGTATTTCAACAGTTTTTAAATCACTTGAGTGTTCTGCAGGTGCTGGTCACTGGTGGCTTGTGTAGAAGCCATGATTTAAGTCATGGTGTGTGAGTTTGGAAGGCAGTTGCTGAAAGCCTGTCCCCTTCCCTGCTCACCCCAAGCCCAGCCAAGCTTTAACTACAGGTGCAAGAAGTCAAGATTGCACCCTGCCTTTTGGTATCTATCTAAGCCCTCTGACCTAGGCTGGCAACAGCAGGTTCAGCGTACCCAAATGGATGCCTTCACACAAAGTTATACTGTTGGTGTTCCTTGTCTGTAATTTCAGGTCCCCCATAAAGGAGGCTGAAAAAGCTGGCAGAAGTACACATTATCTGTATGAGTTCTTAGTGTCATAAATATGGGATTGAATGTTTTAAAGGAATCACTTCTCCCTTGTATCTCTTTACTCTTGAAAGAATGTAATTTCGCCTAAGCTAAAAACAAATCCAGCGTTTTAGGACACCGTGAGTAAACACTGAGCACTAGGCATCTCTGTTTCTGAGATACGAAGGCCATGAAGGATTTATGATACATGAGTAGTGGTGTCAGCCACTGCTGCTGATGGCAGGCAACAATCTCTTCTGAACATTAAATTTGATTATCAGTTCTCATATAACTGTAATAGCCAACTTCCACAAAGAATGCTTTCCTATATGCCTGGCAGCAAATGTCAGATTAACATACAAGCTTGTTCTTCCCCAGATTTCCTGTGGTTCATAACACAACAAATATTAAGTGCAACCACTCATCTAGTGGTAGATGATTACAGACACAAAAGTTGAAAGGACAGAAGGATAAATGATTTTAATTACAACTTTGAGACATAAGCAGTTGTCTGTTACTCCTTAAAACAAGTTTAAATTAAATTCTGCAGGATTTGAGACTAAACTACAGTATAGTTGACTGCTAATTCTGTGCCAATTTCTAGTAGCTTAAGAGTGAAGATTTTATTATAAAGATTAATTGCATTGAGGTATACAACTTAAATTTGGACTCACTGAGGACTGTCTGTATTACTTACTAGCGAATTTGGTATTTGCATGTAACCCAGTTATTCCTAACTTACAATAGCATTTTTGTACAGTGTTACACCCCAAAACAGCTTGACAGTGTTAATTAACATGCTGCTTACTATAGTGTTAAAAGAACTTCAGCAGCTCACATTGAATTCAAAAGCAATACTTCATCCTCATTGTATCAAAATCACTTTAATAATTTGATGCATTTTGCCACAATACAATTTGTTCTGTTTTCATGACAGTCATACAGCTTGGACATGAAATCAGATTAATTAGTTTCACATTTTGTTCACATTTTCAAAGACTGTTTGAAATCGGGAAACATTTTAGCTGTCCTACCTTGCACTGACTCAACACTCGAAACAGATGTCTGTGAAAGAACGTTATCATAATCATCTCAGGCTTGCAACTGAGACTGGACCCATCAATCCCAGTTCAGGGAAATGGAGAGAAGTTACAGCCCCTTGCAGAAGTGTCAGTGGTCCCCAGGCCTCTGCTTGGAGAGACTGACTGACGTGTCACCAGAGATGCTTCCCACCCTCTCATGTACACTGCCTTCCTCTTGGCATGCTCTTCTACCTGGGACCACTAAAATGATTCATAGATTCTTACTGGCTCAAACTGCGTTCATCACCCTGGCCCACTCTCAGAAAATAAAACCACCAGTTAGTCTACTCTTTGTTTGTCCTACAAAATTTGTATTGGAAAAAAAGTCTCGCCGAGATCAGTAGGTCTTATCAGTAGGTAAGATATTATACTGGGTGGCAAACAAGGTTTTGGCCAGCTCTTAGAACATTAAAATAAAATCTGACAGCAAGGGAGTCTTGTTTGCTTGTTTATAAAACATTTTCTCCTTTTAAATAAAAGCCAACTAAAGACTGAGTCTGAACCACCGGACTGTTCCTTTAAGGCACAGTAACCACAAGAAAATGATGTAAAAACACGCACAAACACTTTGTGAACACAGTTAACCAGAAGGACCAATGCCCCAGAAAAGAGCACATACATGACCCACCTCAAGGACCTGCCACACTTTTCCCCTTTTAATCTCATGCCCGCACGTGAGGAAAGGGATCAGCAAGTATAATCCCACTGTTCTAGAAATTTGCAAGCAGAAATCTTCCAGGTATGTGTAACACAAAGAATGGCTTCATTCAGAGTAACAGCAGCAGGTGCAGAATAAAATCACTATTTTTAGTTAACTAAGAGTGAGACCATAACTATTTTTCAGATCTATTTCATCTGTGAAAAAGCGATATGGTCCCAACTCATAAAATAACACAATAAAGCTCAAAGGCATGATCCTATCTCAATACATATGAACACATGCTACATAAACCAAGAAAATACATAAACATGGCTGTTTACAAGCCAGTTGGAAAGCATAATAACCAAAAATATACATCACACTATCTTAACAAAATAGTGTTTAATGATGACAGTTTAAGTTTGCAATTACATGACATTCTTGAGCAAAATATCACTTCTACTTATGGCAAAAGATTTAAAACTGCAAAAACAACTGAAGCATTTATTCATTTATATGCCATTTCAAGATGAAAAATCCTGCTAAGGGCAACACCGTAGTAGCGGAGCACATCTTTCTTTTTCTTTTTTCTTTTAAAGAGTAGTAAAAGTAAAAAGAAGTTAAAAAAATGGCAGTATCTACATCTACTGGCAATATCTACAACATCTAATGATCAATGAATCTGCTACCGCAATAAATTTTCTTAAAAAAAAGCTCTTCCTTTAATGGTTTTTACACAGCAGGCTCCTGATATGAAGAGGGGATGACTGATGCTGGCTTACAATATGGCTCTGTAGTAAACTGTGCCAGTATTACTATCAAATCACCTCTTACGAAACTCCCTTTCTGCCCACCATGCAATCAATTTAACAAAGATCTAAACAACTTAACAGTTCAAACATTCAAACAAATCCCATTCTCCTCCTTCCCCTCTACGCTTATTAGAAGAATGAAAGTCACAAGTCACTGGAACAGTCCCAGAAATTGTTTTATCTGTTTACTTTTATTAGACAAGATTGCATATTGAATTCAAGTGAGTCAAGGAAAAGCAGCGATGGCTTCACACTTCCACAATAAATGAGAAATGAAGACGAGCACCAATTCTAAGGCACAACACAGTTATACCTGACTGCAGGAGCTTGCTCACATTCTAAGAAAGCAAAAATAAAACATTATCTGTAAGAAATTTCGCATCATTTTTCTCCCCATAACAGAATGCTCAGAACATCACACTACAGGGGTTTTACATAAAAGGAAACTGGTGGCAAGAAAAAGTCCATCATCCAGCCAGAATAAACACTGCTTTCAGCTTTATAATCTCCAAAACAAATAGATTGACATAAATCTGCAAGGGAAATGAAGAAAATACAGGAGGGAAAAGAAGGCAAATTAGAAAAACCCTCTTTCTCCATTCTGGCACCTCTCTTCTCCATCCTGAAGTAAAACCAGTTCAATCACACTCACATCACAAAATCAATATAGTAAGTAAAAAAAAAAAAAAAAAAAAAAAAAAAAAAAAAAAGCATANAAAAAAAAAGAAAAAAAAAAGAAAAAAAAAGTTAATGAATAATATAGAAAACATGAAGGAAATTCATTTGCAAGCTGGAAAGAGTGAGCAAAACTAAGGATGACAGACAGAAAGGATGACAGATTGTAGGACTGAGACTACCTCGGCTTTCTAATTGACAGGATTATATAAACAGGATGTGCTGATATTTTTAAGAGCAGAAATAAGAAAGATACACCACCTGGTGCAACAGGTAATATATGATTCTGTAGTTTATTTTTAAATTGTATTTAGAACATGTAAAGGCAGTATTAAGTCACAGCAACACAAGAACATGTGTTCAGAGGGATTTTCAGAGAGGGGTCATATAGTCAAACCTCCAGTTCAAAGCAAGTCCAGCAAGAACAGGGTGCTTGGGGGCCTTGTCTAGTTGAATTTCTCAAACGATGGAGATTCTAGTATCTCTGGAATTTGGTGCGTTTTGCCATTTTTGGATTTGCATTTTTGGTTTTGTTTTGTTTTTTTTTTTCCTCTTTTACCAAGTTGCAACTTCCCTTTTCTCAGTCTATCTCCACTGCCCCTTGTCCTTCCATTGTGCCCCTGAGCTCAGTTTGGCTCTGTTCTCACCCACATTCCCCCATTTGGTAGCTCCTAAACCTATATTAGTATCTACTCCTATTTCTCTTGCTAAAATTTTAATCAAAGAAATTCTAATTTTTTAACTATTTTTGAAAGGTAATCAGTCTCATATAAGCAGAAACATCCATGTTTAAATAAGCACAGTTTTAAAATTTTTTTTTGTCAGCAGAATTTGACATGCTTCCAACTCTTCTGTTACCCTGGTATTAATTTTTGTTTTGTACCTTGCTACCACTTTACGGTAATTCTGCTATGCATTATCGGCAGAGAAAGAACACTGTTGCTGAAGTGTCAGAGGTATAGACTTCAATTTCTTGTGTTAGGAATTTTTTTCTAGATTAGCAAAGGGAAAGCACACACAGTGGTGAAGTTTTACAGAGAAACATGGGAGAGAATGAGTTCACCTCATGACTGTGCTTGAGAAAGGGGGAAAAGCAGCAATGGAACCAATCTGGAGACAGGGGAAGAAGCAAGCCCAAAGATGTTTAGGACTACTTATTATGTATACAAAATAGTCCCATCTACACACAAATACTTCAGGCAAAAAGCCTGTATAATTGAGAACCTGGGATCAGAGTTCAAAACTTAAAAGGCTGACCACTACTGAAGAACAGTCATTCACAAACCACCAAGAATTCAGGTGAAATTCTCATGTTACGGATTACCAACTGCAAGGCTGTATTAGTGAGGACCCATTGCATCATCTCAACTTGCTGATTCAGGCAAAAATGCTTACTGACCTTCAGATGCCTGTACAACCTTGAAGCCTGGATTTACACTCTCCTTCAGTGTCCCCTCAAATAAGAAATTTCAGAATCAGAGAATATTCTGAGTTGGAAGGGACCCACAAGGACCAACTCCAACTCATACGTGAAGGCCCATTACAAGGATCAAACCCATGACCTTGGTGTTATCAGCACCATGCTCCAACCAAAATCTCAGGGTCATTTTGGCTACGTCAGGGCTGGTATCTACCTGTGAATCTGTCCCTGCCTTTCTCTTCATCACAGTTCTCTGAAATCCGAAACATATGAAAGGCTTTTTTCTAATTTTGGCTTTATCCTTCTACGATACCTCTCACTTCATTGTGAAAACCTTCACTTTTAGCAAAGGATGTAATTGGAACACCTATCAACAGATATATCAGTACCCTGTTATTCTTTAGTCCTATATAGTTGATATGTTTTGTATATTTTTTTAAACCAAAATATTCAATCCATTCAACTGACAGTATTTAAAATGACGAGATGTCCAAGGCAGCAGAAAACCCCATTTCAATTTCACAAACTGTGATATGTAGACATTGGAGCAGCTGTGTTTCTTCTATCTCATAGGCTGTATTACTAGGACTTTATCTGCCAAGACTTTACCAAGATGCTTATGAATAGTATTTTCAAGTCACAGAGAAATCAAGCATTTAATGGCACAGTAAAAAGGAAGAAAATTAAATTTAAAGACACAACTGCAATCTTTAAAGTTGCAGTTACATATAATCCAAAAGATGGAATGTGGTGACATTTACAAGAATATCATAGATACAATTAAGAATTCTATTTCATAAACCATCCAGCATTTTAATGAAAAAAGTTAATTCTCAATGGAATTTTAAAATGTAGATGAAGAAAAATTAACATGTAATTACACAGTGAAATTATCATAGCTTTATTTTAAAGTCAAAGGAGGGGAGCCTCCAATATCATTGCCACTTACAGCATCTTTTGTTAGTTTATTTTACACACTATTTTTATTTCAAGCTAAGATTTCTACGCTGCACTAGCATTATCCCAAAATGTTAATCAACCATGCCTGACAGAATTCCCCAGTGATCTGCAGCAAGTGCTGATGCTTCCACTAATACCCAGTCTTGAGCAACTCACTTTTGTTAGATTTCCCAGGATGGTGAGTATGCTTTAGTTTCATCCTTCCATTTCCAGATCACCTCTCTGTGATTAACAGACCTGAGACTGCAGATAAAACCGAGCCTACATGTTCAGCTGCATCAGCTGTGCACATCCATTTTGTTCAGCATCTAAAATCTGACTGTTTTTCAAGCTCTGGGAACCAGACCTACTATCACTTCTGATCTTAGTTAAAAGCAGAATGACATTAAATTAATTTTAATGGTTAATATATAAAACATAATTCAAAACCAGCAATGGATATCAAACTAAACAGTTTCACTAACTGGATGTGCAAACCACCGACATTCAAATTAATAGCTCTAATATCCATTTAAAATATCTTTTACAATGTTCCCTTGACAAAGCAGCTCCAAAATGCCTTGAACTCATCTGCTCTCAAATGAAGTAACAAAAAACCCAAAACAGCAGTGACCGTGTTAGATGCAGGAACTCTCAACAATACCTGACTTCGAGGGGAAAACAAAATTAAAGCAAAAAAACCCTCCAGTCTCCACTGACATCTCATCAAGAAACTGTTACTTCTTTTGAAAAGCAGAATTAATAGTTGCTGGGGTATATATGCTGGCTTTATTCAAAAAAGGTGATATAAAATACAGCCTGAAAGTATGTGCAGATGTATTTGTGCATGTATCCCTGAAGACTCCTCAGAGGGATGTGGTCTGATTCCATGTTTATGTAATTTTGCTCAGTTTATGATTTAATTATTGTTATGTAATTAACACGATTCCCTCTAAAAGGTACGGGGTGGCTTTTGTTCATCTCACACAGGTCATTTTTACACTTCCAGCTCCAGGGCGACTGTCAGTAGTAGGGGACAGCACTTACCTGCTGAGCCTGGTACCTCTGCTGGGCCTGCGACAGATACTGCGCCTGAGGTGGCAGATGCTGAGGCTGCGGCTGCTGGTTGTAGTACGGCTGCTGGCCCTGCTGGCAGTAGCCACTTACACCCTGCTGACCATACTGAGGCGGGATCTGTTGGAAGAGCCAAGTAAAGCAAACGCATGAGTTGAAACAGAAGGACACAAAATCAAGCTATGTCACATCTGCGTGGCAACGTCATCAGAAGTGGTATCCTGAGCTGCACCCCTGAGCCAGTGGTCCCACTCTTTTACTCAACAATTAATGCAATCCCTTAGATCCACCTGGCTGAACAGAAGGAGTACGCTCAAGTGCTCTGTATAGTTACTCTTTTCAGGAAGAGATTCTAAGGAAAATATGCTTCTGATCATCATGATCCTGTAATGCCCAGCCTTAAAATACCAAAGCAGTTATTGTAAATGTTTGCTCTCCATGGGCATACTCCTGAGGCAAATTGACAGAGGAATCATTCTGATGCACTGACCCAAAATCAAAATTTGGGAAAAAAAATGCACAACTCTAAAACAGATATGGAGAGATAAATGTCTTTAGTCTTTTTGGGGTTTTTTTTGAGCAGTCAAGTACTAATTTTTATTAAATATTTTGCCTGCAACCCTTAGGTTTTAAGTGTTTGTGTGTTTAAGCCTTACACAAAAGTCTTGTGGTTTGTCAGAATTTCGATTTTGTCAACTTCTATCTCCCTCAGTCTTCTTCCACCACCACCCCCTCCCCCTCCCCAAAAATATATCTTTTCTAAAAAGTAGCAACAAAACACCGCTGTAACACAAAATACCCTGTTACACACCAATCGCTACATGTATCATATATTGACACACACACACACACACACACACACACACACACACACACACACAGAATTTAAATTGGAACAAAAAGGAAGTCTATTACAACGTCAGAGGAAGTTTCTGCATCAGTTCAGTCCATAAGTCTTGTATCAATAGACACTGACATTTTCTTGAAGTATCTGAAAGAGCACACTTTCAACAAACTCCTGATATTGTGTCTATATTGCCCTGATTTTAGGTACCCGTGCTTTTCCCCATACTCTGGAATTCAGTATCATTTCAGACAAATGACAGATGCAGCACAGGACTTCTCCCTTCTAGAACTGTTGGTCCTGCACATCCCTGCCCTAAGCAAGTGTCTCAGACACCTGAGCGCATCTGAGATGCTTTGATCCCTGAACTGCTCCCACTGAGTTTCTGATACACTGATAAACCTGTTTACTCAACATGTAAACACACACCTGTTCTACCTAAAGTTAACTTACTACATCCATTCACCAATATAGTAATATTTGCTGGGAGACAATAATAATAATACAAAGTCAAATTTAAATGCCTGTTTAGACTGTTTTTATTATCACAACTTGATCTGCTCCTATTACTTCTGCCAGAAGTTGGCTGTGCTAACTCCTAAGGTCAGCGCTGTAACCTCACTTCTGCACTTGTTCTCCTCACATCCACTTCTGTTTCCTTCACCATCATTTCACAGGCAGTTAGATGTTTCTGTGACCAAAGCAACCCTTTCTGACAAATAGCCTCTCCCTGCTGATGCATAAATGAGGCCTTTATAATGCAAACTAAAAAGGGTGTGTTGGAATATCATCAGGCAAACAGACAGCTGGAGTCTGGGATCTGACAGAAGACCACATGGTGATTTGCCTGTCAGCTGCAAAGGTCACAGAGCCTGGACTGGTTCCTAGGCAGTGCTGAGGAGAAACCTCTGTTGTGGTCCATCTGGGTCCCAGTAACACTAGGAAGCAAAGGAAAGATATCCTGACAGCAAAATACAGGTTTCTGGAGAAAAAGAAAAAAAAGAGAAGTCAAATGCCCAGCTGACAGGATGGTGAAAAATTAAAAGATCAGATTCATGAGGACCCAGAGTATTTCTAGAATAAAGATATTTGTGCAGGAGGGCTGGAGTTCACCAGAACATAGGGGCCAGGTTGCTGGTACCTAAGGATCAAGAAAGTGAAATTTTAAAATCAAGAGAGGGGATTAGAACACATGGTTCACAAACATGGCATTGCTGTGTCAAATGAAGATATAGAGATTCTGGATCATCAAGTGAAGATGTTGAGAAGAATCAAAGAATGAAATTAGACACACAGTGACTGCAGAGTAAATAATGTCAAGAAGACATTCCAACAATACATTGACTTCTACACAAAGAGGGGGGACTGGAATATCAAGCTGCAAACAAAAGCACTAGCAGCAGTCATAACAGAAATAGAGTAGAAAGGAAACAATTAGTGGGTCACTAGTTTGTCATCCTAGGATACAAATTCCTAGGGAAGACAGCTGCTGATGAAGTAACATTATATACTAACATTACAGCATTTAGAAACAAATCAAACTCCACCTCACCAAGCCACAGAGGTCTGGAGCTTGGTCAGAGCAGGAAGTGTGAGTGCTGGAACCACTAGACATGGCCAAATGACAGCAATGCTGACAGCAGCACACCTCAGTAAAGGCACGCTGCAAGATTGATTAGAGGGAGATTTCAACTCCTCCCATATAGACTGAGTTTGCAGACTACAAAGCAGAGACCAAAGTATCAGACAACTGTCAAAGGTTGTTCCATGGAGCTGCTGGTTTGGGAACCTGCATAAGGAGCCACTGCCTTTGGCTCAGTCCAGAGCAGCAGGAATCATCTACTTCTACCCCTACAGCTGCAGAACCACTATGCATCACTGACCATAACACAGTTAAATTGAGCATCCCTACAGGAGCAACGAAACGCAAAGAATCTACTGTTGTGCTTAATTTCAAAAAGTGTAACTACATAAAAAAGAGAAAACTTGTTAAAAGGAAGCTCTGACAGCTATGACACATAAAATGTGACTGACAGCATCAAAGCTTCTTAACTACAACCACATGGAAAGCACTGAAATAATATTCACCACCTATTCAGAAAGACTTGATAAGAGCAAAGGGACACCAGCATGGCTCATTGCAGCTTTCTAGAAGCAAAAAGACAACCCCTTCAATAAGGCAGCACCAGGTCCGAACGAGGCAAACAGAAAAGACTGTAAACTCCAACACTTCAAATGTAATAAGGTAGGCCAGAAAGAACTGGTGGAACAGCTAGGAAAGGGAATCAAATGAGTAATGATTCATTTTTTCAAACACATCAGAAGTAGGAAGTCTAACAGAGTCTGAAGTGACGAAATATGATGGAGGTTTGAAAGGAGATACAGAGAACACAGTGCCATAAATTTTTTTGCTCTAGTGTGCACTGTGGAACGATCTTGAGGGGTTCCCATGCTGGAGTCCTCCTCTGTGAAGAACTTAATGAATGTGTCTGAATTTGATGGGACTTTTCATGGAACAAAGTGACAAATGAACAGTAAGTAGTAGTTTGGGACCACACAGTATCACTCCACAGATCTAATCAAATTCAAAAAGTTTAATAATTAATGACCACACACAGCCTCTAAATCGAAGCTGCCTTGATAGGTGAGAATTGGAGGCATGACTTACTCAAATCTCTTGACTTTTTTTGGTAATTTAAGACTACAAAGGACCAATGACTGTTCTGGATAAATCATGATAGGTAAGAAAGAAGATCAGAATTAGGAAACATCAACATAGCTTTTGCAAAAGAAAATCCCTTTCTACAGACTTCTTGGACTCACTAAGAAAAGTCATACAAAAAGGTGCAGGGAAATGCAACACAAATCATCAAAGTTATGGAGCGGTTTCCATAAAAGAAACTGTAATCCTTTGAGTACGGAAAAGACACCAGGAACATGATGGAAAGCAACAAAAGTATCTTGTCCAACACAACAATCAGGATGCATCTGATGGTAGAAGCAAACTTCAAAACAAGAGAGAGACAGGTTCTCTAGTCACAGAGGCAGCAGATGTTTGAAACTCTTTGGCAAATTGATGTTTTGAAAGCTGGAAGTTTATGTGGGCTCAAGCAAAGACTGGACAAGTACACAAGAGATATCCTCTGAGGGTTACCAAATATATAGAGACACATCTGGCTCAGGAAGTCCCTGAACTGAAAATGACTGGAGGCTTGGATAGTACTGGGGGAAGTATCACATGCTTGCATTATTTTGACTTTCCTCTAGGCATCCAATCAAAGCCTCCACTTGAGGCAGGATACAAGGGCTACATGAACCCCTGATCTGACCTGATAGGACCATGACTATGTTCTCATCTCTTCGCAACAGATATTCAAGTCCCATGAGAAAGCAATGAAGACTTGGTCTGCAAGGTGCTAAGTAACAAACAAGCAACCTGAAGAACAGTTAACACCTTGACTGCCAGAAGCTGAGGCTGCTCCATTTTCTTAATTATCTTCCCTAACAATCTGCTTCCAGACACTGGTTTAAAAAGGGGTACTGAGCTCTTCTTCTGATGTTATGTTTCAGTTACTTACATTGGAATTTGCCTCCATATCCTCCCAATTCAAACTGTTTTCAAAAACAAACACCACCACCTAAAATACAAGTATGTTTACATGCTGTCCTCTTCAGTGTGGAGACCCAACACCACTGCCTTAGCAGAACACTTAATATAATTTCTGCGGCTATTTAAATAAATAACAAACAACTACATGCAAATGAATCCTCCTGCTTTGCTGATGGGGATCACAAGATACCGCTTATGGACAAATGTTTATTAAACAGCATGTAAAAAAAAATAAAATAAATAACAGCTTAATTAAAACCTCCCCAGAACAAAACAAATCTGAAGCCAATTACTTACAATACTTGGAGTGAATGACCCAAGCATCCTCTTTCTTTGTAAAGTAAACTCTCCCTGCTCTTCTCCCTTATACCCACATTCTTCACGGCCACACAGTGCAGGAGATGAGAATTTGGGAAACTTCATCATGCCTGTGGTAGTGCACACATTCTTGGGACAGTTCAAGAGAAAACAGACCCGAGTTTGAATCTATTTCTAGGCAAGCACAGAAACTGTAATAATTACTTTGACTCCTATCTGACTTACAGGGTACAAAAGCTTTTTTTTGGGAGAAGTATGACTGACCATCACTGACTAAACCACTCTGAACACAAAGAAAGGATGAGAATAAAAGAAAAACAAAACTGGCAGCCAAAATGAAGAGATGGGGGAAATCCAATTAAATCTGTAACTTAACCCATTATCTGTAATTCTTATTTGAATAAGGGGTCTGGTGGCAGATGTTCTTTGTCCAGGTAATACCTTGATAGTAATGGAACTTTTAAGCAATTTTTGCATGCACAACCCATGACTGATGTCAAAGGAGAAGCATCATTAAACAGCATTACAGTCATTATAATAATTTTTAAAATTAAAATGTAACAGAATTAGTGTGTTAGCATAGGTACACTAATAACTCCAGCACTATGCAGTTACTGCACTTTTAAGCCATCTTGATGGTGTGATGCAGTCAATAATGGAAGAAGCTTTACAGGTCCCCTATCACAAAAAGCTCACCTGACCCACCTGAACACAGCAGATATCATGACAGGCTCACTACATGGAAAGAGTCCTGGCCCTACTAGGTCACTGCTTCCCCCTGAAATCTATTTGCTGCCCAAAAACTGAGGCACACCCTGGATGATACTGGTAGAAGGCAACAGCACAGTTCAGAAGCTGTGGACCACAGTGTCATGATATAAAACTCTGGGGGAAACAGGTGTGGCTGGCCGGATCAGCATTAAGTCCTGCTTACAGTGAGAAGGAAAACTGAACTCTAGAAGCAGGGGTGACGCTCAGAAGAAAGGGTGGCACTACCTGATTCAATGGCCTACTTTGCTGAGGAACATGAGACAGAACACTGTGAAACAAGTACCATCCTCAGAAATGTAATCATCACTAGCATTCCACTTTCTTAGCACCTATAACACTGTAATTTCATAGAAATTAGAACAAAAAAAAAAGTACAGTGAGTGGGATTCTCAGGAAAAAAGCACGCACCACCTGGTACTTACACGAGGAGTAAAGCAGCACACTCTTTCAGTTAACAAAAGGTTATAGTAAGATTTAATTCTAATTATTTTAATTTTACAGAGGTCAATTCAGTAGCAGCTATAAAGAAAACTGTCACACAGTTCCCATCAAACATTCAAATAAAAGTCTTGTGGTTTTCTGAAACATCTACTGCTTTGGTCTTAGATTTCCAAAGCCAGACCTCTGCCAAAACCTAAGTATTTTCCCTCAAGCATTCAGACCATGCATTTCTCCATACTTTCAAATAGAAAACTGTAACCCACTGAATTTCCCATATTTAAAAAAAAGTCTGGTTCATATCTGTAACTTTCAAATTCACATAAGCCCAGGTCTTTATCTGTCTGTTTAGACAAATTATAGAAAGAAGAAAAATATAATATACATCTGCATAGGGAAACCCTCTGGCACACGTTCACTAGAAGATTCTATCACTTTTAGGGCAGTGTGGTCTCCTGTCTCAAATCAACACATTCAACCCCAGCGTTCTTGTGCACACACAGTCTTAAAGAAGGTTACAAGTCCTTCTCATTGAATGATAAAAACAAATAAATAAAAAAAACCTCAAAGGGAACCAAATAAAAAGCTAGGTGTTAGCATCAAGGGTATTAATCAGAGGTAGATCAGAAATCCTGATGCTAAGGCATTTTATTAATACATTCTATAAATTCTATTACTTCTTATCACTTAGCTTTGACCTTTTGACAATACATTGGACAGAATGTTTACCTATATTACTGTCTTTCCTAGACAGGTTGCCTTCACACTGAAGTACAAACTTTAAAATCTTACTAAGAGCCTTTAAAATATTAACACTGGGCCTGATACTGGTGCACCCAGTCACCCAGAGCAAGGAAGGAAAAGGATAAAAAGCATGTTTCTGTATCACAGCACAATAACCCCCATTCCAGAACTTGCAAGGCAGTGGATTTTTGCAGAGTCATTAAATGTATGTCTATGGTGAAGACTGCAGTGCAGTACACAGATCTGCAAACTGGCTCAGACACTGGCAAGAGCCTACACCAAAAAGCTGTGCTTGGCTAATTTGCCGTGCTCTACAGAAGAGTGAATTAGGTCAAAGGGAGATCCACAGTCTTATAGCCAGACTGCTTCTTGTACACAAGCCAGTTCATTTAAAAAGGCAGCTCAAGTATCTTTACAAGATGCTGCAGTCTGCAATGCAGTCATCCTCAGTACTACTGTTAACATGCAGGACAGAAAGGACAGGACTTCAAACGCATGCCTGTATTCCCCTTTTCCTCAAAAACTGCACAGCAGCACAATTACACCACTTGTCAGTGCAACGTATATGGCATCACATATGTACCTGTCATGAGGTGCTCTCTATATACTGCCTTTTACTGTAGTTCAAATCAAAGCAACATGAGCTAACCAGTTATCAGTACAGGCAAATTTCCTCTCTTCTAAAAATAGAGAACTACCAAAAAACCCCCAACCAACCAACCAACCAACCCACCCAAAAAAACCAAAACAAAAAACAAAGAAAAGAAAAGAAAAAAAGAAAGTTAAAAAACTAAGATTACATGATTAAAAAACTCTCCAGTCAGAAAGTACAGATGTTAAGGTTCCAAAAGCAACATTAACTGAGCCATGTTGCACATATAAAGCACCTTCTCTTTCTGATTTATGTTGTCAAAGGCATTTCATAAAATATAGAGGATGTGAAATGTGGCTCAGTTAATGCGGCTGCTAGAATCTTATCATTTATGTTTTCTGACTTCTTAGCTGTGCAAACTTCACATCTTATTAACATAGCTTTTTGCATAGACTGTAGTATGGAATAGTACTTATGTTTTATGTATTGACATATTTTTGATGTACTGAGATTTTGAATAAGTTTGCTATTCTTCATGATGAGAGCCAAATAAATAAAGACTACTACCACAAAATAGTCAATCATTTATAAGGAAAAGCAATATCTCTCCTTCGAAAAAAGAACACTTTGATTCCCTTGTCAGAAATTGATGAAAACTACCTCTGCTGTAAAATGCTAAATCTATGCCAATATCACAACCACCTCCCACTCCCACCTTCCCCTAAAAACAACAAACAGACAAAAATAAAAAATTTGCATGTTTAGATGAGCTAAAATTAGTTTCAAGGGAGAGGTAAACAGCTGAGTCTAGAAACAAAAGGAAGAAGTTTTTCCTACACAAGAGCCCGATAGTCTTGATTCACACAGAGCATTACAGTTCAAACTAATGCAACATTTGGTCTTTTCTGAAAATTAAGTGATGAAAATATCATAATCTCTACTAAGAGATTTCTATAATACTATATCCATCCCCTCAGACCAACACTATACAGAAGACTAAAAGTTTGCAATATAATTGTTTTCAGAAGACTTATTTTGATATATTGTATTACAAATACAGAGAAAACCTAGTGCCTATCTATACCTCTACACACGTATGTGATGAGTCAGATTAGATACACATTCTTATACTCTGCCTTCCTTTTTTTTTTTTAAGTGATCAAAACAATTAGAAGCTACCATGTAATCTGCTTAAGTAATAGATTTCCACTTTACAAACCAATGTAAGACAGAGCACATCAGAACTGTCACAACCTGGTCACTGGTGTCTCCAACAGTTGATGCTTTAGCAAAAAACATGTAGGAAACATCATGTCTCAGTGCACTAGCAGCATGAAACTCACCTATGAGATGCCAACCATTACAGAAAACTGCAAAAGCCCATATTTAATCTGATTTTTAATCATACAACAAATAATTTATCACAGGGTACTTCTTGTGCACCTATGAATGGGCTACATAACATTCTCTGATCCACAAACTTCCATTTGCCATTTATTTTCCAGGAAATTTGTAACAATTTTGAGCACGATTTTTCTCAAATGGTGATTGAAATAAAACATGGTTTTAAAATACAGACAAACTGTTTCTTCTGACAAGTTTTGCAGTGCCATTCAAACCCTCTAACGCAGGGAACACAAATGAGAGGTATTGGGTTGAGTCTGAATAGCAGGTAATCTAGCTGCATGAGTAATCCTCCATTTTTATGCCTTTATACACAGAGAGACTCCCAACACTTAACTACTGGAGACTGAAAAATCCATCTGTAAAATAGCTTTCTCTTCACCTTCTTCTGGCACATGGTCTTGGTAGCTGGAACAACTGCAAACATTATTCTTTAACCACAGTAGTGAGAAAAGGCAGTGTGCACACACATCCTGTTTGTCATTGCTTGCACATCAGCATCTTGCACATCCTTGACTTTTCCTTCTTTCTTCCAGTCTCTTTTGAGAGGGAAGGGTGCTTTTTAATTCATTCATGTTCTCCTCCAAAGATATCCATCTTAGTGAATACCGTCTTTACCATTCCTAAACTCGATGGCTTTCAGAGCTAAATCATTTGAGATCGTTCAGAGCCCTTCACTGTATCTCTTAAAAATAGCAAGAGAAGAATAGAAAAGATCTTCCACAGGGAGTGATCACAGACCTTTACAGAACACACCATCTTTAACTGACAGCTGCTTTTCTTCTCCTTTTTTTATTCCTATACTGCAACTGGGGAGGAAAAACCCCAGGCACCAATATATGGTGGATGCTATCCCAAGCTGGAAAGCAGCTTGACAAAAAGACCTGGAGGTCCTGGTGGACACCAAGTTGGTCAGCATTGGTCAGCCATGTGCCCTTCCCACAAAGGGAGTTAATGGTATCCTGGGCTACATTAGACAAGTATTGCCAGCAGGTCAAGGGAGGTGCTTCTGCTCCACCCTGGTGAGGCTGCAGTTTAGTAGTTTCCTAGTACAAAGTTAACAGCCAAGGGGCACACACAATTTCTGGTCTTTAACAGTTCTGGTCCGGTTTTGGCCCAGACACCTTTGACGAGGTCACCACTTTCAAGTTAACCTGCACAGCTTTGCCTGCTGGCCTGACTCTGAAACAGCAGACCAGGAGGTTTGCTGGTACACACAAGTCACCTTCAAGTTCCAGTCCCTCACTTCTTAAAGGGATATCACACTTCTGATCATGAAAAACTTGCCACAAACATGCAATGAGAGATTTACAGCATTTTGAGTTCTCATTATGGATTTCAACCCCCAAATAGTGTCCGCAGAATAGCAGGTCAACACGAAGAAAAAGGCATTACCTCCCACAGCTATCATTTAGGTTCAGCAATTTCTGTGACAAATCTAGTCATTTGTACAGTCCAAATGTTGGTTTCTTTCTGCTGCCTTCTTCTACTACAGCAGGATCAAAATCATACTTTTCATCCGGACACAAAATTCCCAATAGCACGGAATCCTGAGGCAAACAGAATGACTGGATGAACTGGATAAGAAAATTTGATTACTTCCCTATCCACCCAGGACAATTTCTCATCTTGCAGCACAGAATTAACTGCCTAAGATCAGGATCCCATTCCTGTGGCACAGTTCCTCAACATTCCTTCTGAGGTACTCAACGCCGGCTTAGAAAAACAAGAAATACAAAGCAACTCCTATCAAAAGCCCTTTTTCTTCAGATGAATTTGACCAAAGAGCATCACCAATAAAACCAAAACCAACAACACAAAACAAAACCAAAAAAAAAAGGGTGATGGGGGGAGAACGTAAATCTTTCCTGTGCCAGCTTTTCTTTCTCCTTCTCAAAAAAACAAAGCTTCTTAAATAAGAGGACTTATGTAACAGCTATGATTTCAAATATTGCTGCAAGTATTTCAAAAAGAAAACTTTCAAACCCCTCCTTGTAGTCACAGAGTTAACATATTTGATTTATTCCATTTCTGTTATTTAATTTGACCCATTACTTAGCACTGGAAGACATCAAAAGAACCCTGACAGAAACATCAAAGACATCAATCTTATAAATTCACAGCTGAAACCATATAGCACATCATAATTTTTTAAATAATTACAGTTTTACTATACTGAAAATAAGATGATTATTGTAAATTATTCCTCATATCAGTTACCACAAGTAAGTTTTAGAAACATCTGCTAAATGTAAGTATCTGAATAGTTAATCCAATTCATGTAACATTATACTCAAAACTGAACAGAAAAATAAACTAGAACCTTTAGAGTTGTAACACCATTTATCAAAAATGATCTATTTGCGTTAATTGAAAATAGCCCCCTTAAAAACTTACAAAGAATCAACCATCAAGTTCATTCACTCATTCTGCCAAATTACTAGAATTTTTTTCTTTTTTTATTAACATTGCAACTAATCTTAACTCAAATATTGTGCTCCATCAGTTAATCTTTACGATACCTACTATTCTCTCAAAGCATTTCCAGTGTATCTACGCATGCACTTTCCCTTTCCTGAAAGCTCAAAGCCTTTTCCCAAGTCGGGTTATTTTGAGCTATTATGTGAACACCTATTCTGTTTAAGCATTCACTAAACAAATTTTACTCCCAATAAAATGCCTCCTTCTCATTTATGTCCAGAGTGAAGTAATATCTGTACACAAAATTAACACAGAAGTGTATAATTGTAGTTTTATGCTCAAGTGCCCCAATTACGCACTTTAAAACACTTTAAAGGATCCATCAGGAACATTCAATATCTCCAAACTGTACAGTCTTGAGGAGTGTCTTTTGACAAAACAGCTAAAAAACAGGGAAATCTTTCAGATAAAAACTAAGAAACCAATCAACTTCAGGGGTTTTTTATTCCAAGA
This sequence comes from Grallaria varia, assembly GCA_013396735.1. Taxonomy (NCBI): domain Eukaryota; kingdom Metazoa; phylum Chordata; class Aves; order Passeriformes; family Formicariidae; genus Grallaria; species Grallaria varia. Next base: position 298,833 of record VWZG01005166.1, read on the forward strand.
CATCCAAACTGTAAAGAAAATTGGGACCCATCTGGTGCAGTACATTTTGGCACAAGAGATAAGCAGGATACCAAACAGTTTGTTTTGCTTTTTGTGTAATAAAGGCGTCCCAGGTAAGTATAAAAGAGGCCCAGTCTTTAGCTTGTCTGGAAAGGTGATTAAGGATGTCTGCAGCACACAAATGAGGACCCTACACCTTCCTCACTTCAGCCTCAAGTCAACTGCAACACAGTCGGGGAATATTCAGACCTCTGTGTTCTCACTTCTCCTTACAAGACACTTTTAAGAAACAGCCTTTTCCAAAAAGAGGCTGGAGGAGGTGACTGTCAACAGTATTTTTGTTACATCAATTCCTCTGCACAAGTAGTGGAGAAAGGAAATTTGTATTAACCCATCCAACTTTGCACTGGAATGGGTTACAGGTGCTCAGATGATGCATTATACTGTCTCACAAAGACTGGTAATAAACTTGCAGTATCCTTCACTGCACAGTTCTTTAGAATAATTGGTGTTGTTCTGGGGGTGGGGGGGAAGTAGAGTGTTCCAGCAAACACAGAGAAAGATAAGGACAAAGTGGTTTCCCGTGACACACACATACCAAGTTCTTAATAAATAAGAGGTGAAGAAATCAGGAATGGTAGAAAACGAGCACAACAAGAAAGCAGACACTTCATTACATTGAAAAGCAACATACAAAGAAAAGAGCTTCAGGTGGACTCAAAAATGGTTAAATAGTGAGGCCAGGTTAGCAAAGATTTTCCTCAACAAAACCAAGATATGGTAACTTACAGTGAGAAAATGCAATGCTCTGTGCAACTCAGAGGGCATTTGCCATCAAGTGTCAGGTGCATATAGTCACTGTCGACCATCAAGACAGAGATGAGATGAGCATATTTAGGGGTCACAGTCCTCACAGAGCAATCACAAGCACCAGGCAGAGTGAATCAGAACAGCAGTTACTGCTGCAGTTCTCCAGAGGGGCCAACACAGTGCTAAGATCTACCAAAGGTGATAGAAGAAGCAGAAGTTCTCAGGAGGGAGCCATTCAAAGTTGATCTGGAGGAAACACTCCACACAGAAATGCTCCCAAGCTCCTCATCTAATCCACCGTGTGGGTTCCTGCCTCACAACTGCCCAGTGCCCACCCCTGCACACTGAGGACCTGGTGAAAGAAGAGGTCTCCTGACAACAGGCACCACAGAAGTAGACATAGTGGGGGTTGTTCACCTTTCATATAATGCTCCAGAGGCTACAGCACTATGACAGCTGGTCTTCAGCTGCAAGCCAATCTCTCTGCTGCCACAGAAGTCCCACTACTGGCTCCTCTCTTCACCCAAGTTCCTCGTAGCTGGTCTGGCCCTCTACCAAGCTGTTCCATCACACTAAAGTAACAGAAAGGTAACGGGCAGCCTTCTGCTGACTTCACACACAGAAACAACACAGTCAGATGAACCCAGAGGTGACGAGAGGCAAGTGGCACTGCAGGTACCAGCTGGGTTGCTTTGGCTGCTGTTGAACTGCAGAGTCTTTGGTTTTTGTTTTCCTGGGCTCTCCTCATCCTGTGAATCCAAATCCACAATTCTCACTTTCCAAAAGAGCACCCCATATACAAAGTAACAACTTCCAGCTCTCCAGAAGAGAGAACATGCCTAACTGTTCTAAGACAGAGATGCCACACAGAAGCTGCAGCCCAACATGAAGCTACAAAAGAAGCCTCTCCTTGACTTTCAGGTCTTTTCAAACTCAAGACACTTAGATTCTGCCACAAAATTTAACCCACTATAAGCAGAAAATCACTACAAACTCTCACCTAGAATGACATGCAAGGGAAAGTAATGATGAGGGGAGAGGGATGCACACACAATTTTCCCTCCCTTCCTTCCTTGCAGGAAGCAGAAACAAGTATTTAATGCATTTCAGGGACATTCTTTGAATGAAAGTAAAGTGGGTAATGCTCATTTAGATTAGTTCTTGAATATTATTAGGGCAATGACCACTTATCTATGTTGGGAGATATTTAAACCTCCCATTTGGTTTGGCAAATCTTTCTCTGAGTACCAGTTGTACTTTACTGGCTACATTATTTTTCAGGCATGAGCTTCTAAGATTAAACTAAGCTTCTGATTTTGCAGTTGCATAACTATTAAAACACTTCCAACAACAGGTCGATATATCTCAGCAGCTGGTATATACCCTCCAGAGCACAAAGTTCACACGTCCGGAAGAACAGGCATTTTAGTCTTAAAAGCAGGTATTTTCTCTACTTAATTGGCTCTGAAGTACATAAATCTGATTTTTTTTTTTTTTTTTAGAGTATAAAACTAGGGAGAAAAGCTTAGGAAGCAGCACTGTCTGCTTTGGAGGGAGTACTTACCCATCTGCCCTTCTGGCCAGAGGTTTAATAGATTTCTATTTTTATAAAGGACATAAGGGGAGGAGGTGGCTCCATCAGTTTCCTACAGAAACCCAGCTGCCAAACTGGATGTGCCAAAGGGGAATTTTAGTGAATTTTAAAGAGATAACCTCTGCTGAGACTGCAATGTCAGCTTTGTAACCTCATGACTGGAACATGTGCAGTGAATGCTGGACTGAAAAAGCTGTGCTATGGGAGTTAGAAGAAAGAAAAGGAGAAAACATGAACAGGGATTATTACTCTGTGATGAGAAGAGGACTGGAGCTAAAAAATACTGTTAGTTCACTATGAAAAAATACATCTATAAAGTAAGCTCACTTTGATTTGAGTATTTATTGATAACCTATGTGCACTTCCATGCTCTCAACCCTAACATGGTCTCTGCATTTTATGCTGATGCTGTTGTTCCATTTAGCAGTTCAGTTGCGGTGTATTTTAAACTACACACGGAGGCAGAATGACCTCTGGTTTAAATGTTCAGCAGAGAAATTGAGGGGTGGGGGTTGAACAGAGAAGAGGAAAGGGAGAGGAATAGCAGCACTGCCAATACACAATAAATAAATAACAATAAATAAATAAAACATTAAATAATCTGTGCTCTTTCGATCTAGTCCTTCAGCTTTCTAGTTAGCATTTCTTTCATGTCAAGAGGAAAACTAAATGAAATCCTCTTGGTTTAAAATTATCAAGACTTTTTTTTTTATTTTACAGAAAATAGATAAAGAACTATGGCACGTGCTACTATTTACTCACCAAGATCACAATGTTTGAAGAAATTTAGTAAGCTAAGGAAGCTGTAAAACATTTGTGATTCAAAACTAAGATCAACATGCAAAACAGTAAGAACAGCCAAACAACCCCCACAAATACAGCAGCCACAAATACTTTCAAAGGTCTATAAAAATGGAGAGGGAAGAGCATTGAAAGTCTTACTTGGAGATTAAAAAGGTGAAATCAGTGATTTTCACTTAGACAAGTAAATTTCTATACTAAACTACAGAAAAGGAAGTCTCTTATGGGTAAGATCCCATTACAAAACACTTTCAATGTCCACCTGTTTTCTTCCTCTCCTCACACACAGCAGTGTGCTTGTAGAAGCATCCCTTTTACTACATTTAAAATAGATGAGAAAAGATGATGTCATCACATTTCACTGAGAAGAAGTAATAAATACCCTTTCAGTGAAAGCAGGAATGCTTCATGATAAAATATCACAGTTCTTTAAAAAGAAACATTTCAAAGCAACAAGAATGTTAGAAAGGTAAAACAAATTAATAGTCTATGTTGTTAAAAACGATCTACAAATCTTTATAATCCAATTCTCTCAACAGCTCTGATATGTGGTGAATATCATTAAATTACCAATCTCAGAGAAGACGCTGTCTTCAAACTTGAAGATAGATATCTTGTTTAGCCTAATATTGGGAGCATTTAGAAAATAATTAAAAAAAAATAGTGGGATTTGGGCAGTTTTGCTTTTTGTTTTCTTTTAAGGGAAGCTGTCAACTGAGGACCCTTAAAAACAGCTAATTTTATAACCTCACACCATAAGGCATACACTAATATATGCTGTCTTTAACTAAATGTTAGTTTGGTTCACTGGTGTTTTTTCTCCTTTCTGGGCAGCCCTTCATTGAGGACCTGCTCCCCTGAGGAAAGACAAGCTGCCTCAGTGCAGGGTATCTCAACACCTCTCCAAAAGAAAAGGCATGTAATCAAATAATTAGCATCCAATGCAACCACTCTGTGCATCAGAGACAAAACCTAGACAAGCACATCTTTAAACGCATTGCATCTTCTACTTTGTTGCCTGTAATTGATCTGAAAATAATATTATTTCATCTTCAAGTCAAAAAGAAAACAACCTGTTAAACTGCAAGTGGCTTTTCCATTGCCTTGCATTAAGGAAAGCTTTGCCAAGTCGGAAGATTTTTGCTCTCTCAGAAAAAAAGTATTTCTATGATGTATTGTAAATCTTTACCTCCCTCAATTGGGAGAAAGGTTTTTATGCCTTTCAAAATTTATTATGTCTGCTTGACTGTGCTTTCCTAAAGATTCCTTTCAGCTTCTGTTCCAACTAGTGAAAATTCTCTCAAGTGCAGCAATGCAAAAGGAGTAGGAAAGAAATTCAGTACACGAACAGAGCAGACACACAATGTAGAACAATGCTTTGCAGAGCCCTACAAAGGCTGTTACAGCTCGATTCATGAAATACCCAAATTCAAAGTACTTGCTATGTAGGTCTTATAATTTATTAAATTTGATATTATAAATAAAACCATGAAGTCAGTCCCAGTTGAAATGCATACATCTCCAAAGAAACCCCACAAATTCAGCAAAACCTTCAGCCTTTTCTATATGTCTTTCCTACCCACATATTTATTTCCATGATGTGTGATTGAGGTTCCAACTCTACAAACTACTACTACAAACTACTACATTTTAATCATAAGAGTAGTGCCACTGAACTTAAGGGGACCAATGCTACAGGCGTAACCAGTGATGCACACACGAACATATGAGCTGAGGGACTTATACTGCAATATCCTGGGGGCATGGAATACCTTTTATTTATATATTTCACAAAGCAGCACACAATTTTGCTGGCAAATAGAAAATAAAGACTTCAGTTTGAAAATTTTCATGTTACCAGCAAGCCCAGAGAGGAAAGCAAAAAGCCCAGAAAAAAAGCTCTGCAGTGTGTCAGATTAAAAGGATCCCCACAATCTTTCTTCTGAATACCATAGTCAGGAAAGGTACCATACAAGATATGACACAAGAAATTTGTGATTAATAGGTAAATTAATCAGGAACCAATTTTTCTTGCTGCCATTCTCAGCTATCTATTTCTACTTTTGTCAAAAGCAAAAGAATTCCAATAAAAAATACGGACAGACTATACTACTTCTATAAAAAAAAGAATATAAAACCAAAACCAGTTTCAACTACACAAACTATACCTTCCTAACAGTTTACCCACTAGTAAGCCTCTTCAGTCAATAAAAAAGGGAAAAAATTACACACAAAGGCACTATCAAATTCACTATCAGAGAAATAAGCAACAATTAGCCTAGCAATGTCTCTTTCTCTGGTATTTCAGTATACACCACATTAGACATTCTATACTATTTCTTGAACAGCAAATTCATCCTTCATGTGCACGAAGTGCCGTACATTCTCTCGTAATATAAGGGTGCAGGATAACCTTGATAATTTTAATTACTGAGAAGTTTGTCTTAGATCTACAAGGTACACAAAGCAAGTAAGATATACAAAAATGGAAGCCAAGGCTGTTTCAGCAAAATGATACCTTTCTAATACATTAGGATTGCAGGGTTTGGTCTCGCTACCAAGTATGAGCAATTTCAGTAACTTTTGTAAGATTAATTGATTATTACCATGACATTTCAACCACACACAGAAAGGCAAGTGACACTACAGTGGAAATGTGCTATCTGTTCAACAGTGATTTTGAGTGGGAGCATTTCAAGTTTATACTAACAGGGTTATTTCATGAGCTGAATATAGTTTTATTCCCTTATGTCAAATAACATTTATGTATCTGTAACGTGCACCATACCACAAAAGGGGAGACATGAAGAAAAACATTGCTTTACAGACATGACTACCAGCACACAGTATTGCTTTATAAATAATAAGTAAACACAATCTGCATAGAAATAACCTTTCTTATATTGACTGATAAATACAGTGACAGAACCAAACAGTGGCAAAATGTTCCTTATTGTAAAAATCTCTGCTTTTATTTTAAAGATAGAAACAAAATATTTATTTTTGTAATGATCAAAGCAAACACCTGACTTCTGATTTTTCCTGTGAGTACACGTCTACAAATAAAGGGAGAGAGGAGGGAAAAAAACCCAACAGGGCAGGGGAAAAAAAAGACACAAGTCAGCTTTCAGACTATTGACAAGGCTTATAATCCAGAAAAATCTGCCATGTGAGCCAAGGCACAGCAACAAGGCATTTAGACACACAGAGGAGAAATGCTTGTAAATTCCACTGGTCCAATGAGCAGAGACACAGTTTTCATAATTTTATCATTGTGCTCCACGGCTGAGCGGCTGTCAGGCCAATGGCAAGGCACAGGTTCCCATTTGAATGACATATGGGTTCACCCAACCAGAGAGATGTTAGAGCATTAAATACCACAAACAGACAGGACAAGAATACAAAAAGCCAAATTAGCGCTAGTGCAACGGTGTGCTCCGGCAGGGACCTGGCTGCTCCCGCCCAGCACCTCTGCCAGGTCCCTGGTGCCCAGAAAACAGTGTCCTCCAGATAACAGCCTCTTGCCTCATAAAACTCAAAGGCACACTGAAAAATTATACTTCAAAGGGTGGTGGGAAAATAAGAAAACGTGGTTTTAAAACACTGGGAAATGCAGACTTGCACATGTGAGGAGTAAGAAGTGAGCAGGAACTACTCTTTCCCACAGTAATTCTAAGAAGTGCCATGGAAAATACATTTTACCTTTGTGGAAAGCTGTTCTTCAGACAGAAGTGTTTAATATGTTATATAAACATGTTATGCAGTGAAATGTAAAACACAAGGGGATTTTCATCACATTTATTGCATTTGTTAGCCAAAACATAGTAGTCTTGTAATCACTGCCACTGCTATAGTAAAACACTTCAGTAATATTAACAAAAAAGTGCTTTCAGTCAGGCTTGTTGAAGGGGAAAGAGATTATATTGAACAACTTGAACCTAAACAAAACAACAAAACCAAGTAACACCCCCAAAGAACTGCAGATGAGCGTGCAAAAGGAGAGCATGGGCCTGACTTCAACTAGCAATTCACTGTCCTTTGAAAACTCCTTTCGGGAACAAACCAAACCCAAGTCACACAAATTACTGGATGCTGCCCAAGACATAAACTGTCCCCTCCCTGTGTAACGAGACAGCATAACACATGAGCCACACAGTAACACCAGTCCACACAAAAGGTTTGAACTTCAGGGAACCGATGGAGGAATTGCATTAGCAGTTTTCAGGCTCTGGCCTATAAATACAAGTCAAGAAGTTCACCATCACTGCATATAACGAACGCCACCTTTGCACAGCAGGGTCTGCAAAAGCACAGGCATTCAGGCTGCCTGAGCCCCTGCCTGTTTAAAGGCAACTTTGCAGGTGAGGAGGAGTGGGCACCTTCACCTCTGCACCTCACCTGTTGGTTGCAGCCTTCCCTCAGCCTCCAGCAACTCAAGGACGTGCTAGAGATGGGGCCTTCCATTGTCTTTAAGGGAATTTTGTCCTCAGTCTTGCTGTGTTCTATTTTCACTCTGAAGATCTCTCTAGACATGGTCTCTTTAGATTTATTTTATAATACCAGGATCCTCTTCTGTTTGTAGTGCATTTTTCCTTCTCTCATGCATTTTACCCTTTCAGTGCTAACACTGTCATCATGTCTATACAGAAGACTTGGGAGACTTCACTAGATTCTGCAACATTCTCCATCAATAAACTGAAATGACCAGGAGGGCAGATTATCATTAGGCCTACATTTAAAATAGCTGTTTAGGTCAAGGGTACTGATTAATTGCTGCAGCTCAAAAGTCACTGACTATTCCTTCCCAACCAAGAAATAACTACCCTACAAGAGCAGCAGTCCATAACAATCTTCATTAAGAGTTATTTAATCACACACAATTTATTTTTTAAGTGGCTGAATTTGTACTTTACTGGCAAAAATAAATACTTTGTAGGACAACAGTGAATAGTTAAGAAAAACAACAACAAAGCCATTTTTTTTTCTGAAAAATTCCAGTACCACCTCCTATTTTTAGCTCCCAGTAAACTGTATTACAGGTTAATCTTTGCCTCAGGGTTTATCCCAGCAGTATCTTTTTACTTCTGAATTTGTTTTGCCTGAGAACTTCGTATTTCAGCATGACTTTCAACTGAACACATGCAACTACTATCCTCTTTTTTTTTTTTTTTTGTAGTTAATTACTAAGAACCTATTTCAGAACTATAGACACCAAAATACTGAAAGAAAGCCCTCTGACTCAGGAAAATTCCCAAATTCGTTTAAATATCTCCCGAATTGTTCTTCATATAAGCAAACTGTATGCCACCTGAAAGCATAAGATGAAGAGCAAATCAATCAAAGACTAGGAAATGTACTCCTTAGTTATTTTAACATCTAACAGTAGAAAATTATTTCAAAGCTATCCGTACATACACAGACAGTGCTGGCAACACACAAGAAAAGTAGATATGAAGCAGACTTTTCAGTGATGTCCTCCTTAGAATACTATCTTATAGAACGACTCTCATATGCTCTAGGCTAATCCATTCCCGTGCTCTGTGTCGGAAGATGATACTCATATTAAAAGATCCATCAAAGCCCACCCTACCTTAGACAAAGAAAAAGAAGGCAGTACAGCTAATGGAAAGAAACCTTCCAAGCCGCAGGCAGAGCATCTTCTCCCTTGCCATTATCTCTCCCCACTCTACCATGCTAAGGGAAGTCGGCAAACTGAGACAGAATTCCCAATCCAAAAAAGCAGGAGCTTTGAAAAAAGGTTAGGAAAAGAGGAGAGTAAGGCTGAAGATTAATAGGATCTTCAGAGTGCAGCAAAGTGCAGGACAGAAGAGAGGGAAAATAAAATTGATGTCTATGACATATCAAAACAAAACCTACGAAAACTATTTTTTCCTTAGAAGTTAAAATTTTTAATTATATGCATGAAGATGTCAATGTCAAATATTAAGATCCAAAATTCATGAGGATTAGTTTAGAATGGTTTGGTTTGCTTTTTTTTTAATAAAGGGCAGTACCAAACACAGTGGAAATTATTCAGAGTGGTTTAGGAAGTTTTCAACCCAGAATGGAAGCATTTTTATACATACACACAGAAAGAAAAAAATCAGTCTGTCAAAACAGAAAACTGAAAAAAAGTTACAAAATTTGAACATTTAGATTTGCCTATAACTGCCAAGAACATACAAGTTATAACTTACAACTGGGAAAAAAAAAACCCACTGAAAATAAAAACAGTATTTGGGGGGGAAAAGAAAAAAAAAAAACAAAACCCCAAAACTTTGCAAAACCCCCCCCCCCCAGTATTAATTTTGAAATCAATATTCTTTTGAAGATACTTTAATTATGAAAAAAAATTCATTGCCCAACAGAACTACACTTGCTACATTTTCCAACAGCTCACAGGTAACCAAACTAATGCACTGCAATATACAGTCCTATTTCGGTAGCATGTGGACATTAATAAGCACTTAATACAGACAAAATTAACATGGACTTACAACAGACTTATGCAGCACAAAGATAAGAATAACTGAGTTAAATTTATTGTATCATAGTTTGTTTAATGTAGTGTCCATGCAAAGGTGTAGGTAGACACATACACCAAACTGAGTCACAGTGGAACATGACTTTCTTGGAGGTTAAGGTGATTTTAACATGAAAAAATGTTGTCCCCATCTACAGAGCTCCAGAACATTGATGGACCTTTTCTAACTCCATTTCCCTGGAACATAAGTAACTAGACATCAATAGAGTGAAAAAATCATTCTCACAAAATTAATGAAAATGGAGCTATAATTTCACTAAATCAGCTGGTATCCTTTTTTTACAAAATTATCCTGAAATCAAAGATTTGAATAGCACCGGTGAAAATGTTTTCAGCTCAGAAAGTAATGTAGCTCGATGCCCTTGGTTTGGACTGCACAGCTCAGGGGTTATTCAAAGACAAGAATTCAGTCAAACCCCAAGCTCCGAGGGGAACAAAGCCTCACAAGCTATTGCTTCTCCCACCCTGGGGCAGCGAAGTCCCTGCATGAATATCACAGAATATGCCAGGCTGGAAGGGACCCACAGGACCATCGCCAAGAGTCACACCATGTGCCTAAGAGTGTCATCGAAATGCTTCTTGAGCTCTGTCAGGCTTGGTTCTGTGACCACTTCTCTAGGGAGCCTGTTCCAGTGCCCAACCACCTGCTGGGTGAAGAGCCCTTTTCTAATACCCAACCTAAACTTCCCTGACACAACTTCGTTATCTGAACTCACAATCACACAGGTATTACAGTAAATAAATATGGCTCATCTAACAGTCATCAATGCAAACTTTAAACAGAAGGCTTTCTTTTGCCCATATTAAGGACAATACACAAGTGCTTGGATCCCCTTCTTTGCCCCTGACGCAAATTTTGTAATGGATGGGAATGGTAAGAGCTCCATCCTTGTGAGCAGCTGTAAAAATGAACAGCTGCCCTCATCCTTCACCTAGCTGAAAGAAGACACAAAAACATTCAGGACTGAATTCACTCCATCTTCAGTGCTTTTTCAACTGATGACCAAGTGGTACTTAAAGGAGTGACAGAAAGACAACAACTGCAGAGGTGGTGGGCAGAGGAAAGCACATTAACAAGGCAATGATGGCTGTGCTTCAAATGCATTTTTTGCGTTTCAGTTATAAAGTTGTTTCTAGATTAAGGGTGTTCTTGGAAAAATACTCGGTATTTCTGCTTTCAGAGCCAATCAGATAAACACCAAAAGTCCTGCAAGAAGATAGGTAAGTCTTAGGCAATTACCTAGAAGGAGGAAAGTTTCAGGTATTAAGATGTAAAACTCTACTGAAAATACAGATTAGGCAGAAAGTTAATGATGGTTTGATAGACTGGATTAAAAAAAAACACATGGATATGTGGCAGTCAGTGTCTGTTATTGCAAGGCTTGGGTGGGATTATTTTAATTAATGTTCACCCTATACTTTTTTACTAAATACCATTAAGAACTACCAGCTATATCCGCAGATTAAACATTTCTCTCTGCCACAGAGACCCAGTTTCAGAAGCTGCTTCTACAATAGACTGTTACACTGTTTATGGTACCATAGAAACCTTTATATCTTTTTTAATTTGTAGTAAGATCCTTTGATGTTGGTCCCAAAAAAAAAAAAAAAAAACTTGTTGATTGAACAGATACAAACCAAATGCCTCTTTACTCTATGCTGGAAGAAGAGTGTGAAAAAATGTCAATATACTACATAACTTTATAGCAAAATTAGAGGACTCCCAGTATTTGATGCAAGCTTCAGACTGACTTAAATCCTGTAGCTTTCTTTCTTTCTGTATATACTTAGGAATCGAGAAATAAGGAAGACCTTGTCTGGAAGATGCAATTTTTTGTAGATTGATGTTCTCTTTAAAAGGGATATAATTTTACAATCCCTCACAGGTGAGATAGTGGGTTTAATATCTAAAGGAAAGTACATATTTGTCTTTATGTCAATCTACATGAAAGAAAAATCACTGGTAAAGTAGCAATAAAATACATGCACTGCAAAGATCCATCTACATTCCTATTTTGTGGCTCAGATTTGACGTATTATTTGCCATACTCAGAAATGCAGTATTTCTGTATGCACACACATTCATCTTGACAAAAAGATCTTATTTCAGTCATGCTGATTCTATTTTAAAATTTATTTAATACTCAGCTATAAAAGGCAAATAGTATTTTATAATTGAAAAGGACATCACAGTTGAGAAATATTCCTGATTGAAAACACTATCTGAACAGTTAAAAGAAAAATCCTACTGCCTTTCCTTTAAAAAATCAATAGAAAATGACAGATATGTACAGTTTGGAAAAATTAATAAACAAACTGCAACAAGAACAAAAGCCTTACCAGTTTCCCATATACACACACACTTAAAAACTCAATCATATTTTCCCCTAATGTATTGTAAATTTAATAGAAACTACACTGTGTACATCTACGAGATGCTTTATATAAGAATTTTTATACTTGTTTATAGATACCCACAAATTTCAGTAAACAATCATATAAGCTTGTAGTTTAAAAAAAAAAAAGTAGTAGAGAATCTCTTTGAAAAAGAAATTTAGTCTATTCTATTGCAAAACAGAATCTCTCACTTTAAATTGCTTAACTGAGAGACTTCATGAGAGCATACTGGTTTCCATACAGCCAAAACAATAGCTTTGTACACCTAAGAAAAACAAAACAAAAAAAAAGTAAAACCAATCAAACCCTGTGCACCAATTATGATTAAAAAGTGGCTATTAGCACAGCTACAATACTTCAGACAAAATTTTTAACAACATTTGCTTTCTCCATCTGTCTTTTTTGAAGACTTACTTCATCAGTGAGTCAGATTTTGGACAACATTTGATGTGGTGCCATTTAAAAAGAAAGAGAAATATGAAGGAAGAGATTTTATGAAAGACATTCTGCCAAAATTCAAGGCAAATCTGGAATATGACAACAAATTTGTGTCAAATAACAGTCTGCCTGATGTTTAGATTGTTAAGTTTATTTAGGAAACTCAAAGAAAAAAGTAAGCTTTCCAAACAGTCTTAAGGAACCTTAATTCTAGTAAATGTTACACATTATAAGAAAATTAATAGATACATGAGTTTAATTAAAAGATTCTGTGTTTGCCTATTGCTGTTATACACAGAGGAGCAATCAAATGCTTGTAGCAGATCTGTGTCATTAGAATGACTTCTGCAATTTTTCTTTTCCATGTGCAAAAGCAACTGCACGTGCACAAAGACAGTACCAAGAGGGCCACAGCACATTTTCTTTATTAAAAACAAACAAACAAAAAGATTTACTAGCCTATTAGGAGTGCCTACCAAAACAGTGCTTTTCCAGCAGGCTGCCAAAACATGCCAAATTAAAGCCAGCCCTTGTGCAGTAACCTCATTACTTCTCACGAATAGGACTGTAGAAGGAAAATTGTATAGGTATCAGTCAGTCATCATCCTTCTGAATACATATGGTATGAGAAGTCAAACAAAGCATCTTGACAAAACTCTGTCTATAAAACTAGAAGAAAATAATGGAAACATATCAATTGCTTTTAAACATTTATTAGGCCCAGAATGGGACTGCTGGACAGAAGAGCGCAAGGCATCACCACAAAGCTTTGGCAGACCCAGTGGCAGCCATCTAGATGCCTTGTTCAAGGACATGAGCCTTAATTAGCCAATTACTGCTTATTTCAGAATTTTTCTGGCTGTGGCAATGAAGCAAAGCAAGTCAATCTAACTGTCAAGTGCTGGAGATTCACCTTCTCTGTCTTCCCAGCACACGCTCCCTACTTCTTTTTTTGCATGGCTCCGGCAGCAGCCTGGCCCTGAGCTGAGCCACTTTTAGCACGCTGAACCTGCAGAAATTTAAGACTTTCCCCTTTCCTCCCAACAAAAAAGATTGTGAAAGTCTCCCACCCATTCAGTGAAACATTGGTAAGCTTCACAACCATTAGGAAGGTACAATGCTGACCCACAGCGAAAGCAAGAGATGCAACCTGAATCAGCATGCCACAAGAAACAGAAAACTGTCCAAGACTAAGGAAACTCTTTCCCATAGTCCCCTGAATCTGACTCAGATTTGTAACACCAGCAAAACGCCATGTAACATCAATGTGATTGATGCACACTGTACTTTGCATCATGCAAACCATAAAAAGCTAAGAAAATCTCAGAAGTGTAAAGAAATCCAAGACATTAAATACATACATACACATCTACACTTAACACAGACATCTTCACTGAATTTTGTTTGTAATTAGTCCTTAATCTGAAAACCTTAAGTAATGCATAATGATATATAAAATATATCAGTGAGGCTGACAGATATTATTACCTCAGTAGAGACTGCATATTAAACCTTTCATTCAAATCTAGGGCAGAGCTCTCAACTCTTTGGGACAAACTGTCCCTATACAGAATTACATTTTGCCTGTTTATCTTCTCCTACCAATTTAGTTTGCTAAGTATTTTTTCCCAATTCCTTTCTTTTAAATACATTGTAACATGTCTAGCACACTGGTTTTGTAAGCACTTGAGCAGTCAATGCACATGTATAATCCAGTTTTCAAAGTCAAAACATGCCTTGAGGGATGTGAAAGGTGTTAGGAAAAATAAATAAGGCAGCAAGAGTTTTTGGTTCAGCCAACCAGTCTAAAGTTACATTTTTCTAAGTACTTCTATATATTCTTAGCCACTTTTAAGTATGTGTGAAAAGCACAGAAACAACAAAGAATTTGTAGTTTGTCAGTAAGCCATGAAAACCTCTGCGTTTACATCAAGGAGCTGCAGAGGAGTAACGGGTGAGTAAAAAAGACAGTCACCTTCTTACTACTAACTGGATTTCGGTGTTCAGCCTACTTAAGCTCTTGAGTAACAACTTAGCTCAGTGGCTAAACCAAAACAAAATATTGACAAAGTCAACAAATTTAAAACAAAAGCAGCTGAAACCACTGGCCCAGGAAAGCCAAAAACTAGCTGAAAGTTTGAGACTATATAAATTATTTTTTAAACCCATATTTTTAAAATATGAGGACATTGCCAGCATTCTTCAAATATAAAAGGCTGACATATTATTTGTTCAGTTTGCACCCTGCATGTCTAGATGGTTACAAAACCAAACAATGACATTTTAAATATTTTTTCCTAAGGTTTTATATTTCAAGAATAGTTCTCTGAGAGATGCAACTGCCTTATAAGTAAAACATCTCCAAAATAACCCCCCAAAAATTGCAAAAAACCAAGGAAGAATGAAGGTGAAAGACAAACCTTAGATGTTTAAAATATTGCCATTACTAAGGTAAAAACTGAAGGGATAAATTGAAGGTATCCTCAGTGCTCAAAGCACATTTCTGAAATACAAGATAACAATTTGTCTGAGAACATCTTTTCTTTATCTCCCTCAGAGGGCTGTAAGATTATTAATCTTCAGAGCACAAATCGCTGCAAAACTACAATTCCCGATGTACCCTGCAGCCCATTCAATTACCTCAAGTATATGAGTCCTTGCTAAGAGGAGGCAGATTAGTTTTAAGAAAACAAACTTAACTCTCCTGTGCAGTTCCCAACTCTCAGGGGCTGGACATATATTTTTCCCGTGCTCTATTCTTCTTGCAGAAAAAGAGGTAGAGAATTAATTGACTGGGAGAGGCTGAATAATATTTTTGGTTTCCTGCAAAAGAACAAACTCAAGGTGATACTATAAAATACGTAACTGCTTCTGGAAAGGATTTTGGCAATGTCTTCAACACAATCCTAGATGGTATCCAAACAGTAACCTCAGAGGAAGAAGGTATGTTACCAGGTTTCCATTATCCCCCAAAATGCTGACCAACAGAAGACACAAAACACAAACTCAAATAGTAAGTGGCACCTGCAAACAGGAACAAAACTTTGCTGGTGTAGCTCAGAAAACAGGATCTACCCAGGACAAATATGTGTTTTTCCTCTCTGAGTTTACAACTGTACCTGCGGTCCTGCACTCTGGAGCAGCTTTTACAGACAGGGAAAATGTCCCACCTACTGCTGTAAAAGAAAGCATGCACATGGCACACACACACATTCATACATAGGACGATACCATCTGAGATAGGTGCATCCTTTCCAGGTCTGAGGTCACAGCTACCACACCAGGGGGTTGATACCACACATTACAGTTACAGTTAACAGAGCGCAACTTCAGCTGAAGCATCTCTGCTGCATGGTTTACCAGAAGGTTAAATGAGGGGGAAAAAGGGGGTTGGTTAGGGGGAAATGTTTTACCCCCATGAGATGGTTTGGCGGGGCTTCTTGACCTCAGCTATGCCCCACTGTCTGGCTCCTCCATCCCACTCCCCAAGCTCAAGTAACTCAAACAGTGCATTAATAGATGGAGCAGAGGGATCCCCACACCACATATGCACAAGAGGCTCTGGAAGTACCAACCTTCCACCAAAGCCTCCACAGTGTCCACTGGTGCTAGAAAATTTGGTCCCACATGCACTGAAAGCAAAGATCCCTCCCATGTAAGCAACAACAATGGAAAAACCATCATGTAAAACTAATTACAATTATTTTATCCCCTGCTTCAGCAGCAGAAGGAAAAAAAAAAGCCACACTGCACAGTAGACCACTGTAACTCTCTAGAAAAGTGACACTTGGGAAGCACACAGGGTAACCTCCTGCCACTCCACAGAGAGGACAAGGGGGTCTCACCCAAAAGGCAGCCAACACCAGTTTGTCCAACCAGGGCCCCAGTGGGTCAAAACAAGCTGTGTAATAAACTCTTGCTCACAGGAGATACAGACACCTGGAATTTGGTGCCTGTTCCAGTACCCACCCCATTACCATACTAACCAGTGGGGAGGAGGCAGATGACATACACCAAATTCACTGCCTGGTAGTGTAAAACCATTAATTTATCTTACAGCTATTTTACTGGCACAACCCCTACTCTATAATGGCACTCTTTTCCTGACTATGAGAAATTATTGGGCAGTTTGTGCTAACTGCTTTCCCATCATGTTTCATTTCCAAACATCATCTTCTGTCAGTTTATTCCCATTCAACCTGAAGTGACTGTCAGCATGAATACAGATGACCTGTTCATTTTTATAATGGTCTAATTTTGAGAGCAGTCTCCCCCTCTCCTACTCCTTGAACTTAAAAGGCCAACCAAACCCAATAAAACAACAACAGGAAAAAAAAGGAGAGGGGAAAAAAAAGAAAAAACCAACCAAAAAAACCCCTCAGCAAATCACTAGTAGATTAAAACTCAGCATTCCAGGACATAGATTCTGCACATGTCATTGACCCGTTTGTATTTTACTTTGTTTGAGAAGAGACAAGAAATGGGGGAAAAGGAAAAAACCAACCAAATAAAAGGGAAAAAAACCCAACCAAATCCAAAATCAGCATACCCCTGCAATGTTTTATCTGCATATAAACATTATGCACCATAAACAGGCAAAATCGGTTTTTATATTCCTGCTTATTCTACTAATGTTAGCATTTCACTGAAAGGTGAGGCCCTTCTGGAGGGACTGAACCCTCCCCTCATAGCACTCACAAACTTGCATCTGCAGTGGAAACGCTCTTGAAAGGCAACATAATCCAGTAAAGAACGGGGGAGGCATGGGAGGGTTAAAAAGAAAATAATGAATCCCTGGAAATGGTCCTGAGCTGCAATTATGTAACTCAATATCAAAGGTGCGAAAGCTAGAATGAAAATATTTGATGTGACAGCTCTTCACCTCAGTTGTAGCATGCCCTATCTAAATAGCAGGAGAGCAGATGGTAATTTTCAAGCACATTTAGACCAGAATGCAAGCGATACTTAAAAATAAATACATAAATAAACAAATAACAGTACACATGGAATAAATAAAGCAAAGCATGTGTAGGGGGAGAGTGTGTCTTACCAGGCTACCAACATAGCTGAGGAAAAAAACCACCACCACACACACAGTTTTACAGTCGTACAAGCCCTTCTTCAGATCTGACATTGACAATTTATTTCTCAGTTTAAACTACTAACTTGTGGAGCAATACAAAGATGCGTGTACTTGTCCTGGCAAAAGCTTTCCAAGTTCATTGGTATTAAATCTGCAGCTCAGTAAGCTGTGAAAACTGTCCTTTCAAATGAAGCAGCTTTTGAATACTTGCTCTGAAAAATTTAAGTGAAAAAGTAGACAGCATAAAATTTGTTCAAATGCCCAACAAAACCTAGAGATTTATGCAATGTCAGATGCACCCTCAAATTCCAAGTTATTTAGATGATAAGAAGCAATAAATCATTTTAATATTAATAAAGACTGGTTTCAAAATGCTGCTTGCTCCACAGATAATTCTGAATAGTCTTCCAACTGTCCAATCAAATAAATCAATATCCGGGGTCACGGAAGAGAGGGATTTGTGAACTATACATGCTCTGTATTTAACTGTCATAGCAAATCCCAGATTTAAAGCATCACTACAGCTGAGAGAGCCAGGAACAGCCAGTGCCATGACCAAGAGTGGTGTCTACTACTGCCCAGGAATCCATACCATCAGGATATTTCTGGATATGGAGATATATTTACCACTCTATATATGTGTGTGTATTTATATCTTTGTACACCTTTGTGTATATATTACATCAAAGACAAATTTTTACAAAACTGAGAACAGGTGAAGAGAGAAGAAAGAAATATAAGGTCATTTGTTTCCAAGCATCTCCTATTCACCAGAATGGCTGGTAGAAGAGAATGCCCACATGTACCTTTCCCAGTTCTCCTCATCTATACAGTAGGCCAAGATGGTTTTTTGCTGGTCATCTTTTCTGTTTTATCCTAAAAGGTGACAACCAACACCTGACAATTAAATGGAAACAGTTATAAATTTTATGCTTAAGTTGTTGTGTTTTTACGGAAAAAACACAACAGTTTGTCCACTTAAATAAAACTTCTAACACTGCTTTTACACATGCTATTTTAACAAGCTAGATGCGTGAACAGCCCACTCCAGTACACTGATCTTTCAGGGTTACAGTAACATCCTACATCAGTAAATCATGAAAGAAAACATAAAACTACTTGTGCCTGAATAAATCAGTGAGCGCTCTTACCTTAACAATCCTGACGTTAATTATTCCAAAGCCCTGATGCTTCATCTAGAGCAACAGCACCTAAAATTAAAGGGTTTCTCCTGCCTGCTTAGCTATGGATCCTATCACTTGTCACTTCAGGTTACAGTCACTGCAACATTCCTCTCTGTGCAGTCACACCAGCTCTGTACCCCACTGTCCTATGCTCCTGCAGACACCTACATGACTCCCTATGTTGGCCATATTGTCTCTTCTGTACATCTCTGTTGGTTTCTGCTTTCCCTGCTCATACTTCTTTTTAAAGGCCCCACCCTACCTCATCTCTAGACCTTCTCCCTTGATGCCACCCAATTAAGCATGAGCTGGCACACAATACACCAAACTACCACTACTCCAAAAACATATCTAGAACCCCAAGGTCAGAGGAAGGCAGTTTCTCATGATGGCAATATGGCACGTTTGACCTGACATCAACTGAGACTGAAAAGATTTCATGACTAGACTGTATTAATCGAGGGGCTAAGATCAAATTAAGTGCTGAGATAAAAGCAATTAATTGTTGCATATACAGCATGAGTGTTTC
This sequence comes from Grallaria varia, assembly GCA_013396735.1. Classification (NCBI taxonomy): domain Eukaryota; kingdom Metazoa; phylum Chordata; class Aves; order Passeriformes; family Formicariidae; genus Grallaria; species Grallaria varia. The sequence continues at coordinate 318,213 of VWZG01005166.1, forward strand.
CACTTGATGTGTAAGAGCACATTTGTTCAAAGCAAGGTACAACTCCAGCACACTGAAAAGTCAGATTTCACTTCCACATTTTGCAAGAACACCATTTCCACTCAATAAACATTATTTGGAAAAAATGCTACTAATATGCAGCACCAGGTAGGTATTTTATCATTTATTTGCAAGTATCATGCATTTTATAATAAATTAGCATAACAGTTCAGCAGCAGAGTCAAAATTTGCACCTAAGCATCCTAATTACCAGGATTCTTTCTATATTGCAATTCTAGAGTGTTATCTCATTTGCTCATTAGTATGTAGTACACATGCATTACTAAAAGCACACAAAACTGAAATTATCATAAGTATGTAACTACAGTTACATTTTTATTAGGTTTACCACAATTTGAAAAAAAAAACGGAACTATTAAATGTAAAACTTACATGTAAAATTGTGATAAATTATCTTAAGTTAAATTTATTCCCCAAAATACCCCAAAAATTTCTGAAATGAAGAGTTGTATTTTACATAAAAAGTAGTAATAATGTTCTATTCATTGTCTAGCAGAACTAGAGGTTATTATCTGAATTAACTTGACTGTATTGTAACATAGCTTCCAGGTATTAAAAAATATAAAGCCATTTATTAGGCATTAATAGAGCCAGACTAAATTGATATGATTAAATCACAGCTTAATCCATTGTATAGTTTTATGAATTAGTTAAACTTGTTTCCTTGTGGTCAATTTTGGAAAGTAAACTGTTAATCTATCAGTATTAAGACCCTTATTCCCAAAGCACATCAAGACAGAGAAGAACAGAAATGCTTAATATGGGTACACTCAAATATTCTTACATGGAAATCCAGTAAGGTAAGCTTTTCTTTATTTGTATGCTTTTGATTTCACAACAAGCCAGATGGCTACACAACACACAAAAGTCATTCTCCAGAAGTCCCTCATGCAAATGCTGTACAAGATAGCTACAAGTCCACACCTGACCTCATTTTTTTGGAGAAACTCTGAGTAAGCTTCAGTGGGACATGTTCGGAACAGAAAATAGAAACAGCTCAAAAAAAGAAAAAAAAAAAAAAGAAAAAAAAAGGGGGAAAAAAAAGAAAAAAGTAAAAAAGAAAAAAGCTTCATTGTTTAAATGGTCTTTACAAGAGCCGGACCAAGTAAAAGTCAGGAGATAAACTAGTGAATGGGACACACAGTAAGTCCCCTGTTCAGAAGTCCTCCCTATGAGCTACACTAGGTTAGTGCTTCTCACAGTCATGCTTGCCCCTGACGTGGAGACCACAGCAGCCCAGAGGCTGCCTTGCCAGCTTGTCGCCTTCTCGAAGTAAGGGGTTTTTTTCTGCAGGACGCAAAGTGCAATTCTGCCCCAGATTCCAAGCAAGACATAAAATACCATTTCTGTGTCTTCTGAACTCTTACCATTCACGTGTGGTATTTTAGAAGAAGAAGAGTATCTTCCAACTCCAGAAGGTGTTTTCTTACCTTCTACATGCATTTTAAATTACTTGCCTGATGGGTAACATCTTGGGGCCTGAGAACCCACCTCCACAAAAAGCACTCACTTTTGCAAAATTAAGAACCACAGTACATGTTTTTTAGTAATTACAGTTTCTGGTTTGTGAAGGTTTAATAAACTGACCACACTGTTGGAACATGCGATACACTACAGGAAAAAAAAAACCAAATACTCTGATTGCAATAAAGCTGAAGGTGAAGAAAGTGATTTCACATTCATATCACTCAATATTTAACCAAGTTAATTTTCAGATCTTTGGTGGTTATTTTAATTGTTTCAAGGTGTACTGCAATACCTGAAAGACAGAGAAAGCCTTACGTGGCATCCGCACATGGCCACAGTTCTCCAGCTAATGGGCATTCCTTGTCTGCAAACAATGAACATACAGCCCACGCTAAATACGTGTGCACTGGACTGAAAAATTCTTTAAAATTTCTGTTGCATATATTCAGTTATACACAGGTTCAAGCCAAGAGACCTAAATCACCTTCTTTTAACTGAAAAGGTTATTCAGTTCTTTGGAATTCTTACTATCAACCACATTCTCCAGTTCACCTCAACCCATCCTAATTCTTTATCTGAGCACCATCTCCACTAGCCATTTTGAGGGACCAAAAACCTGATTCAGTTTGCCAGTATAATTTTCTTTTGCTCAGTCAAATATCATATTAATGCTTTTAAACTGCAGGAGTGCGCAAGGAACTTGCACTTAACTGATTATCTCCCATGACCTTCAAAGCCTTCTGAGTCACTGCTTTTCCAGAAGAAAACGATATCCCGTAAGTGAAAGCTGTATTTTAGTTTCTAGATCACAATGGATTTATTCAAATCAAAGTACTCTATCTAAGTCCAGTCTTACCTTCATTTAGTCTGGCAAAGATAAAAATCTAGTATAACATACTTTGATATTGTGTTGCATTAATTAATTATTTTGTTATTTTTTTTAAAGAAAAGTTTAGTCTCACTGATTGGTAACTATTCCATTTTGGTTTATTATTAGTTCCAGCTTTCACACTATGCTTGGCAAGTCTTTTCGCTAATGAGAAAAACATATTTCAATGTCCATACACACTTATTTAAGCAATTATGTATTTAAACAAATATTTATTCAGTTCTTAAGTTCAACAGGCTTGTTACATTATAGAAATGGCAAACATTTCTTTCTTACTAGATAATTTTTTTTAAAATTTACGATTAGTGTTCATTTATAATTAAAGGAATTTTACTCCCTCTAAAACAGGTCTTCATTAGTTAAAGAAACCACTTAAAAATAAATGTGATACACATTCAAAATACTTTTTATAAACAAAACAAGAAATTATTTCAAGTGAAACTTATAGTTCTAAAATTCTGACAGATGCTGGAGACAGAAACAGCAGGACTGGACTAACTTTTCCCTCAATTATTCATTTAGGAAAATGAATAATTTTACTAATTTAAGCTGTTCAAAACATCATCTACAGAGAAGGAAAAAAAAATCCCTCCCAACCAATATAGCTCATGACCATTCCCATTTTTTGTGTTGCTATTCTTCTGAAAGCAATAGACATATGTTTGTACGTGTAAGCAATATATCTATCAATCTATACACATCTATGCTCATAGAGTTTTTGTTGTTGCTTATTTGAGATCAATTCTTTCTGCGTTCAACTTAGTTAAATCAAGCTATGGTGCTTGCAACTGAAAAACCCCTAATACACTTCCATAACCAGTTCTTTTTCACCTGCTTCTGAATTCCTCAGCATGAGTTACAATGTTTTTCCAGACAAATTACTGACTGCATTTACGCACAGTTTTTAACACAAATTCCTACGAGTTTCAATGCTGGCAGCAGGTGATGTTCAGTCCCTGTACCCTGCTGCTCTCCCCAGCACAACTAACATTCATTAAAGGACTTGGCATCTTTCTTTTGCTTGATTTTAGTGATATCTGGGGCGTACCTAGCTAGTACCCTCATCTCCGGCCTTCTCTGCAAAGACAGTAACTCAGAAGCATTTAATATCATTCGCTTTTAAGTACTTATTTATTCAGAAATACATAGTATCACTCTTGATACAGAGTACCACTTTCCCTTCCCTTCTACCCATTCAATTCTCTCTAAATAGGTTATAAGCATTTACTTAAACATTCTAAACCCGTGAACCTTCCCACTAGACATCAAGTAATGCCAAGTAGATTAAATTTATAACTGTAAATGTGAAATTTCAGTTCCTCTTGTTTATTAGCCCAGTTGCCAGCATTACAGTATAGGCAATTAAATGGGGGTGTGAGGTGGGGTGTGTCAGATGTGGTTCCTTGATCACTTCTGGTCACAAAATCCTGATTTCCATTTCAATGTGCGCTTACATGTTCCTGTAATCTTATTCTTCACCCCCACTGCCCCAGCTCAGAGCTCTTCCACCCGCCCAAGCCAAAGCAACCCCAAAAAATCACTAGTCTGCTTACTAGAGGAAGCTCAGCCAAAGAACACACTCCCTTCCTTTCGCAGAAAATAACCAGCTTCTCCAAAACACCAACAGTTTTCTACACCAAATTATTCATTCTACCAGCGGGTCACTTCCAGGATCTTTGTTTCTGTACTGCTTATTGAGAAGGAAGGCTTTTTGAGCACATCAACTGCATAAAGACGCTTTTAAAAAGCCTCTGCCTCCTGGCAACTTACGTCAAAACCCTACCTTGTTAATGTGAATTCTTCCACCAAAGCTGACTGACAGGCAAATGTGGCTGGAGAAAAGGGGAAGAGAGGAGGTGCTAGGTTTCTTGCACTAAATGGAAAAGGAGGGTTTTCCTCTACCTCCTGGGATGTTCTGGGACCTCAGAACATCCCGTGGTCATCATCTGGGAATCTCCACACCCTCAAGACTGTGAGCCACACTTTCCCTCCTCTGTGTCAGAAAAGGCTTGTCTAGGTATATTTTCTGGTCAGTAGAGCAATTCAAGCTTCAAAGTTCTCCAATCCCAAAGCATGGATTTAGTCTGCTTATTTCTGCTGCCTTGAAATTTCTGACATAGCCATTTTGTTCTGTGCCAAAAACAAAATTACTGCTTCAATATGCAGTATATGGTTGCAATTCTAAATCACTGATACTGTACGGTGTCCAAAGGTATAACAAAGACCAGGCAAAGCCACTAAATGCCAGTAGCCAGCCACGTACCATTACCAGCTTTGTTCAAGAGAAATATTATCAACTTTTTAAAGATTTGCATCTGCACACTTATTTTCACACAGTAACTCTTTTCTCAATAGTTATCAAAACATACCTCTATCCAAATGACTGCTTTGTCAAGATGCATTTTTTTGTAATAGAGGCCCAGATTTTTCCACAGCCCTACTGTCTCTACATTTGCCTTATCAGCTCACAACCACTGCAGTTTTCCACTAAATAACTCTGCGAAGGGACAGGCTGCTGCAGGAAAGGCCAGTAGCCTCCCTCCCCTGCCAGAATGGGAAACCTCCTGTTCCTCCAGTTGGAAACTGCAGTGGTAATGGCAAAATTGACACGAACTGCAAAACCTCAGGCAAATTTCACTAAGTATCATGTAAACCAATGGGAAAGCTAATGGCTAGTGGTGGCCTTCCTGAACACAAACAGGAACAAAAGGGAGCCCTCCAGCAATACAGTTGCCTCATCCAGTACAGAGAGTAAACAGAAGACTGAACAAGTATCTCTAACACCTTGGTCCATAACAAGTTTTCAGGCTTTCATTATTCACTTAATTTTCCATGAGCAAATATGGTGTAACAAACAATATTAACACAGCAATAAGGACAAACATGCACACCTCTGCTTCAGCTGACAAATGTATTTGCAAGGCTCATTACACCTGCAGCTAAACAGAGGAAAGTTGCCCCAAGACAGGGAATCTTACAGAAGAGAGAAAAGACAAGAAAAATCCCTCAAGGCAACCACACACAACTATACTGCTATATGCTGCTTGCTCCAATAAGCACTCAGACTGACTGCAACCACAGGAAAAATTATGGGACAAAAGTGAATTCACATCCTTTCAAGGAGTCCTACTGCCCAATTCATTCTGCCTTTTTTCAGCACAATTGGGATTTCCACAGCAAATCACATTCTAGTGTCTGAATGTCTCAATTTCCAAAACAAGATGTTAACAACACAAATAAAGAACTCTAGCAAGTGCACAGAAATAAGACTATGGTTTTTGTCAACCACTGTTCAAACATCAGCTGGAATCTCTTGCCTAGTGTATGAAAATAACAAAAAAAGGTATCTATCTTTCAGGAAAATATTAAGTATTCATATTCTTATTGCATCTTTTAGGTGAGCCATTCACAATATTTGTTTTCCATTGTAATTTCACATACCCCACACCAGGTACTTAAAACAACACAAGGACAAGAAGTATTTCATTTCAAAAACAAAGTCAGCATAGCAATAAAAGTGTGCAGATTGATGTTAGATTCAGTAAAAATATCTCCAGGCTAATCACAAACTGTTAAGAGCATTCTCAGTATTTCCCACTGCTATGGTCTTACTTTAACAGAGGAGGAAAAAAGGAAAGGAAAAAAAAAAGAAAAAAGCTGTGATTCAAAATGGAAGTTCAGTAATTATTCACAGCCCAGTATGTAATCGGCAAAATGACTGGCAAAGTTCTTAGCACATCAACCCAGACATATGTAAGCAAGGCATTCCTTCCCCGCAGTAGGCAGCCCCATGTCAAGCAGCTATGTGCTAGAACTTGTCCTGTGCTACCTGTTCAAAGGAAACTGTGCAAGAATATTTCAAGCTCTGACAGATACCACTTTGTGCAAAAACATCCACTGGAGTATTACAAAAAAAGACAGCACTGATGTTTCAGCAACCCCTGTGTCAAGAAAGGTGCTCTCCTGCATTTTTATTGACATGCAGGAAGAGGATGATTTTTCCTTCTCTACTAGTCCTAGGCTCCTTTCCATGCCTTTTACTGAACTCTTATTTAAGACTTTGCACCCACATTTTTCAGAGATTGTACTGAAAATGCCAAAGAATCCGTGAAATTTTGCGTCTCTAAGACAGTAAAAAGTACCCAGCAAACACACAATGCATAAAAATAAACTGTCGTTTGCAGCACTTCATTACTACAGGATTAACAATTAAATGCCAAAGTGTGTTGGCCTTTCTTTCAGCATATATTTATCAAAATACTGACATCACTTAAGTTTATTACCTGAAAGGATCCAGGACACAGTCATTCCTGTCTATGTCTGGAACTAAAATACATAAGATCAGGTCCATGTATAAAAAATACTTTTCAAGTTAAAACATATTTTCTCCCCTAAGCACAACACTACATGTAGGATGGCTATTTTCACATTCTTATGACCAACAATCTTATAAACAGCCTAACTCTTATTTATTTATTTAACCACATTTACAGAAAGCTGAAGTTTCAGGGTTCCTGCAAGACTAAAGCAATTGCAGTAAAAACACAACTACTGACACACAAACAAGGTTCTGATATTTAGTCAGGTTTTTATTCTGCTATACAGAATATTGATGCAGAGCAAGAATAGGAACATATTTTTAGTCAGTTCTACATGTGAAAGACAAAAATGGGATGACAGAACACAAGAAAGAAGAAAGAAAAGCCTACACCAAATACACACTAAGTATATCTGATCTTTTCTAGGAAATTTTTCAATTACTTTTTGAGGTTATGCTCCTCTTTTAACCCCAGCAGTATAGGCCTAAAGGAATATTAGAAAATATTATTTTTCTTGTAATGCATAAAATCGAACAAGGAAAGGCCAAATACCCCACACAGTCTTGGTATTTACTGAATCTAGTCTTCACCACTGGCTGTAAGACTGCAAATTTACTCAAGTCATAAAACAATCTCCAATTTGCGAAGGATACATGGAATTTCTCACAGCATCACCTTGGAGGACTGAAAACCTACCTGCCTGCTCTCCAACATCAGGTAAGATTTCTTTCTTTTGTGAACATGAGGTCTAAAGTATCATTTTCTGCAGAACTTAAGGTTCATTTTAGAAATAATAGTTTCCTCCCTAGAATAACTTTCCAAACATAAAAGGGCCATAAATCTATTAAGTACACACTTCCCAAATCTGCAGGGGGATACCTTGGCCTCTGATTTTCCTCAGTTTTGCCAACAAGCAATAAAATGAAACCAATATAAAACATAAACCAGTCAATTTGCATCTGTCTTTTTAAACACTCTCCAGTACGGTGGAAGAGTCAAAACGCATGCCAATTTTCAGTGCTGCCAGCTGGGAGAGTTCGGAGAGACAGCAGAGGAGAGCAGTTGAGTTTCTGAGGAGGGACAGGAGGAGCTAAAAGCAGAGGTCCTCGCTGAGCAGCCCTGCTTGCTTCTTCCGTGCACAGGCTCAATCTGTTCTTGGCACGGACTCTTACATATTTATTTCTACTAAGCACCACTTGCACAGCATGAAACAGTTCGGAGAGAGAGACAATTCTGTGAAAAGAACAAGGCGGTTTTGCAAACCTGTCCTGTAAAGCACGTCTCTGCCAACATGGCTGTAAAACACACATGTACATAGACTCTAGATAACTAATATTACTTCTATAATTAAAACAGCTTCTTCCCTAAGTGGCTATATAAATCTGATTTATTTTGATTGGACTTTTGTCTCAAAAGGCAAGTTGTATTACAGTTTGCCAAGAAATAAGCAGAAAGCTCTTCATCACTGTTCTGTGAAAGAAACTAACAGCAAGTGTAATTTGTCCCTTTGACATATACACCAAAACTAAATCCACTCACTTTCAGAAAGGTGTATTTGAATATAAATGTCAAATATACTTTCTAATAATGTCCAGTCACTGAATTGTTTACTGCCTGGTATGTGTCTTGCTCTTACACTCCAATGCAAAAAACCATTACTAAGAAACAATGTTCAGAAGAGGAGGCAAAAATGAGTGTAAAAGAAGAGAAACAAACACTGATTTTCTCCTCATTACTCTTCCCCACCCCTAAAAGACATTATGAGATTCAGAGATGAAATAAGTATCAGCAAGGATGCAAGCATTCAACACTTTTATTTTAGGCAAAGCAATGAATAAGAAGCACAAGTACCAGAGAAGCACCAAAAAATGGGGTCACCCAAGGCAGCAGAAGAATAAAAGCCTAGGGAGATTGAACAAGCTGTCGATTTAAGTTATTCCTAAAGTTCTTAGATCTTTCTTTTGTCGGTCTTGAAAAACAACAATATACCATAAAGTGTTTACATTTACATGTGCCCAGTTAGTATAGTTACAAGGATCAACACAATATATAAACAAACAGGAATTTTAGAACAACTTACCTACAGAGAATAAACACAGTCTTAAATATATTTAAGATTTTTTTTTGAAAGATTTTATAGCTGATCTGCTCCCACAAAAAGTCTTAATGTTCTAGGTGATAAAACAAGCAAAACTAAACCAAGTTGCTGAGCAAGTTTGAATTATACTGCATGGGACCCTTGTAATTTAAGACTGACTACATTAAAAATGTATGGAACATGCTTTTGATTTTTTGCAGTCCTTAAGCTACTGTAAAACTGATTTTTTCTAAGTTTTGATGAGGCTAAATCTAACACAAATCTTAGTTTAGAAAAAAAGCTACTGCTAGCAATAGGAGTCTAATCTTGAGCTACTGAAACATTAGATATTCTGAAATTCTCTTCAAATGACTTAGAGGGTTAATTCTGCCTACTCTGCTATCAACTAAAGACAAGTCACCCAACCCCAGCAACATGGCCTGGAAGTGAACTTGTAGCTCAAAGAAGTCACAAAAAATTTCCCACTGATTTCAGGCAGGTTTTACCTTCTTATCTTCAGCCCTATTTTCAGCTGTGGGAAACACACTCCCTATTTTTAAAAAAGCACACTCCCTTGCTTCCTCTGAGCAAGTTCAAATTTACAGAAAAATGATAATATCTTCTGAGAAACTCATACCATGATTTTAAACAAACCAAACAAACATGCTAGTTGCCCTTGGGAACACTGGGAAATATGGTTACAATATAGTTACAAAAATCTTATCATAGGTATGCATGATGGGTCAGGATGTCATTTCAAGAGTTTTTGAATGTCAATTATTCTTTTATGAATATTATTAAGAAAAGACTACTATGACTATAATACTAGGTGTAACAGTCAATTATTCCTTACCTACACTTTAAACCCCCCCCAGCACAGTCATTACATAGCAGCTGTTGAACAGAGTAATGCAGCAGCCTTTTCTTAAAGCAAGATGCTTATTTTACTTCAAATGTAAATAAACTCATGTCTCCTGCTGCCATGTAAAATGAGCTGTTCATAAGTAAATGATTTTTGTACCTTCCTAGTGAAGCAGCAAACAGCCCACTGTTCTCCCCTCCTGATCACCAAAATCTATTTCCTGCCCGACTCCAGTGCAGACTGACAGCTAATACTGCCGGCAAGACAAGCTACCAATAACAAAGTAACTGCTGCTTCCTTTAACAGCAACCTTTTTCAGAACACTAACACAGAGGACTTGCATGTTTTCCTCTCTCCTTCCCCCACTTCCAAGCAGAACAACAAATGTGATTGCAGCTATTAAATATTCCAACAGAATGACAATCGTTTAGCAGTAACAGAAATACACTTCATTTGTCATAATACGTTGATGATTCTTACACACTTTCTATACAAATGTTGACTGCCACTTACTCCAGTACGGATGTAAAAATTAGCATTTACTGAACATCATTACATAGTAATTGAACAGATAAAAATGTCGACCCTGTCTCATTTCTGAGCTATCTCTCACCAGCTGAAAGATCAGTTCTTTTCCCTTTTCAACCTACATTTTTTCCACACCGTTTCAAAGAAATGACAGAAGCTACTGAAATGTTTCTATTTACCATAATAATGCAATTCCACTACTTTAGGGATTTTCTTCGGTAAACAATCTCAGATGACCAGCATTAAGATGAAGAGCTAAACTACCATAAAGACCGCAAACTTATGTCAAATTTGATTCCATGATTATCTGTAATCTGAGCTCACCTCTCTCTATAGAGTGAATTATGCTCAACAGAAGGGATAATTCTAAAGGAGACAATACAACATAAAGCCTTATCCTGCCATGAACTAAAGTAGCAGCCTTTTTTTCAATTTAGTCAATGAGGCTTAGTATACCCAAAAGAAAGAACCATGCTAAACATTTTCCTACAGTCTGAACAAGCACAGTACTTAGAATTTTCCTAAATCTGAATTTTAAAAATCCCATTTCTTTACATGACAAAGAGCAGCAACTTTTCTTTGCAATTATTAACAACTGACCATCAAAAGACCCATTCTTAAAGATGACCTTACAAGCGAGACAACTAGCTGTGACTTCTTGTCCCTTTCTATTGCTCAAACTTTACATTCTCCAGGAAGCAGTTCTACATAAGATTTTTTTTTTTTTTTTTTTTTTTTGGAAGTTTTTAGCAGTTCAACAGGATGGCAGATATATCATCCAAATAAAATGCTACTGAGGAATTATTTTAATTCTAAGTATTTGCATGTTTTTAACAGAACAGGAAGTTGGGAAAAGATTAATCCTTTAGAGTTTCAACATTTCTGCTTTCCAGGAATTAACAAAGGAGGTCCATAATCTGCTAGTGACAGCTCCACAAAAATGCCCAGTGAAAAACACAAACCAAAATAAATTAAACAAACAAAAGCACAAAATAAAACACACACTCAAAACACCAAAACCAAAAATAAAACAAATGCCCCAAAAACCCTCAAGGTAAATCAAACAAAAAAATAAAGAAAAACATACTTCTGAAGCACATGATGATCAAAGCCTCACACTCCCTTCTCATGAGTGCACATCAAATGCATCTATCAATCTTTAAGAAAAAGCAACACATCTCAATGTTTTGTCCTCTGCTGGTTGCTTTTGTGATTCAGTCACATTGATTCATTCTCTGTTCTTGCAAAATAAATAGACTAAGGAATGAAAATGCTGCTTATTTTCTGTGTCTACTCCCTTAAAAAAGACTAACATGAAACTGCACTAACACCTGCTTAGGAGTGCAAAAAACTACAACATATTCAATATCCTCTAGCTGGTGAGGGCAATCACACACACAGAGGACACCAAACGTATCACTTGACTAGTACTTGCTGTATTAATGCACCACATTTTAAGATAATGGTTCAGAGCAAAACATGACAGTAAGCTGCATTCACTTCCTTGGCATACTTCAATCTTCTAGAATCAAAACGACTTCAGAAAGTAACTCACACACACGACCAGCCGACCAGTAGTAAACACGTGAGTTTGCTAGCTTTAAAACTATCTGCCAAGCCAAGAGCCAACTGATTTCCTTGGTGTAAATTTGACATTTCCAATCCAGGATATTACCAGATATGGGCACGATAAACCCTCTCCTAATTGACATAATCACACTGGTGCTGCTATAGTTCTGGTTGACTTGTAGTTTCCATTACAATAAATGCTTAGTGCATATTCCCAGAGGTTCTACAACTTTTTTGCCCCTTCAAAAAAAAGTTACTCCAAGCCGAAACCTGCCACATAAGCCAAAACAAAGAAAAGCAAGTATATTTTCCTTATGCCTCAAAATAATCTGTACATTAAAAAGGGGAGGGGAACTGTATTAATGCTTCTCTGAATATTTAGAGTTCCATTCTTAAACCAGTAAGCACGCTTATAACATCTATTTTTTAACTCTGCAAATCAAGAAATATAAAAAAGTGTTAAAGGGACAAGTGATTAGCACCCTTTCATCTTATAGTATTTCTATAGCAAAAAAAGGAGAAAGAGTAGACCGAGGCTCAAGCCTCACAACTGCCTTGCTTCAAGCCAGCTCAAGGCACTAAGGCAACTGCACGACCAGTACTAAAATGCTCCATTTTAAACAGCTACTAGGAACAGGTATTGTACATATGCAAGCACATAGATTTCCTAAAGAATTTACTACGCATTATAGCAACGTGAACCTATTTACACAATAAGTTGTTGTTCCAGTCCATCAAGTACACAAGGAATTTTAATGCATGCTAAAAAAATCAATTAGGCAATGATCATCTGATTAAACAGGCACATCACACCATTCAGTTCTTTCAAACAAATTCATAAAGCCAAGCCTTCAAAGTTTCCTGAAAACTTTCAAAACTTATATGTGGATATTTCAAGTATGCAATTTTTAAGCTTAGTGAAATTCATCACTGAATAAAGTATTACATGCTATTATCATGAAAAAGCAACACCATCAGACAATAGCAGAAAAAAAAACCCTTATTTTGATGGGTATTCAGAGAGGTTTTTTTATTTTTAGCAAAATTGTCTTTACAAAGCAGCTTTCCTACAGCACACAGCACCAAAGCACAGAAATACTTTGAAGGAAAAATTGAACCAAAGACAGAAGAAACTCATGAGGGCATCATCACTTGCTCCACTGAGGTCCAAAAAGGGTGGGAGGAGAAAAAAGTTAAATGAAATTATTGTCTTTATAATCAGATGTTACTACTCAGACAGTATTTCAATCATAGTGAAACATATTGCAAAATCAAGCCTGAAGTCTGCAGGTGCCAGGTACCCCTGCACATCAGGATTTTCAATTTTGACATCATCTCTTTGTAATTCCAAGTGATATCTAAGATATTAGAAACTGAAAGTTAAACCTGAGAGTATGTTTTTCTGCTTTCTCTTTTTATATACATTCCCTGATGTCCTCAGTAAGGAATTCTAACAATCCTAAAATTACATTCACCCCATGCAAACCAGGAGAAAGACTACATGAGATGATGAGATAGCAGTATTAAGAGTTACATGCAAGAGCAGCATTTTAAAGCCATGTTGCAACTTGTGTTTCAATCATGCTGAAGACTGACAACATGGGCACAGGTCACCTTTATCCCAGCTTTCCATTGCCTTCTTTACCCCCTTTCCCACTGCAGGTACATGGGAAAGAAACAAAACCCCAGGTTCCCTAAGAACATAAAAATCTCTTTCTAAGTAAATAATTCACCATACATATTTATGCACAATGATAAGAGATATGTCAAGCCTGCAATCCTATAAATTAAGCATCTAAACCTTTTAGCATGACCTTTCTTTCTCATATCTCCCCCTTTTATATGGGCATCAAATCAGTACAAATGCTTTTTACATTAATTTGACTCACACTGAGTTAACTGGACATGCCCTTAAAATTTTACAAAATGTTGCAGCATGCTTCAGACTGCTTAGGACTTTGTTACAAGAAGCTATCACCCATCTTCACATGACAAATCTAGATCTCACTTATCAAGCATAGGAGAAGAAAGCAAAAATCTCAGGTTACCATTACCTTTATCCTACATGCCATATCTCAACCCCTTTATCTTCAGTTATATTAGTGCAAAGAGATTGTCTCCATTTTAAATTTTGCTCCTTATGTATGGCTCAGTGTAATGTTTGGAGGTTCATCATCAGTAATTCATCAGAGATGAGTTTCAAACTCAAAATACTTGGGAGATCTGCTTTCTCTCTTCACAGCATCCTTTGCAGTCATGTAACAGAACATATAACACACCTTCCATAATCACTTCAACATTCTGAGATTTCCACACAGAATGTTAAAAAATTCTGTGCGTTTATTTGCATCTTATTTTGTATTTAGCATGTCCAGATCAAACAGCAGCTGTAAGAGAATATCTGCAGCATTTCATAGATACCACTTTTACAACCAGTTAGCAAGCTATGCTTGATGCCCATGCTGCAGATACATAGACTGATAACATTTCATCTTTTTCATCCTCTTTAATCTTTCACTCCCTTCCTGTGAGAGAGCTCTTCCACCCCTGGGCTGCAGGCTGGAACACACTATTCTCTGTTGCAATACGACATAGACCAGCTAACTACATCTAGGCAATTATCTTCAATTCTACAATTTCCATTAATTTCAGCTCAATCTTTAGGGTGTTGTTTTTCATCTTTATTTCTCCATTTGCAGCATTCTGCAGCAGAGCCTACAAGTTAAAATCTGTCAAGTCCTGTAGCTCTAACCTCAAGCCACAACACTTGCTGACAAAGAGCCAGACTTAACATTTCAAGGTCTTCTTCAAAATTCAAAAATCTTCACAGTTTAACAAAAAGCCTTCTTGTTTCATCCGAGGAAACAGAACTGACACCCTCAGCTATCTTTGGGCAACAGCAAACTACAACCTAAAATAAGAACATCTCCCATTGATGTTTTCCTCCCTTCCTACAGTGTGGCACTTCCACCCTCATAATCCATCTACTCAATGCTCTCTCTGCACAGTAGCTAAATCTGAGCACTGTATGTGTTTAAGGCCCAGTATTTTTTAACTAATCAAGTTTCTGGAAGCACCTTGTGCTTTTGATAAATTCAATCTGACACTGTAAAGGAGTCCACTTTCCAGAAAGCACTGAGATCCATCTCCTGAAATTTCTGGCAATATTATTTATTTTATATATATGATACCTAGAAGTAGGTACACGCTACACAGACAATTTTAACAAGTGTAGCTCGCTCTCCTTATTTAATATTCATGTCACAGGAGTAAAAATCCAGCCAGGAATCAAACTGTGGCACCCTGTGCCAAAGACAACTTACCACTCAGCTGGTAAGTTGGCAATTCAATTTACAAACCTGCATTCCTGCATTTTAATCCTTTGTAGAAAGGTGGTAATATATGAGCAATATGAAAAGAACTGGATTCAGATCATTAGAGGTTCACAAACCAAACACACGAAGTTTTGGAGGCTGTCCAAAACAAAATCATGCCTAGGTGGTGATGTCCATTCAATAAAAATTCAATGTCATAATTATCCCCTCGCTTTTTCCCCAAAGAGCATTAGTGCTCGGAGCGGCGCTGCCGCTCAGCCAGTTACAGGAATGCTGCGAGGAGACAGACAAGGCTGGCAGCCAATGGCGGTGCCAGGTCACTGCCTGCTGACGGGTAATTTACAATTACCAAGCAATTAGCAAATGCAGTGAAAATTCAGCACTCATCTCCCCGTAACACAGAATAACTCATTTTTAAATTAAAAATGTGTTTTAATAACTTCACTTTGGCTACAGACACACAGGGAAAAATAAAGCCTCCTTTATTCAATTTCTCCTCCCTTTTACAACCGACAAAATGCTTCCCTGTCTCAATCAAGTAACCAAATATACTGTTTGACATTTCTAAACTAAACAATCTCTTCCTTACCAGTAAACATCTATTCTACAATAGAAAAGAATAAAAATTAAGATTGCTGCTAATGGTACTACACTATATTTGAAACTCTTATTTAATTAACTGCCTGTTCAATGTCTTGTCCTGATGGACGGGTGATAACAAGAATCAGCCAGGCACATCTCTGCCAAGGAGTCCAAAATTTTTTTGTCTTCTCTATATTTAACAATAAATGACATTAAAAAGTTAATCTGCAACTAGTCAGTTGCACAAAACAAATGTTCTTTCCCAGTAATGATCAAGTTAATTATGTGTTATGCTCACAACACTGTGTAAAGCTCTCACTGCCTACACTCATATCCCTAATTTGAAAAAAAAAAAATAAAAATTGCAAAATGCTAGCTTGTTGATAATCTTGGTTCATCTCTCTTCCTCTAGAAAACTGCTGTATCTTCCTTAGCATACAGTATGCACATTGGGATTCACCTTCTTTAAAAGGGTAGGAAAAAGGTAGGAGAGGTCACCAGCACCAGTGAAATTCAAGTAGATAAAGGAGATTCTTGCCTTCTATATCCTTGGATACAAAGGAAAAAAAAAAATCAACAATGCTGACTTTAAAGAGCTGGTAAAGGGAAAGAAATAGGAAAAGCTACAGACTCCTTCGAGTAGAAAACAAGAAAACCAACCATCACAACAACAAACAGCTGATACAAATATGTCATGCTTTTGTATGCACTGGACAACACTAGCCTTGATGCATTGATGTTAGCTCTAGTTTTTCATCTGACATTTGAATGTATCTAAGCCAGAGAGAAAGAGAATATTTAAAAAAAAAAAAAAAAAACCCACACCAAAAAACCACCACAACAAAACAAAAAGAAAACAGCAAAGAAAATAACCAAAATATATACAAGGCTACATGACAACAGCTGGAAAAAAAGGAAAAGTCACGGCATTTGACATACTCCTCTCTCTCCAAAAAGATGCCAGCAATAAACTAAATCCTTTTCTAACTCTATGGGATTTCAGAAAACATTCACACTGTGAACACAATTTATTTAGTTTTAAAACAGTCTTCCATCCTCCTTCTACACAAGAAACATTCCTTTCTGTGGCTTTTCTCTTGCACCCTCTATACTACCACAGTGTCAGAAGGGAAGAGAGGAGGGAAACCAAAGCAACCCAGAAAAATCCTCCACGAACCTGTTGCTGTGGATACTGCATTCCTCCCATGGCTGCCGGGGCTCGGCCCTGCATTCCCACGGGATAGCGCTGGGGGCCGGGAGGGCCGTAGGACTGCCCGGGGTAGGGGCTGCTCTGTTGTGCCTGAGAGTGAGGGTTATTGCCCATGCCGTACAGCTGCGGTCTCTTCATGACCATCGGGTCCATAGGACTGCCCTGGTGATAAACACAAGCAAAGGAATATTTAAGACACGGAAAGGAAAAGGTCAGAATCATCAGGCTTGCCGCGGGCAAACTATACACGCGTTTTCTCAATACTTTAAAAATCAAATATTGACTTGACTTACAAGCTGGCAAAAATACCATAACCTGGCTGTCATATTAATTAGACGAGGTTTCAAATGGTGATTTTGGGGCTTCCACTGTATTTAAAATAAATAAATAAATTTTGCACTCCAACTTAAGAGCCTCTTACCCACAGAAAAAGCAGAACTGCCCAATAAATTCCAACTAAGAAATAATTAAGTACACTGCTGTAAACTGATTAGAATCACTGACTTGGGTGTTAAAACAAACAAAAAGAAACAAACAATAAAACCAAACATAAATACATATCAAGAGACACAAATAATGGACAAGCCATTTAACCTTGAGAAACTGTCTGTTTTCTTACATCAAAAAAAGGGAAAGCAGAAAGAAAAGAGTTTCCAAGAAGCACAGTGCATGCAGAATGCTGTATTTCAGTGATTTCATATTGTAATCATATGAACCAATAAGTTTCCAGATCAAAAGGCAAGTCATAACCCACATTTTACATGAAAGTTTATTTGCCTCTGTAACAGACCTCAGACAATCCAAACTGCAACCAGTGATGGAGGGGGAGGGGAGGCAAGGGAGGGAAGTTTATTTTTAGCCTTTTTGGCAGCACTTACCAAGCACTGTAACAGTTTCAGGACAGGTGTCAACCATTGTGTAGTATTACTCTCATGTTTTATTACTGAGGGCTAACTGAACCAGAAAAAATATCATACTTTGTCAAGCGCAGCACTGTATTGTTAATATGACATCCATTTTTTAATTCCTGAGTGCCCGTTATATTCACAGAAGAAAGTGGGGAGCAGGTGGGGGAGAAGTTTTTTAAAAGCCTACCATAATCTCATATGCCTGAAAGAGACAAATACCCCCACCTCCTCCCAAGAAAAAAGACATATTGAAAAACATATTAATTCACCCATCGAGCCAGACAGCCCACCAGGAGCAGGATTCCTTCCTATAGCACATTTTGTACGTGTTTCCCTGCAACGTACTGTTGACCAGTTTCATTTTAAAACCTCCTATGTAATATGCCTTCTACAAAGTCCTTTCTAGCTTATATTCTAATATAATAGTTATTATGACAATACCTAACATTTCCCACTCCCATCCCGGCTTCTTCTCACTATTGCTACGCGTACTACTAACACCTTTTTTTCCTCTGTACAAAATAGTCACTGTCCTCTCTGAACTATTTACCGCTTAATGAACTACTACTCTTTCCTTACTGCAAATAAAAAGCATCAAACCTCACTTTTTTCACTTGTTTTCTCCAACATTACCAATACCAATTTTCCAGGAATGTCACCCTAAACTAATAAAGTATTGTGAATGTGGGCCGCCTGAGGAAGTGGAAATGATAACCTCCCTTCTGCTCACAGGAGGAGACATTCATTCACTTCAGAAGAGCACCACCCTTTTTTGTCACCATAGCGAATTGCACAATCACTTCTAATTTTGGGTTAGTATTACTCAGCAATATTCCCTTTATTATTTGCCTGCTCTGTAGCCAGATTAGAAGTTTCTATTTTTTGCCATTAAATGTCCCTGGGTAATTTACTATTTATATTTCATACTTTTCAAAATCAATGGTTCCCCAACCACTTCAGGTCACCTGATCCATAACAACATTGTCATTTTTTATTTTTATTTTTTAGGCCATCATGCACTCTCACCATGGTTTTAAATAAAAACAACACAAAGGGTAAGCAGATGAACTATAGATTCCTTTTTACAGTGTCAATGGGGACAACTTGCATTTCCTTCTATAGGCCATAATAATTTATCTATGTTTATTTGCGCATTTCAGTTTTCATTCTGTTTATCACCTGTCATATTCATCTTCTCAAATATAAATTCTTGTTCAAAGCAAGTCTCAAGCTTCCTTCATGAGATTCTCATGAAGGCCAACAACACCATTCATTGTCACCATCTTCTGGTTCAGGGAATTATTTCCAGGTCTCATCTTCAAAATCAAGTTTAATTAATTTCAAGTGTAGTATTTTCTGTTCCTCGTCCAATTCTTAAATAATCTTAAACAATGCAGATAGCTACACAGCTAAAACAGTCTGACATTTTCCATTATTAAGACTACTTTCAGGTGTATATAAACTTTGACAAACTTCAAGCATTTAGGCTGAAATTTTCCAGGCCATATGTATGCCTGAGGCTGAAATTCTCTGGAAAATTCAGCAGAAACAGTTCAGCTATGTCTTAGAATGAGGTCACAGAAAAATACATGGCTTATGTTTTCACATAAAACACTTGAAAATATGTCTTGAATACCATGCTTTGAGGCAGAGAATTTTAATTTGCCAGGGTGACACTAGACATTCGTGAAGGGCAAGGCGTGTCAGAGAGAGAACCTCAATGTCACCGGACCGAGAGCACAGGAAGAAGAAACAGGAGTGGTACGGCAAGGCTTCACTGGAGGAGTTACAAAACGTATGGAGGCAGACAAAGAAAGAGGGACAACAGGTTAAATAAGTATCAGAGACAGAAGTGAGGCAGGAAGAGTTGAAGGAGAGAAGAGGAAACAAGGTCAGAAGGTGACACGGATACAGGCCAGAGTCTCTGTCCCCTGGACTAGCAACCTGCAAGCCCTGTGCATGTATGTTAGGAGAGTGAGCCTCACTGCCAATGCATCCTTACTTCCCTTCTTCTCACCAGCTTGCCATCGCTACACTTCTCCTTGTCTTCTCCAGGTGAGCTGCTGCTCTTTCCCTCCAGTGACAGCCCTCCAGTTCAGAAAGGTGAAGGGATAAAGAGCCCGAGACACTGCTGTACCTCCAGTCACCAGGGCCTGGAGGTGACATACAACACAAACTGCGGGGGCTGTGGCCACTGGGTACAGGTAGCAAGGCACCTGGAGATACCCATAACATATTGTGGATACTGCAAGTCAGGCATCTGGACCAAGGCCTGGAGACAGTCAAACATGAGAGGGCTAGACAGAGAGCTGTAAATATTCCTGGGCAAATTACTGGGATGATCCCCAGAATCCCACCCTAGCGGTCATTGCTGCCTGTTCGCTCCTCCCTCCGAGGTCTCAGAGAAAGAACAAACAGAAGACAGCTCTGATCATCTCTAGGGTTGGAGAGGATGGACCCACTGAGAAAAATTCTTCTCATCCCACACACTGCCAGTCCTTACAGACACTGGCAATTCACCACTGCTATTCCCAACTCCCTTCGGATTAGATCCCAACCATCTGTGTGGTGAAACTAAAGATGAAGACATCTACCAATGACTCAGTGGTTGTCAACATATTTCTGCAAGGCAAAACAGAACTAAAGAGCTAGCTCTTCCCCAGGCTTAAGACAGAAGTTGAGAGCTCTCCGAATGAAGTTTGCCCTTGCAACATTAAACATGTCTCCTTCACAGATACAACTGCCTTTAAATACAGTCACACTTCAGCCCTCACAGGCAGTGGATAGGCCTGCTCTAGCTATCAGTCCACAGCAAGGCAGTGAAGAGGTTGTGATGCACTAGAAGACCAGAGGCTTCACTTATCATACGCACAGTGAACAAAGCAGACAATGCTCTTACATTTAGAATAGCTGTATGTTGCTCAGGCAGAAATGGACTCTGCATCTGCCACAGGCTTTCACTAAACCAAAAAAATCTCAAAATTTACCGATTTATGGCATCCTGGCTTGAAATTATGGGGCTTAAATTGCAGGAAATGCTGTGTATCTACAACTGCAACTACTTCTAAATTTGATGAGAGATGTGCTCTGAAGGTGCTTCCAGAAGCTGTATGTTTTAAAAACCAGGACCTACAACCCTCAAAACTAGGCCAAACTTCCTACAACACCACCTCAGTTGCCCATCTGCAAAAACTAAGGAAAAAAAAAATTACCAAAAAAACCCTACCAAACCACCAACCAAATCAAAAAAATCCATCACCTCTTCACCAGAGGTGATCCTAAAATCTAGTATGTCCATGATCAATATCACTGAAAAACCTCTAACAAAATAACAAATTTTGTCTTTGGAACAGCGTACAGTGAGAAAGACCTGCAGCCATACACCTAAAAGAGAAAAAAGAGTGGCTCATCAAGTACTGTGTCAATGCAACTTTTTCCAACTTTAATGCATGCACATGTTTTAGCTTTAGCATTCTTTTAAACTTCCAGGCTTCATTTTCACAGCAATAGTTTCTCTCATCCATGACATTTTGAAAACTTATTTAGAAGGAGCTGTTAATTGAGACAGACATATCTGAAGGTTCCTTTAACATTTATTAAGTTCCAGTATTTTCTGTAACATCGGTTCCAACAGTTTTCAAAGAGAAGTTTTCAGTGACAGGATGATTATGACAAGTATCAACCTCTTTGTGCTGTAGGGTTCATAAGCCAACCCCTCCACAGCTGCTCTCTAACTTTTACCAAAAATGACAACATTGCTCTAACTGCATCCCATTCTTCTAAAACCTATCGCACAGGTTTGGTCATGAATGGATGATGTGTATATTTTCACATCTTCCATGCCTTTATTCTATTACACGCTGTACTGCAAAGTTTTAATTACTTACTAAATTTTATTTTAGTGTCATTGCAATCATCAATATCCATTTGTTTCCTTTCCCTTCCTTTACAGAACCATCCAATTTTTCTCTAGTGCTATTTTATTCCCAATATACACATTACCTTTTTCCCAATTTATCTAGTGTTTGCTCATGCTATTTTTTACTGCCATATTCTGCCAGGCAAGCCTAAATGGATTCTGCTTTTTGCTTCTTATGCCACACCTCCTCTTCAACTTGCTGCATTTCATTTATACTTCGTGTTGATCTGCAGTTTCTCAAAATACCTCAGTCTTGTCCTTTGCTTCAGTCCACAGTAATGTTATAATTTATAACTCCTTTATTATAGGTGCCTAGCTTGTGTCAGTATCAGATTCATTCGCACATGTACTATCAGGCTCTGTGAGAACAGAGCATTTCATAAGAGTCCTTGCCTATTATGTGCCTTATGAGTGCATTGAAACACCCAGCATAAGGTTTGCTAATGAATTGAATAGGGCCAAGGTTTTATTCCTGGCCTTTAGATTGACAGTCCAACCATTAAGGTAGGACACTGAAAAGCCTCCACTGCCTACAAATAGTAACTGAAAATGTTTTTCTGTTACCTGCTCCTTTTTTTAATGTTTTGTGTAAAAGAATACACAAACTCAACATTCCTGCTACACGCAGCAGTGAAAAAATTAATATTCTACACCCATTTGTAAATCCAGTATCACCACCACTTCTGCTCTCCTCCCATCCAAAACAATCAAATAAATCAGCTCACCCTAAAGTCCAGGGAGATTCAATTTTACCTTTTCTAAAGCAAGAGAAAAAACCACCACCATTTTCTCTTGTCATTTCACCAGTGTTTTCCTGGTAATCTTGTCCACACTCAGATCTGAGGCAGGTTGCACAGCAGAATAACTTGAGCAGCAATCTGCCCAAGATACGCCAACTCTTCCTTTTAAGGCATTACTGATATTGTGTACACATTATATATATTTACCATTAAGTTATCAATTAGTGTTTCACCAAAATGTTTATTTGAAACATGTTTATGAATATGAACCACACTGGTCACGGTCTCAAAATACAACCAATTTTTGTATTTCAAGATGACACAAAGAACTCCACCACGGAAGTCTCAAGGCATGGAGGAGTGGGAGACACTTTACAAAGGTCACAGTGGGATTCAGATGTGATGGTAGTGCTCTCATACAAGGCAGACAGAGCAATTCACTAAAAGACAGTATTCATGTGAGAGAAAAAACTACTTTTTAAGTGAAAGTGTGCTTTTTTGTTTGTTTAAAAAAAAAAAAAAATCAAAAGAGACATTGGTTTGGCTGACAATAGCAAACACCACGATTTAAACAACTGTAAGCCAGAGCATCCCAACTAATGCTCCATCATTTGTGTGTGTAACAAAACAACATGAACTCAACACTCTCAAGTAGACTTCCCCTCCAACTCCTAGAGCTACTGAATACAATAACTCATTGTTTATTCATTCATCTGCAGCCAAAGCTTGTCTCCATATTAAAAAAAACCCCAACAACAAAACCAAAAAAACCCACCACCAACAAAAACAACCAACAACAAATCCCAAGAAAATCTGCCTCTGTATAAAAACCAAAGCCTTGATACCTTGTAATAAAGACAGCTGACAATCATTTACCAACATTCTAAGAAAGATGAGCACAGAGCTTGAACTCTAGGTCAGGCACTAAGTTACAAATTTATCACTAGAGATAATCACAAGTATTCATGATAATACAATGACACAGCTGGCATGAGGATGGTACTGGAGAAAAGATAATCCATTCCTACATAATGCCATAATTTGTATGAACATGTACAAGGACGCCTCAGCCAACGTTTTTACACGACAAAAGTGGGAGTATGAAAACAGCTCTCGCTACATGTGTTTAAATATCCATTTAAGAAAGCTGCAAATAACTATTTAAAAAGTATGAAGGTACAGCTTTAAATTCTGACTTACATTAACAATAAGGTCTGAGAGGTTACTGGCAAACACGCTTCCTGTTTTTTTTTTTTAAATAGGAAATCTACTGTTGTATTTTACTAAAATTTTAATTAAAAAAGGTAGTTGCACAAACACAACAAGGAATAAGCAAAAAACAAAAAGCAAAGTTCAACATTAAGCCTACGATAAAAGAAAATTCAGTGAATGAAGAACCATACAGAGATGTAACAAAAATAGTCATTTTCCTTGTCTTAAAGGCTCTGAATATTGTCTGATTTCAGCTGCAGAGAGATATCATAAAGATTATTTCCCACACAAAACAGAAAGTAAGTAACTAAAAAGGACAAAGAAAAATCAAAGCTATGCCCCACAAGGAATCAACTACAACACCCCTAGAACATTTACAATAATTTATAGAAGCAACTGTTTCTGCAGGGTGTGGGAGAAGGATGTACTGTTCTTCAGTTTTCTTCTGGGTCCCCTTTAACATAATCCAAAAACTGGAAGGTCAGCGAGTCAGCCATTCTCTAGTTATTATTTTGCACACAGATAAACCTAAACAACTACTGAAAGGACAAATTACAACAAATATAGCAAAGAAAAGAAACCTGTTGTTAATGAAGTATACACAACCAACTTCTTCCGTTGCCACTACAAATGCATGCAAAGGTTAAGACAACATGGAAAAAGCAATTATACACATTAACACACCTGATGGCCAATCCTAGGTTTCTGACAAGTTCACAGCTCAGAACTGCTGTCCTTCAAGTTGCCTTTGTCTCTGCCAACTACTAACATACACCTAATAGGTTGCTTTGAACTCAATTGAACTGTGTCATCTGTCCTCATCACACTCGAGCACTCAGTCTTCTGTAACCCACTTTCCTTATTCCAAATCTCTTGCAGGAAGTAATCAATAATTATAGTTCAGTCTTTAGATTTGCTTTCTCTAACTTAGATGCTGTATACAGAGGAGACCACTTTTTTTTTTCAGGCATGCAGAAGCTCTGCTCTCCCTCCTTAGCAAGTTTGCAGCAATTCCTAGTTTAGCAGAATTCAGGGGTTCTAAAAGGTATCTTTTAGCAAACCTGTCTGGGACTATACAACATGTCACACATTCCAGCTGCTTTTCCTACATGCTACTAGATCATGACCAGGCTTTAGTTACTTCCATCCATAGTCCGGCATCTGAATTTAAAAATCTCTGCATCGGGTGGTTGTGCACCAGTACGACAGCTTTGGCACTGGAGCATGTGAGACATAGGCACACCCCTCAGTCTGGCATTTCAGCTATCAAAATAGCAAGCATTAGCAGGAGAGCAAAGCAGATAGGAAGGGAAAACAGTATCTTAAAAGTTCTCAGGCTAGATTTACCACTGGACGTCTCACAGTCCTAAGGCCGCCTCAGTAGCAAACACTATGGCTCCACAAGGAAGAGAAAATCCATTCATAAACCCAGAAAACTGTATGTCAAAAAAAGAAAAGCTCCACCCAGAATACCAGTTACTTCTATTTTGTCTGGCAATGAGGTTCTCAGCTTCCTAGACAAGTAAACACCTTCACTTACTGTGCCTGGCTGCCATCTGGAACTTGAAAAAAAATTCCCATACCTACTTTGTACAGCTCTTACACAAACACAGCATTAGATGGACAGAAAAGGATGTACTAAAAATAGTGTCCGTCAGCCAAGGAACAGAGCACTGCCCTGAGTGGAACGAGGGGAGCTCTGCAGGAAGGCTCCCTGCAGAGAAGTATTGCAGTAGGAGGGGAAAACGCACAAACTCCAGACTGTGAGTGATGGGGGAAGAGATGTAAATGAATAAGAAACCCCACATCCACATTGAATTTTGAAGAAAAATTTTCCTCAACCTAATAAACATCCAAGTGAATCTGAATAGAGTTTTTCAGCTACTTGGCTTTATTCACAAAAACAAAATTAAAAGTTAGGTGTATTTAATTGCTGGAGAGAACACTGGCTGAGCAAGAGACATTACAGACACTGCGGGAGGACAGTGTACCCACAAAAAGATATAACCAATCACATCTAGGTCACAAGCCAGAAGTACATACAGTTAGCTGCGCATTTTTTCCACTCCAGGCGTTATATATAGTTCTATATTAACACACACACACAAAGGTATGCTGGTCATATATCCTCAGCATTTATGGCAAATTATTAATCAAGTCCCACCTGAAACAATTTGTTAAATTGATTTTAATCACTGGGCCTCTCATGTGAAGCTTTGTATAATCAGCATTTCATTTACAAAATTAATTGCCTGATTGATTCTCAAGAGGCAGTAGCTGTCATTACACTGCTGTCATAACTTTTGAGTAGGGGTGTCACAACACTGAATTCTGACAGTATGAAGAGCACTGCTATTTAAAAATTGAGGGCGGGGAGGTAGGGGGGAAACAAATACAGTGATTTCACAGAATTGCTCTTCAGCCTGATAGAATGTTAAAACCATTTCCCAGCAGTTTCAGCCAGCCTCCCTGTTTTCCATTCATTGAATAATGCACTACTCAGCTATTCAGTCTCTTTTCTTAGAGGCAGGTTCATTTAATTCAATTTTATCATAGTTGCGGTTGCATAAAATGAGTTTGTTGTTGAATATACAAAAGATTTAATCACAGGTCGCTCTTAAGGTTATTTGTAGAGCAGAGTTTGACTTTCAAACACATGGAACTTTTTTCCACATCCAAAACCTTCTGGAAAACTATTTTCAATTAGATTTGCTGTTGTTGTTAGACAAAGCAAAGCAAACCTTCAGTTTACAGAACTTATCTAGGAGCTCCTTTAGAAACCTTTTTTTCTTCTCCAGTATTTTAAGCTATGTACAAACCTCAGAACCCTGCCAGAGTTGGAACCAAAGCTCCTATATTTGCTGTAGTTACTTCTATACCCCATCACTACTATATTCTTGGAAAAGACTAGTGCTCCGGAGAGGCGGCACAGGCCAGTGGTTAGGGCACTGAGTCATAAGACAGAACTTCTATTCCTGGCTCAGCAGCTGACCTGCTATGCAAACATGAGCATAACACTTCACCTTTCTGTGACTGGGTTTTCATTCTCACAACAACAAGCATTATATGCACTTTTAACATGGGAGGAGACATGAAGACTTTGGGGAGACTGATGTCAGTTATCAACAAGAAACAGGACTAGGAGTCAGAGTAGGCTGAGGGAGAAAAAAACCCAAACCTCTGCAACGTTTTAAAAAGGAGATTTGCATCATAGGCTGCAACAAGGTACTCTAAACTTTCAAAAACCTACTCTAAAAAGAAAAAAGTGCCCAAAAAAATCTTAAAAAAAAAAAAAAAAGCCTTCAATTTCGGTTAGATCACTTGGAACAGTATTAATGCCATTCAAAAAAATTTCCTATTTCTAAGATAAGTTCAAAAATAAGCCCCCTCAACTGCTCTAATTCAACCCTATACACTAGATTTCATCATGTACTCCTGAATGAAGCACATTTAAAATTTCTAGGCCATGTTTTGAGATTACACTATAGCCAAAAAAAAGCAAATGACAACTCTTCAAAAACCAAATTATATTTACTGCTGGTATTTGACCTCACGAGAACGCGATTCCAGAATAAATCAGGGTCCAGGTAACACGAGAATCTAGTGGATACTCTAGAAACACTCTCCTCTTCCTGTCCCCCAGCTCTCACTCTCATCCCTGACTGCTGTCAAATATTATCTTCCACTCCTCTCTGCAAAGTGCCCTGTCACTTTAGTGGCTTTATGCAATTTTCTTCACTTTTTGCAGGTGTCCGAGTTCATGATGAATAAAATCAGGGAGCAGAGGAGACACGGCAGAGAGACACCAAAACAAATGCCACTTACAAAATCTATAGGTCACAAGAATAAAGAGACACAGAAGGATAACAGAATGGAAAACTCCACCAGGCAAACAAAAGCAGTTAGTTGTTTTCCACGGGCGTAACATGAAATTGCTACTAAGGGAGGTTCAGAAAGTTCTGCCCACACTGAGAAACAGATGCCAGAGTTTTAAGAGTTACATCCTTCAGCCACAGCAGGAAGAGAAATTTAAAAAATAGGAAAAAAATCAGTCACTCTACTCACATTCACAGCAGACTGGGACACTAAAAAGAAGAGTAAAGCACTGATTTTCTGTATTTGTTGGTTTCTAGGCTCATAGAAGGTAGCTTATTAAACTAGTATTTTCTCTTTTCAAGCTTTACAGATTTAAAGAAAAAAAAGGTAAAAAATGGTCTTAACTAAAAATAAGACAAGGGAAAGCCCCTTGCTACAGCCAATATACACAAAATTCCTAAAGGATATATTTGGGATCAGGATAACTGGAAAGCAAACTTAGCTCTACAACAGAAGCCCTATCACTTCTTCAAGTGCCAAGAAATTTCTTCTCTTGTAACATTTTCTACATTAAAACCAATTCCTGTAGAGGCTGAAAAAACTTGGTTGTAAGTACTGCAGTATATTAATAGTTACCTGAAAATTAACCAGTTCACCTTTTTTTATCATCATTCCATAACAATCTCTGTATAATGTTGGTTGAAAGCCACAAAAATCCAGTGTCCCAGTCAGAGATGTACCAGCAGGGTCAGCTCAGTTCAAATGTCAACCAGAAACAAATAAAAGAATCTGGGGCTACACACCCATTTTGTGGAACTGGAGCAACAGAATTTTGATTAAAATCAATCACCAGAACAAACTACAGTTATATGTGAAAATTTTCATTATTGATTAGAAGAAACAGTAAACTTAAGGTCAAAGCCCTTGTATCACTTCAGAGAACAATGTGACTGGAAACCATGAGTTCACACACATGCCTACATTCACACCCGCTCTTTTGTATAATGTAACTGATTCCCAAGTATCACTTTACAATTCTGATTAGGTCTCACAAAAATCTTGTTTATTAAATTGCTTTCTTTAGGCATGCATTGCTGCTAATTTGTTTCCAGCTAAATCATGTATCATCTGAAAAAGATTACATTGCAACAGCAAAACAACACTCTTGGGATTATGCTTCATCTAGATTTTAGAATTAAAAGGACAAATACTAAAGGAGTTGTAAATTTCACTTTAAAGGTGGTAGTGGTGCAAGAACACCATGCAAGCAATTCTAGAACTAAGAGTGCACTTAGGATGTAGCAGCTGTACTGAAACAAACATAGTAACTCAAAAACCCAAACTATTAGGGGATTTATTCATATTTTAATTTTAATTTTTACAATAAAAAATTATTGGTATATATGTATTTATATGTATCAAACATATTTTGTAAGCAACAAAATTTTTTACCATAATTTAAAAGCGATGCTGGCTGATTTTAAAATATTATCAGCTCTAATACCCAGAGTTTTTAAACAAACATAAAATTCTGCAGAGATTTAGGAACGACTTCCAAATACCTCTACAGAAAAGACCTCCAAAAACATATTTGGATGTTAATACACAGTTCTCTGTGTCTGTCTCAGGGATTAAAAAACCCAAAAAATCAGACCTGGGTTTAAACCAGGTCAAATTCTAGTTTAACCCTAGTGCCTTCACCTACTTCTCATTCAAAACTGGCAGTAGATGCTAAGTCCTCCCTGCTCTTTTCCCAATCACTACAAACAGGACAAATCCTTCCACAAACACTGGCAGACAATGAAACATCCCAGAGTATCTCAGCACAAATACATGCATATAACACATCACAAGTGCAGATGTAGAGAAGTACGATTAATCATGGGTATGCACAGCTCTGCAACAGATTATGTAGGACGTTTAGAATTAAATGCATGGTTTTAGAATAACTACTCTCCAGAACTTTCAGTTTCAGTACAAAGAAAGCATGTGTTTTCAATATATGATCATAATTTTCTATTAATATCACACCATTTAAAATTAAATTAAAAATCAACAGGTGAGATGTATCTGGTCTGATAAATATGAAAGCAGGAAGGTAATCCACTTTTTTAGTATTTTTCATCTAAAAAACATAATTAAACAGGAAACCTGATTATACTATAATCACAGAAGTGCCTCCCCTCTCCGACAGCAGAAACTTATATTTTCAAATTCTTTCTGCCTGAATACTCTTGGCTTCTTTCCACTTCTATGCCCACCTCTTATTTCCCCAGTCCTTAAGAGAGCTTACATCAGCCATCATGTAAAAACACCAACACAGCTTTCCAAACGCACTTCAAAGAAACTTCCTTATTTATTAGAGAGGATCTTCAGGACTCATGAGCCCCCTTCGGGCACTACCCAAAACAGAGTATTCCCAACTTCCTAAAATTACCAAATCTAAAAGAGAAATAAAATTAACAATCAGATTAAATGGGAAGAAAAGAGAACACTGCAGCAGTACAGGTAGTGGGAATCTTTTCTGTAAGTGTGAGTAAGTTATTTCTGGGGCCAACAACCATTGGAGTATATTTACATCTAAACCTTCTCCCCCCTCCAAGGCAGCAACTTACATCAGCACCTTCCTGCAGCTGTTGAGGACTGAAGACAGTTCATTCTGTCAGAATTACTTGGCTTAGTCAGAAGAGGTCATTTAGCAGCAAGGACAGATGTTTCTCAGCTGATATAACCAAAAGGCAAAATGGAGCAAACAAACCCAAAGACTCATTTTAGCCACAGGGTATCCGCAAATCCAGTTTTAGGTATTGTTCAATTTAGAAAGACGTTATTCATCGGACACTCATTTGCAAACTTCAGTTTAGTATTAGAGCGCTACAGATACCATGTGTAAAATTCTGAAATACACGTTCCCTTTATTCTTCAAAGAACATAGATGTTTACTTAAAGCCACACTATTCACCTCATATCTAACCTGGCATTTCAGCTAAACCCAGCTCTTCTGCTGAGTACTATCATTTCTTGAACACATTCTTCCCCTTCTCACTTCTACACTCCTACCCACATGTTTTTTTGCTCAGCTCTTTCACACAAAAAGAAATTAAATAAAAAAAGGAAAACTGAAACTGATTACACACTTGAAATACTGTCAAGTATGAAAAGGAAATGCTACACATTTTTAAACTAAACTGCTTAATGCCAAAGAAGATGAGACACTGATTACAAAGCCAACATGGAAAAACAATCATTTCAGGAAGAAATACACCTGAACAACAGACCACTAAATAAAATTTAAAATGGGCATTACACTCAAAAATATACAAACATAATTCGACCATTTTGACAGAAACCATTAAGTTTCCAAAAACCAGAAATAACTCAGAAACTTGAAATAATCCTGAATGAATCTACATATTCCCTTACACCAGTTCTGTGTTAAGTTCAGCTTGCACAAAGCTTTGTGAAGATAAGGAGGAAGAGTAACTATAAATAATTCCTTTTTACTCAGTCTGTTACTACTACAGGACGGATCAACATCTGCCTGTCTCAGAGCAGAGGGATAGATTAAATGACCTCTTGCTGCCCCTTCCAGCCCTGTACTTCTATTTTATTCCAAAGCTTCTCCCATTTCTGCATAACTTGAAGTCATAATCCTCAATTTCTAGCACAATGAGACAACACGGACACTATAACACTACAAACATATTAGATACATGAATAAAAGAAAATTAAGAGGACAAAAAAGAGGTATGTTTTCCAAACCAGTCATTTCATAAAGGAGTAAAAAAGATACATAAGAAAAACTCTTTCTATGGAATTTATGTGGATATTTGTAGAAACTGTTAAAACACAGAATATTCTGAGTTGGAAGGCACCCACACAGATCACAGAATACAACTCAAGTGAGTGGCACATATGGGGATCAAACCCACAACCTTGGTGTTAGGGGCATCATCCTCTAACCAACTCAGATAAATACTGTAAAAAATGTTTACATATTTCTGGTTTTGGGAAGAAGTGAATGGAAGGATGAGATGTGCTGTGTTCTAAGCAGTAAAAGAGATAGGAGCAGAAAAGAAGCAGAGGAGATGGCAAACTTCAAAGCACCGTTCACATAAATACCTCTGTCTAGGGATCCACATCTGACTGAGCCAGGCAAGAGATAGATCACCCCTACCAAACACACCTTCTACACATCATCACCATCTTATGGCTACATTGCATACCAGAAGGGTACCTGCACCTTCCCCTCACTCTGCATCCAATTTGAGTTGCTCTTTGCACAACTTGCGCCCAGTATATCTATTATGGTTCTAACTGTCTTGTGTGAAGATCAATAAATTTCAGCAATTCTCCAAACAATTAACATTGTTGGAAGCAGGTTTTTTCAACTTCATCAAGGAAGCTTCTCTCTATGATCCACAGAGATACATGCAATTAGAGCAACAGCACAACAAAACTCGAGGAATAATGAGAAACAGGAGACAAAAAGTGTCCAACATAGAACTCATTAGACAGTCACAGACTATTCCACCTGTTGCGCTGTACATGGCATACTGGTAAAATCACAGAGGGGAAAAAAAATGAAGATATATCCAAGCAGCTATAAAAATGAATTTTGATCTCTTTTTATATCCTATTGTTATCCACAACCCAGGAAGCTGTTAATTGGCCTAAGTAATTGGTTTAAATACCTAAGTCCCATTATAAAAATACACTATAAAAATGCCTAGACACTTACCACAACCAAGAAATTCTTAACTAAAGTTCAAAGCCGAAAAGGCACTAGGGACTTGACTACACTGAAGGAAAAAAAAAATGCATAATTAAACCAATATAACTAGCTCAGTGTGGAAACTTTCTCCAGTGTAAGAGTACCCTTTCCCACTTAAGCTTATATGGTTTGGAACCAGAGTAAGTTAAACCATGAAAACTCTTATTCTGGTGCAAGAGTGTATCCATAGGGAGTTATATTGGTATAATTATAGCATATAGTTGTATTATGTAGACAAGTGCTAGATGCCCAGTCCACATATATTTTCTAGCAAAACAAACGGCTATCAAATTCCAACAGAGGCGCATAAAATACTTAGCTTTTATTTTTGTTTGATGAACCTTCTTCATTTTAAAGTGATGAATTACTTCAATTAATCTTCCTTGAAAATGCTTTTCTCTCTGTTATCCTATATGGTAATAGATAATTCTTCTGGTAGAAGCATCATAAACTAACACTTTGAGAATGGCTGCATTCTCACACTGATTTAGGCTCTCATCATATAAAGCAAGTGGTCAGAAATCAGGTACAAGGAAGGAATAAGGTGCTGCTTACACATTTGACTGTAAGACTCGCCCCTTTTAGAGCACATCCCCAGCCACTTTAAACAGTCAAGTGCTTCAATAATTTAGTCCCTATCCTTCTGACAATTTCATTCTCACCTCATTTGCTACAGAAGTTAAAACATTTCAGTCAACCTTGAGAAAGCCATGCTTACTCCTCCCCGCCTTGTACACACCGCGGTGGGGTAGAGGGGGAAAGTACATCTGAAAATCATGCCACTAGTTGAACTTCAAACTATAAGAGAGAACTGAGAAAGATACACAAACTTTAAAACTACAAAAGACTCCTCAGAATCTTCTGAAAACAAGCAACATTTCAGAAGGTATGTAGCTCAGAAACCCAAGCTTAAGCCAAATAAATTATCACTGTTTGTGAGAAATATCCCTTAAAAAAGGTGCAAACAAATACAGTTGTGCCAGCCTCCAGAAAGTGAAAAGCACTGACACCCTGTCAGAGAGGTGCCAGAGAAATTATTAATTGCAATAATACTTCAGTTTGGGCCTTTTGAACAGTTTACTAAGAAAGGTTAAGTGAGTCTAGAGATAATTAAGGATTATGGTACCCACTTTTTAGGATGTTCAGGTAAAACTCCTTTGCAAAATGTGTTTTTATCTTTTTAACCGTTTTGAGAAAATGACACTGCCAGTAAGAGCTCTTTGCAGGATAGGCATCCCTGTGTTTTCTTTTGTCCTTCTGAACAATTTAATCCCTCAGCATAACATCAGGTCTGGTCACCTTGGTTTTGGGATGCATCGGTAGCAGTCCGAACACACCTTGTTTGCTTTCACAGGCATCATGTCTCCCAGTGGCAGAGAAGCCTCTACTAGGCTCCCCCTTTTCCTTCCTCCCCATGCCTAGCACAGCTCCTCAGCCCACTGCTGCCCTGTGCCATGCCCCACAGACAGACCCCCAGGAGCAACCAATGGGGCAACAGGGAGCACTAGTCCTCACTGAGAAGGATCACCACAGCAGGGAAGCTCCTTCCCAGAGGTGCCCGCTTTCCCACAGCTGAAGTGCCAGCAAAGGGTGAAGAGTTTGCAATGGACTGTGAAGCAGCATCTACACAACAAAACTGCTACCCTATATCCAAATTAAAAGCTTGCATCTCTGTACAGAGGAAATTGCATACCTAAGCATGAAGGTCAACTGACCTGGAAATTCATCCTGGTATTTTCAGATTTGCCAGTACGCCTCATGTCTGCAAATATGCCTGGAAAGAAAAAGCAACTACACTGACAGTTCTTACATATAAAAACTGAACGCACCAAAAGAAAAGCAGCAGCAGAAAGAATTCTGAATAGGTACTAAAAAAGGACAACAAAATAGAAATCTATCAAGTTTAACAGGAAATGGGTATGAAAACCATTAGTTCTAGTGGGTCAGCAAGACAAGGAGAGGAAGCTAAGTTAGTCCAAAACTCCAACACAAGTCTGGAGTCCTCTGCCTGTATGATTTAAAAATACTATAAATAGTGGAAGAAATTAATTTCACCTGCCCTTTGACAGCAACACCTGAGCTTATCGGCTTATATTTTCTGTAGAGCAAAGGGAAAAACATATAACTTTAGGAATATGATTCACTGGACCTGCATTACACATCTACTTTAGAATGAGATGATTCACATCAAGAACTGACTGTTTCTTTACACCAGAGAAACACAAAAAGATCATGTACAAATGCCTACAGTACATATGGTTAGATCAGTTCCACCCCTGAGGTCTTGTATTTCAGTGATACTCAAGGCTTATTTGACCACTGCAGTCAATGAATTCTGTATAATTATCATCTTGGAAGAAAAAAATTCCTCTTTGCCTCAGCTTCTTTCCTTTTAAAAGA
The DNA here is from genome assembly GCA_013396735.1 of Grallaria varia. Classification (NCBI taxonomy): domain Eukaryota; kingdom Metazoa; phylum Chordata; class Aves; order Passeriformes; family Formicariidae; genus Grallaria; species Grallaria varia. The sequence goes on from VWZG01005166.1 coordinate 352,880, forward strand.
GGGATAACAATTATTCCCTGATCCAGAGAAATGTTGAGAAATTTTCTGCCATTATCTACAGAGTAACTTTACACTCAAGATGCAGTCTGGTAAGAAATTTAAACTGATACAAGCCTGTACCACCATCAAAAGGGGCTGTCCTGCCCTGACACCCAGCCTCTGCTTAACTGGTCACATTCTTCTCCCTTGCCCTACCTCTGTGCTGCAAAGATTGTGCTGCAAGTCAGATCAGCTCAATGATCTGGCTGAACGCTAAACATTCACAGGTCTTGTTTGGCAGGATTAGTTTCCAGGCAAATCAGCGAGCTGATGCGACTCATCACACAAGGGAAGCAGCAGGACCGGACTGGTCTTTTCAGCAGAAGTGGACTCATATTCAGACAAGCATCAGACTCACCCTTTGGTGTAGGATCTTTTAGCAATCCAAAACTAGATAAAAGAGTGCCCAAGGAGAGAAACAAAATGCTACTGAAAAATGCAGAAGTAAACAAATTAGGCTTTCAAGTTTTCTTTATCTCTCCCTAGAGAAATTGTGGCTTGGTATCTACACAAAGAGCACCTGTCCATTTGGTTCACACATATTTTCCATGCATTTATGTGTTACAACCTTCCTCCTGCTAATTTGCTGTTTGTTTCAGCCCATGATTCTCAGAAGCCAAGAAGAATAAAAAGCTGTCTTTCTGAGGAATACCCAACTTGGACCTTTTCATCAATGTATACAGACTGAACCTGATCAAGAAAATACTCACTACTTACTTCCCAGCATTAAAATGACAAAACAGAAGCATACTACTCAATGCTCAGTATCACATAAACATTTGGAAAAAAAAAAAAAGAAAACAAAAAATACCCCTCATGTTCATAGTCTCTTCAGTCTACAACAGGATATATAAACCCACTTCTGGAGAGGAAAATTACATTTATACCTATTTCTGGCACCCTGGCTGTGACAACTTGCTTAAGTAAGACAACCATATGTGAGATCAAGAATTTCAAGAAAGTAAAAATGTCATCAGAAATCATAACTATTTGAACCTTCTATTATGATGCCATGACTAGCTGCAGCCTTTAAGAAAAAGCACCTACTTTCCTCCTCTGTCTCTCAAGGAAGACATGAGCCTCAAGAAAATAAAAAAACCAAACTGAATATTAAAAAGCAGGAGTAAAGAAAAGAAACAAAGAGGGTAAATCAGAGTTTTTCCAAGTAACAAAGTTGTTGCAAATAAACATCTAGGTCTTCTTAGAGGCAAAGCAACAGAATTTGGAGACTATCACGCAGGAAGAAATTGGCCTCAGTTCTTTGAATTACTAAGGTATTTTCCTAGAACAATGGAACCTTAACTCACTTTTTTACACAGATTTCATTCACCATCTTAATAAGATGTATTGCCTCAAATACAATGTGGCATGGTGGAATAACAACCAACCATCTTTGGCAGCTCTCTACACACTAACCTTCCAAGGAGAAATAAAAGGAAATCTATGAAATTAAATACCGAGTACTATAAAACTGCACAGACTGCATCTAGCACATCACATCACTACTTAATATAGACAATTACATGCAAGGTGTTCCCGCTCCTCAGTTCCTGTCTCTTCTACACTTTCGACATGCACAGCAACACCACACTTGAATTTTCATGTGGACGCTTTTTCAAATATCTTTTGGGTAAATATATATTTTTAAACACACTTGCCACGCCAGGTAAACAGTAAAGACACTATGCATGTCAACATTTGCATTCCAGCTCTGATTCATTTCCTTTCTTTGTTTCCCTCTTTTCTCCAAAATCTGCTATTACTTAGAAGATCAACAACAGAGGAACTTGAAACAAAAATACATGCACCATCACTCATAGGTAACCACTTGTATGAGTTTTACTATTATACTGTCAAGACTTGACAGGATTTGGGTGTTTGCTTGGTTGGTTTTTGTTGTTTGTTTTTTTTAATGCAACTTCACCTCTGGTCGCTAGAAGAGCCTACACAGGAAGATGGCTAGTGAAGACTCTTTCCCTGCTGCCTCTTTTCCCAACAACTTTTGTCCACTTGGAGGACACCAGAGCAAATGCAAGTCAGAGGGACGGATGGGTATCAGGGTCACTCAAAAGTTATTTTCTCCGTGGATAAATGGTCACATTAATCAATCTTGCACAACTGTTAAAATGTCAGAAGACAATAAGGATGGCTTTTCCATCACTCCAATGATTTGAAAACAGAGAAAGATAGGACTTTGAGGATAATATTTCAAGGAGGAAAAATAAGTATCACAAGACAAAGGAGCAAAAAAAGATGATGACATTTGGATAAAACAAACTACTATAACTTTGGAAAGGAAAGAAATGAAACAGACGTAAATAATCCACAAATAAATATCTCACTCCCTGAATGAGAAAATACAGAGGAAGAGCCTTTAGCAGACATGTAATGCAACAGAGACACATAATAACAATAGTATCTCCAAAAAACCAGAAGACTGCATCCACCATTCTGCCAATCATACTCTAGCAAAGTCAACAGCTCACTCAGGCCCTCCTCAACCTTCCTCATAACAACAAAGTGTGTTGTTATTGTCACTATTATTACTAAAATGAGTTGAAGAACTAAACAGAGGAATTCAGGTCCTATGTAAGGTCTTGCTGGGACAAAGAGCTGCATTTGGTAAGTTTCTTATGAACAACCAAATCCCTAAATGCTACTCCAATATATGAGACAACCAGTCCATGTACCTAAATCCAAAATTTTTCAAGGGTCTCCATTCATTCAGAAAATATTCTGATTGTTACCAGCATTGACACATAAAGCTCTCAACAGCTTTGGCTGCGGTAGTCCTCAGATCTCCGGCTAATTCTTTGAAAAAATCTTTAAATGTTGGCAACTACACCAACACCTTGAACACTTCAAGAATACTGTTCTAGAATGCAAGACACTTTGCTTTGGATGCTGCCCAGTCAGCCCCTCCCCTTTAAAAGAAGAGCTCAATTAAGTTGCGAACTTTTCTTCTGAATGATTTTAAATGGTTTTTTTTAGTTGCGGTTGGATTTCAGTAAGTGTAATTGCTATTTATATCAAAACTTTAAAAGGTCTGGTTATGGGGTTTATTAGAAAAACAAAATGTGTTTTTAATACTTAAAAAAACCACCACAACAAAATACACTGTAGCACTATTTCCCCCTGTATTTGCATACCACATGTTCAACAACAAAAAGAGCATTCTACAGAAAGTTAAGAATCTCAGAAATGACACTGAATTAGTAGGAAAACCAGCACCGGGCCAGGCTGGGGCAGGGGGACCTATCATAAGGGATGTGTAACAAGCACTTCAGGATTAGAAAGAAAAAGGTATATATTGTAAACCAAAATGTAACACACAAGACAAACAAATACAATATCTTTCTAGTAGCAAAAACACAACTTAAAGCGTAAAATAAGTGTCACTCAAAATGCTAGTAATACTCCTCACAGCGCTGCTCCTTAGACGTGAAGGCAGAGAACACCTTTCTCCAAAGGCAGCCAAGGGACGCCCAGTGATGGCTGGAAGCAAACACATTGCCCAAAATCCCCGGTCCCCGCGGCGGGGGCCGGGACATCCCGGCGGGCGGGAGACACGCCCTGGCCCGCTGCCCGAGCGGCGAGCTTGTTGAAAAGCCATTGATCGCTTCTGGCAGCGGGAAAGGGGGAAATACTGCGGTCATGTGACGTCACACGAGAGAAGGAGCTCGCTCCGTGTGTGCAGCTCGCTCCGACGCCGCCACTGGCCCGCCCTGCCCGGGGAGACCCCCGTGCCCCGCCAGGGCAAAGCCCCAGCGGGTACCAGCCAGCAGGCACCCACCTATTCCCGGCACGTTGCCTGACCACTAAACACCGGGCACCGACCAGTTACCTGCAGAACAGAACTCGACCTTTCTGTTTATAGGAAGGAAGGACTTTCAAATGCGAGTAAAACTGCCAAGTAAAATTATTTTTCGACTGCGGGTACACAGCTAGAAGAGCCTCAAATGTACCTACCTCTATTTTTCCAGAAATATTTCTTTAAATAGCCTCCATCTATGACCATCCATAAACATCTTAAAACAGCAACAGCTCTAAAGAACATGCTCACTTTTCTTGACTTGGGAATATCAAGCAACTAAGAAACACTGAATTAAAAACAAAACAAAAAAAAAAATCACAAAAGCACTACTATTTTCCATAAATCATGCCTGAAAGTAAGACATCAATACTACCATTTCATATAAACAGAAAATCCAAAATATTCACAACATAAATTGCTACACAAAAAAAAAACAAAAACCAAACCAGAACTCTATACATTCCACCCAAATCAAAGGCTGCAAATAAACCAGCATATTCCTTTGATGCTGTCAAAACAAACCTCCTTATCTTTATTTTTAACTTTAAAAGAATAAAATTTAAGAACTACAAATCCTGTTCTTGTGCTTTCAAAAGAAATTTTCAGAGCTGATGTTTCAGTATCTTGCTTACAAACAAGTAAGTATGACAAGGTAACCAAATAACATGATCAGTGTTGGGAACACCTAGTTTCAGATCCCATCTGAGCAAACAGAGGAAGGTACAATGCAGGCTTGATACCTTCACGTATAAAAAGTATTTAGGCTGCCTACGTATCCTGAATTACGGTGTAATTTAAACTGCACATCAAACTCAAATAATTAAACAAGGCAAATATTTTTCTTATTTTAACATAGGGAAACTGAGGTATCCATCAGTGACACCAGCTACCTTTGGATCACACAGCCAGCAGACAGATATCAAGACTTCTGACACCAATCCTCTACTAATGCCATTTTCCTGAAGTTACATAATTTACTTACCACTCACTGCTTGTGCAAAGAAGGCACTATTCCACTTCAATCAATCTGTGAAATAAGCCATGTCCACACTGGGAATGGCATACATGACAACAATTATGTTTCAAAACAGGATCCCCCCCTTTAAAGAAAGGAAATAAGTTCAGAAAATCCCATACTCAAACAAACAATAACAACCATGCTCAAACTTCAGGTGAAATAAAAAGCTGTGAAAGCTGGCTGTACCAGGAACAGCCCTCTCCTTGCCGCATAAGACAGAACTCTTTGCACTTTTAAAACATGACAAAAACATGTTGTGGAACTATCTACCTTCTCAAAAACTCCACAAGATACCTGTATCTTAATATCCATATCTTTAAATCCCTGAAGAGCGGCTACTTACAAAGGCTGTTATTCTGCCAGTGCAGATACACTACCACCCCAGTGGTAAACTAAATGCAAAGGGCTTTGCCACAACAGCTATTAGTCAAGGATACAATTAATTCTCTGAACCTAACTAGGTAGCTACAACAACAGAACTTCACAATGAACACAGCCACACGGTCTTTAAAGGGCAAATAAATTGATTCAGTAACTTGGCAGAATCACACTCAAGAGAAACCCCTGCTACCAAAATTTATTTGTTGAGTGGGTAGACACCTAAAACAAATACCAAACAAAGAAGAAACCCTGAGTGTAAAAATTTAAAGTAGAAGTTTACAGGACTCTATCAGTAACACAACATCATGCCCTTAAAAAAAAAAAAAAAGGGGGGTTTATACATCATACACATTACAAGATTTTCCCCCTTTCACCATTATTTTTTTTTTTAGTAAAATACCAAAAATCCCACGTACATTTAATTTCTAATAAAAAAAAAAAAAAAGGAAAGAAAAAGATAAGCAGAATATTCCTTCCCCATCCTCCAACAGTCAAAGACTGATGAGGGTGGCAGGGGAGATCAGTGACACAGCCCTACAGATGAAGTGTCAGAGGGCCTATCACTCAGATGGATGTCTTCATAAACAATTACCAGATCACAAACTTAAATCCAGTACCTCTTCAAATCTGAGAAAGCTACAACATACAGGGAAGATAGGACACTGCAGTGAATTCTTAAAGAGAGAACACCTTTTGGCAATTATGCATGTTCAGGTGCAAAAGATTAACTAATAGCTCTTGAAACTGGAGAAAGGAAACTAAAAAATAGATTACCTATTTCTATACATGCTTAGTCTTTCTGATGAAGTTACTAAACCCACCATGACTCAAATGCAAACAGTATTAATTCAAGAAGATCACACATTGATAGGTCTGTACTGAAAGCAATTCCTTATACATATTGCAGAACCATACAACTCTGGTTAATATTCACAAACTCAATTGGCCACTACCCATTCAGAAATTCAGCAGCCTCATGACTCGGATTTCTTAGCTTATAAGGAAACTAACATTTCCACTATGCATAGAGTACAGGTGCACAATGTATCAGCACCCTTTTAAATCATACCTGCTGAACTTTTACACAGTTTTCACATTGGTTTTAATAAACCAGTAATTTTAATAAATTAAACATTTTGATAAAAGCATCAAGATAATGATCTTAAGCTTCACAATTTCCGAAACAGTTGTAAGTAGGTACCTTCAGATGAAGTAAGCATCATATATTGGGAATACCAAGTTTGCTAAAAAGGTACTTCATATTTGCAGTAGGAACAATTCTCATATGACAAGCAATCTTTAAACAAGACTCAACAATTGTGATTTCTGCATCAAATCAGTTCACTTCAAAACTGAAGACAATGTATCTGCCAGAGAAAACAACCAGACTTAGTGGTAAGGAAGCCTGCGCATGCACCCCAGCAAACACACGCACGCTCCAGCACATACTGGTGCTCTGTGCATAATACTCATCAGAAGGCAAGTTCTGCAACACCAGCAAAACTCCTGGGCACTTGTTCAACTAAATTTTCCTCATAGTTTAATTTCTATGAGAAATCTAGTGCCTTTATATAGACAACATTGCATACATAATGATAAAATAGTGCAAGAAATACTGAAATTTTAGATTATAGTGCCTTTAGTTTAAAGTGACTGTACTCACACAGCAGGCAAATTCCTCATTTCCCTCAGTTAATTGTCTTCTCACTCACCTGTAAAGCTTCAGTTCTCTCACACCAGAATAACAGAATGTGTTCACAGTAAGACTGGATTTATTCAAAAGCTGGAGTTTATGGCACCAAGACCCTAGTTATTTCCAAAAGTCCTCTGTCTTCAGTTGTGCTAAGGTGTGCCTGTCTGAAGCAAAATGAATGTTATGTGCCCCGGTTTCCCCACTCTGTACAACAGGAAGAATAATTTCTCACTCCAGTCCAAGGCACACTAGAAAATAGCATAAAGATCAAACGTACTTGGAATATTGTTACTGAGAAAATAAAGGTAGTTAAAAGCAATCCAGTACAAATTAACCATCTACTGTCACCACTGCTCACAGATTTACATAGGTATTCCTCGACTGCAGTAGAACACCACCCTGGATGGGTTTGGCTTTTTTTGGAGCTGCTGTGTTCCTGATGGATCACTGGATGCCACACTTCAGAACTGAAAGTACAACAACAGAAATCCTCTGGCTCACCTGCAACACAAACACTGCAACACTCTGCCAGCACATCAGCATTTGTGTGTGAAACTGAACATGAATAGGTATCATTTGGTAACAGAAACAGAGTAACATTATGAAGTGAATGGCGAAACATACATCAGATGTACAGAAACCTTTCAGGATTGCTTAAGAATAATTCTAAATTTATTAACAGGCTTCCTTAAAATAAAATTTACTCTAATATGATTGGCTCCACAAGATTTTCATGTATTACAATTATTTGCTTCTCTCAACACCAAGCTATACAAAAACAACACCACTTAGCAGCACTTTTCTATTACTAGTTTTCAAAACAAATTTGAAAACCACTAAGGTATACTTTTAATTTAAGTTTAATTAAAGTCCTCATTCAATCGTACCAAAACATATATTTAACACTATGTAAATAGCCCCAAAATTGAAAGGAAAAGTTGTTTTTTTCCCCAAGTACCTTAATAATCACAATTCTAAAATATATTCTAGCAAGTTTGCCTACCACAAACGCATGGTACTGAAATTCTGCAGCCTTGAGCATGCATGCACAGCAAGCATGGCAACATTACTTTACATACCCACAGAGAATCTTCAAAGCCTCCTGATAAATGGCACATTTTGAAAAAGTACTGTAATGTAACTAGTTAGGGCACAGGTACAATCTTAAGGACATAAGGATAAATAAACTACTGCCTCTCTCACGTAAACAATGAGAATGTCAAAATATCTAGAATAAAATATTTGAGGTGCTAAAGTAAGAAAGAAGACCTATCAGTAGCTACTCAAGCTTGTTTTCATTGCACAAATTTCATCTAGTTTTAACTAAGATACTATTTCAGAATGAACCAGCATCACCTAACAGACCACGCTTAGTAATTTCAAAACTGTTATTTTACGTATGTAACTAGAAAATTTAGTAATGGATTAAATGCCTTAGTTTTCATCCCCACAGATTCAGGTCAGAATGCCAAAACGACAGTAATCAACTGCTTAGTTGTGGAATCCTTACATGATGGAAGCAGCAATAGAGCCGACGGGCTTGCATCTCTCTTTCTTTATTGTATCTCATACACAGGGTCCTGCTGTTCAACATGTAGGCTTAAGCGCTACTAAAGAAACCAGTAACTGAACAGCAAACCACAAAGTGTCAAATATATGGTCGTAATACATATATAGATGCTACTGACTGTGAATATTGCTATTTGCCACTTTTAAATAGAAGCTATGTGAATACTAAACTGTTTATTTGAAAATACACAGGGAAAAATATATTTTATTCTCCCATTGAGACATCAAGAATCTATTCACCACACTAACAGCTGTCTAATGGCCTTCAGGCACAGGACATGATTCTGGTTTGGCCAGAACTCTCAATACGGACAATCTATCTGGCATGAAAAGAGCTGCAGAATCAGGCATATTCAGAGTTTCTCCGCTGCAAAACAAATTATACGCAAACTCAGAGCAGCTCAAAAGATTTTTATTCTAAAATTTGCTGTATACCTTTTGCTATACAGATACTCCCAAAAAGACCCAGGTTCTCTCCTTCTGCGCAAGTGTATGTGCATCTTGCACACATGCACAAAGGAGGAAGATGTATATAAAGCACACACAGAGAGGCCACCTAATGCATTAAGCTACTGCAGTGCAAATCAGAAGCAAAGAATAAAAGGAGCCTCAGGACTCTAAATATCTGTACGCTGCCAAAGATTAATCAATAATCAAAAGATCTGAACGACAAGGTACTGTACATCACACAACTTCCCCACCATCAAATCAATGTATCTGCATGAGCAATATTCACCTGCTTTGAAAACGTGCTTTACTTCAGAAAAAAGAGGTCTCTTTTATATCACGTCTCACAATTGGGTAAGGTAATTAAATGAAATGGAAGCAAAATTTCCTTAAATAATTTAATAGGCTGGACAAACACAGAAGTCAGTTCAGAGTGGGATACCACAGCTCTGCATATTACAAACATTACCCATGCTGAGGCAAGAATTTCCTGAACAAGTATCTCAGATGTTGTAGCCTACTGTCAGTCCTTTTTCTCTGTTCACAGCACAATAGTTCCTTATAGGCATAGGGGCCAATCAACATCTGCTTTGCAAAGACACATGACAAGTGAGCATATTCTAACGTGTGTATACATATATAGAATACACACACAGATGATTATTAGAAAATAATAATAATAATAAAGAGAAGCCTCCTGTTCAAATGCTGGACTGAACATTCCAATATTCTCTTTCAAAAAGCAAACAATTACTTAATGATACAATATAAATGGCAATTGACATGTGAGAATTAAAAATAAAAAACAACATACAAAACCAAATGTGTTATATAAGTTAATGGTAAGTATTCTTTATTTGACACAACCCATTTTATAAATTTAAAAACATTAATTTAAAAATCAAGAAAATTTCTCATCTCAATCATTTACTGTTTAGATGGAAAAATCCTAATATAGAGCACACTGATGTCTTGCCTTTATAATAATTATTCTGAGAAAAAAATAATTATAATTTGAAACATAATCAAAGAAATTATGATCTTGTGAGCCTATTCTTTCTAAGCTGCAAGCCAATCCTTATGGTATAAAAAACATTTTTAAAAAAATCTGCAAGAGAGGATGTAAACCCATAAATATAAGGAAGTGTTTCTAAGGGTCATACTGAGGACATAATGAATTTACTCTCACTCCTGCAATAAAAATAAAATACTTTAACCGATTTCTGCCATGAAGAAACAGCACTCTGAACCAGCACGTACTACGTCTGACAACGGTTTTCCTAGTTTTTAAAGCCATAAATTCTGAACTACTTGTGTTTAAAACGAGATGATGCAAATAATTTCAATGTAATTATGAAAGGTTATGCATACGAGGCCTCATTACCTTATGGCCTTCTGTGACCCTTTTACCACTGCAAATTAAAAAAGGTAAAAATTAACACCCACCAAAAAAAAAAAAAAATCTTATTTCCCTGGAAGAAAGAAAAACAAAATGGAATAAAAACTAAAAAGATGACCAGAATGGTCTGTTGGATATTGACACATGCACACTGTGTCAGCCCATCCAGGGTTTCTATTATTATTTTTTGAGGATTAATACACCATTTGCAATATTAAGCAGTGATTTCTCTAGGTTCCGTTCGTTACTTTGCAGAAAGATACAGCCGTTGGAGGACCCCAAAAGCATACACCTGCATTTGTTCCTGTCAGACCCCGCTGTTAAAAGCTATTAAAAGATTTAACAGTTCTTAATAGAAAGATCTTGTTGAAAGGAAAAGAAACCCATAAAATTCTAATGCACTACTCCATTTAACACAATTCACTTTCCTACGGAGAATTCAAGCCAATCTCACACTTGTGTAGAAAAATAATGGGATCAACAAATCCTGATGCGTCTTGAAGTAGTCTAACCACAATTCAAACGCAAAAGCACATCTTCCCCCGAATATCTGGATTCGTTGCAGAGCTGAAACAAATGCAACCTCTGGCAGAGCTGAGCAGAGCGGCTCCTTTTTCCCTTCTTTGTACAACACACGGCGCTTTCTCACCTACAGCAGCTTACACGCAAACACGATATTTTTAAGAGGCATGCACAGGTTAGGCATCGAGATAACAAAACCACAATTAAATTAGTATTTGGATTATTTTTTTAATATAAATCTAATCCCTCGCATAATATCCGTAAACTGCAACATTACAAAATGCCTGGGGTTTTTCGTTTGGTCTGATTTTTTATTTTTTTTTTAAGAAAGCACCAGCGCGATCCGAAAACCCGAATCCTCGTCCAAAGGCACTGTTATTAAAAGATACTTCCCCTACCGCCTCCAATTAGCGCGGAATTAAAAATCTAAAATAAATAAGAAGATAGATAAATAGATAAGTAAATAAGTCGATGCCCAGGAAAATCACGCCGTGCAAGCAGACTGAAAGGGGGGACGGTGTGGGGAAGGCAGGCAGGCTGCCGAGCGGCGGTGCTGGTGCCCCCTTGCCCCCGCCGGTGCCGCTGCCCGCGTTATTGGCGGCGGGGGCTGCTGTGCCTGCGCCGCTCCAGCGCCTCTATTTACATCAGCGGCGCGAGGTGCCCAATGGCGCGCGCGGAGCCAATCAGATGGCAGATTAGATGTCAACTCGGAGGCAGCTGTCGGGAGACGGTTGCAGCCAGTTTACCTCCACAATTCAAATTCCCAACCTGGCGGGCGGAGGAGACCCAGACGCTCCTCCAAGGGTCGCGCCCGCCAGCCGGCATTCCTCCCGCACCGCGCCGCGCCGCCCCGGAAAGGTGCTGCGCTGCGCCCGCCGCCCCGCGATCCTCGCGCCTGCCTATCGATCAGATCCATCGATCCATCGCCGGAGTTACCGGGGTTGGGGCAGAGGGGTGCGAAGGGGGCGGG
>VWZG01005166.1:368679-412868 GCA_013396735.1 Grallaria varia
AAGATTTTTACTTCGTGTGCAGGCGGTTACAAAATTTAACCTAAAATTCTACAGCGGTAGCATCTTTGCAGTTGTCCACACTGTCCAGATGTCTCCAAATTCTAATGGTCATTTGCACTGATGATGCTTTTATATATAGGGCCGTTTTCAATATGTTCTGCGTATTTATTTGCAGATCAACAGGAGCTGATCGAGGAGTGAGAGGCATTTTCAGGCTCATAATTGTTTCCCCAAACAATATCATTTCCAGTGCGCACAAGACACTCATGAAAACGTAGTAACACAAAAACCAAAATATGTAATCTGAGTAACTCTTGCTCCAAATGGAAAGCTGCTGCTGACCTACATTTTTGAACCAGAATGGTTTGAAGGTTTTTTTATAACTATCTTAATACCAATGATACCCTTGTATAACAAAAGGTAATAGTCACACATCACGGTCAACTAATGAAAGCATTTGGGAGATCAAATACTCGGCTATGAACACAGCAAACTGGGATATTAGGGAACCTTTTCAATACAGCAAGGGTCTAAACCACGCTGTTTTAAATGAATATATTTATGTGCTCTGTTAAAGGTAAGCACGTTTGCAAATTTCGAAATGGATAAATAGGAGATTCAATCATAATGGTAGAGAAAAACGCAGCGTATCAAGATGCTGTCATGACTAGGTAGGCTTTTTTGATTCCACTGTGAAAACATTAAAGTGCAGAAGCTTCATGCTATAATGTTGAGTTACATGCAAAGATTATTGATAAATGTATGAACAGTGTTATTCCAGTGTCTATTAATTTTAGTTCTATCTGAAAAGTCAGATATATTCTGATTTCCTTTATAGAGTTAGTTTTGCAAAGTTTCAGTGCTTGTCAAGTACATCTTGCTAATACTTTTGTTACGATTGGGTTTTTTTGGGTTTTGGTTTTTGGTGTTTTTTTTTTTTTTTTCTTGGTACTCTTTCCAAGTGCAAAAGTGTTATATGGCTAGTAGGAAAACATAGAGTGGGAAAAAAAAAAGGTGAATAATTCTAGTGGGGGGAATCAGGTGCATACCCAAGGGTCATTACAGGCTTTAACAACAACAAATTGCAATTCTATGCAAACTGCTAGAAAAGGGTTTATCATCTTTGTAGGAGAGAGAATAACAGAACTCTAAGATGAATTCATGCCAAATCATTCATCAGCTTTTGCCAAGAGAATACTACATCTTTGTTAGTGAGCCTTTTTGACATTTTCTCCTGGATTTTCTTCTTTTCTATATTCAAATGCACGCTAATTATAGACATTAAACCACCTAAGTTGATTTTTTGCGAAGTCTTTCATATGCAAATAAAAATATAGATGTCTCCTTGTGTGTATTTATTTACACTTGTACTCTAAAATAAAATATAAAATCAATTACACATTTATACTTTGAGACATTTATATTCCAGCAAAAATACATACATTGAAGATCTGCTAAGATGCACTGATAGTGCCTGGGCTGCAGATTGCAATACTTCCAGACATGGTCCACAACTCTTTCTGTTCGGGAAAATAACCCACAAAAGTTTAACGCAGATTTACTTTGAAATGTTTTCCCCAGGAAAGGGAAAAAAAGGATGAGGCTTTGAACTGAAGAGTTCATACCACTAACTCTTTTTCCTTCCATTTGTTTCAGCAATTCGGCTACAAGATTGGAACTAAGAGGCTATAAAATTGAGGCCCTCAGCACAATGAAATCAATCTGCTATAAAAGGCAACACATGCCAGTTTTTCCTCCCCAATGGCAGATGCCACACCCTAAAGCAGACAGAAGGCACTGCAGTCTGTGCAAGGGAAGCACAACACAAAGCAAGAACGATGGTTCAATTTTCTAGATCGCAAATAATGTTGAAATTCCTTTTGCCATCTTTGCTCAGATGATGAGTGGTAGTGTTTGTAAAATTCAAATGCTCCTTTCCAAAAGCTCTCATTGTATGCATGAATTATGAATTTATTATAATATAATGTTAAAAAGCTCTAATTGCCATGCATATTATCTGCTGCAAAGTGATTGCATTGATATTTGATATCGCAAGTGCACAGTTTCAACTTTAGTTCCATTTTCAGTGCTCCTTCAATTTAATTATTTTCTATAAACCAATGTTGTCCAAGTGTGGTTTCTTTCTCTGGACTTTTTTCTGATAAATTATAAACTCTGGTGCTCTGGGATCCCTTTTCAAGATAAACAACATAATTTTCTAAACTTACTGTTGGTAATTTGTTTATTTCATTGGCAACAACATCTGTACAGGCCCCTTAGGCCACCTCTCTGTGGCTCGACCCCATGGTAGTTAGGTGCCCTTCCCAGCAGAACGGCAGCCATCCTTCCACTTGGTCAGAGCAGTGCCTTCCAGATCATACAAAGAGTAGCACTGAAGAGAGAGAAGGAAAACAAACCAATATTGTAATAGATCCAAGGTGTTATGCTAGAGGGATTGGGAGAAATATTTAATTTCTTGAGGGTCAAGGTAAAAATCCAGTCAGAGGTTCAAGAGCCTGTTGGATTTGACCTGGTTACCCACAAGAGTCTGACAAATCCCTGTGTACAAAAAAAAAAAAGAGCTTTTCATTGGGTTCTTGTTGTGCTTTATGTTTAAATCCACTGCACAGTTTGAGAAAACAGTTGTCAAATTCACTGTAATTCTCAATTTCCTTCTCTTAGATTTGCATTAGATTTAATGAGGAAAAAAAAGAGACGTATATGAGCTTTTATTAAATTATAATTTCTTTTACTAGTTAAACATCCAATCGAAATCATTCTGAAGTCAGTGCAAACCTTTTAATTTATTTCAAGAAGGCATAAATCAGATCACAGAAAAGTAAGCAGCCAGCTCAAGGCTGCTTTAGCTTGGTATTTGGAGTTAGAGTAATGGGATTTCACTTTAAAAGATCCCTTATGTGGTAAACATATAAATATAACATAGTGGTATGTTCTTTATTACATAATATTTCCATTTCAGTCACAAATGTAGTATGTAAACTATTACCTTAGATGGTCAGGTGATAAGCCAGAATCTCTTAGGTGTATAGCCTGTAGGTAAGTGTAATAATTTTATTTTAGCTGGTCATAATGAACTTTGAAAAAAATGTGGTTTATGCCAACAGATCACAGCCTAAAACATGTAGAGACTGACACATTCTAACATTTAATTAAAATCCATTCTTTAGCAGCCACTAATCCTGGGCAATTTAATCAATTTCTTCTGGCAATGTGTAAACAAAAGGACTTCAAAACATCACCATCTCCATCCGGAGAATGTTATACATGATTTTATTATGGAAATGCAACATGCTGGATTTAGACTACTTGAATAGAATGTTTAAATACCTCAATTTTACAAATGCGAGTCATCCACTGAGGTCAATAAGATCACTTGCTTCCTTAAAGTTAAGCCCTGATTAAGTGCTTCTGTGGACTGAGGCCTCTAGGAAAAAACAGCTCTTGAGTCTGTACTTTGGTGAGATAGCGGTCCAACCAATTTTCTAAATCAAAACAAAATCTTCCACTTGGCAGTAATAGGTGGGGTTGTTGATTTCAGGGTTTACCCACCAGTGAAATCTGAGACTTTAAACTGAATTATACTAATATTTCTGGATCCGATGTCATTGTTTGAAAACATAATTGTATTTTGGAGAAATTTAGAAAAAGGCCGGCCTTCCTTTGAATTCATAATTCATGGTCACAATTATTTATAAATTAGAAAAGTTAAATTCGAATCAGTATAACAGTAATCATAGAGTTCTCTGCCAAGTTTCTTTCCCATTCTCCTGCCTTTTACAAATCTTTTATTTTCCGATGTGCAAGAGACACATGGGAAATGAAATATTTGCTGTTAGCTACACATTGGTCAGAGATCCTTCCTATTGTCAGTTGTAGCATGCGGGGTTGACTGATACATTGAAGAAACAGTCAAAATAATAGTACACAGCTTTCACACCCATAAAATAAATGAGATTGGTACCTTAGCTGTAAACATGCTGGATGATCCAAGAAAAACAAAAAGCCTTAGTTTTCTTTACTAAACTTTTTCCACTCTGTGATCATGCATTTTATGTCACAGTGTTTATCAACTGCTGTTTCTAGAACAGAATACTGTGGCTTCCATGTCTTAACCAAGTAAAATAATTTGTAGGATATTTTTACGTACAGCGAGAAATGCATGGATTTTAATAGGAGATGGCACAGTATTTTTCCTTTGCAAACTGAATTTCTTTTCTATGACTATACTGTATATGCAATTCTGAATGATGCACTCTTTTTCTGACCCATTTCTTTAGTATTTTTCCACTTACAGTCTTGAATACAGCAGCTCTGAGTCTTTTACCTGGAGCCCCACCTTTCTCCTTTGCTGTAATAGTCTGTAATTCCCTCTTTCCCCCACCTTATCTTCATTCCCCACCCTTTTACATGTGCATGCACATCTGCTGTCTGTGAAACCCCAAATTCCTGCAGCCCAACTTTCAGCTGCCTTAGCCTCCTGAAGTATAGTCATGCTGTATCACTCATAAATATCACTCGTACTGTAGTCCTGCCTTTCAAGATGCAACAAAGGCCACCAGTGTGAATTTCTTCAGCCCTTCTGCACATGGGATGCAAAGTGAATACTTTTGGGGATGAGGAGGAGCTGCAAAGGCTGAAAGAGAATGAGAGAGGAGAGAGGTGGGAGAGGTCAGATGAAATTATCCTGAGCCTTCTTCATTCCAACCTGGTACATCCTGTGCTTTCTCAAAGGAGCAACTTCCTAGTTTGAGAGCTGTTGCTTTGATACATTTACCCTTTAAGCACTCCTGTAAACTGAGAAGTCCAGTTACTCCCACTTAACCATCAAGGAAATGAGGCACAAGGGAGGAATGCCGTGGCTGTATGAACATCTCTTTCAGCTGCAGCACCAGCTCCAGCAGCTCCAAGTCACTTGCCACAATCACCTGGCATGGACCTTGGGGGTGCTGGTGTAACTGTCTGTGCAGCTTCATGGTGTGCCAGCAACTCAAGCGGGAAGAAAGCAAGCTTATTTTTATCCAGATCCTTGCACTGACTCACCCAACGGCCCAAACAGTAGTGCTGGCATAACAGGAAGGGGGAAGAGAAGGGGCAGAGTGCACGAGGCTGTTACCCGCTTCTTACTGTTTGACCAAAGAGAAGGTTTGGTGGCAGAGTGAGATAATAGGATCTGTTTAGCCAGCACTATTGCCAAAAGAAATGTATGTCCTAAGATTATAAACAGGTGTTCTTTTCTAAAAGCCCAGCTGGGCCAGTGAAAAAAGTCACTGTCCCCATTTTTTGTTGGCATCACCCCGTCAGATATTAGCGCTCCTCACATCTGCTGGTGCAGTTGCTCGTATGTGTATTCCCCAGCCCTTTTCAGATTAAACGAGCCAAGTTACCAGACTTACTATTTAAACTCTCTGCATTAGCTCAGACCCATTTGCCTAAATAAGATTAGGATAAAGTGAGCCAACAGATCTGAGGAAACGGCGGACTCCAGCAGAGGGACAATAAACAGCTGGCAATAAACACAACTTCTGATATACTGAGAGACTCCATCCGTTTAGGCTCTTACTGTTGGTCATGGTGATGTAGAGACAGTTACATGGCAGTAAAGAGAGTTTATCCATTCTTTCCATCTGTCAGGCCTGGAGCAGTCAAAGCTTCAGGGTGTGGGGTTTGCCATCTTTTATTTCTTTATTAATGTCTTATTACATTCTTTCTGTTAGATACTAATATGGGACATCTATGGGATGTAGACGTGACACATATGCTGAACTACCGTACGTCTCCAGAGTCCCATGTTTGTATTACAACTGCTGGCCCATCATCCTTGCTCATACACCAAAGCACTGGAGCCTGCCAAAGCAAGCTTGTGATTCTTGCCTGAGTTTCAGGTGGGAATACTCCTTGCACAGGAGGCAGCTGAAATGCCTGTGGTCTCTAGATTTGTGGCAATAGGTGAGAGGTTAGCTTGAAATTACTCCACACAGCAGCTGGAGAAGGGGCAGGCACGGCTTTGTTCCCAGGGAGCCAGCACGAGAGAAGGCTGCGCTCCTGAGGAGTGCAGTAGCTGTCAGTTATATGGGCACACAGCCCCCACAGACGTGTGGAGTTTGCTCCTGTCCTCAGCAAACAGGACGTCACCACCAACTGCCGTTCGGGTACTTCACTTTCACATCCTTTCTGCCACAACATGTCTGATTGTCAAAGCCACAATCAAATCCTCGTTATGAGGGCAAAGTGTTTCTCAAGAAGAGCATCCCCCACATCTGACTCCCTGCTTCAACTAAGCTAGGAGCTAAACTAACCTAAGAGAAGGGCTTTTTTTAGTATCCTGGATGTTAACTACTTCAAGATACACAGATCTAAAAAAATCTCTATATGCTACTAATCTAGAGTGTGATCCTGGAAATGCTTACTAATTCCTGTAGTCGTTGCTCCTGTTAATCCATGAAACTTAGTGACAGACTTGAGCATCTACCATGTGGTGAGGACTGGACTGTTTAAAACATCTGTTTCTTCTTGCCTAAATTTAAAAAGAAATGTTATTAAAATTAGAAAGACCATTTTATTAATCCAAAATATCATCTAGTTATTTAACAAAGACTTAACAATGTGAGTCATCTGCATTAACAAATCCAGATGCTATAGTCAGAGGCAGCAAAGACTCAGGGACTGACAATAGTGTTGCTTTGTATGCTAATTAATTTTTTGCTATTTGTTTTTCATTCCAAACAGACCATCCCCAATATTTTCTCTCTCTTGGTGGATTTTAGGGAAATTGTAAATGAACAGAAAAATTCCAGGTTCTCTCTCCTTCTTCAAAAAGTAATATACAAATACCATTAAGATTTTTCTAGTCTATTCAGCGGACTTTGTAAGAAAATGAAATGTGTGCTTATCTTTTTGCTATGTTATAGGTGTTTTCTTGTCGTCCAGAGGATTGGACAAATGTGGTTTTCATTTGACCACATTTCAACTTAAATTGCCACACCATTCTGTGCTGGGTGTAAACTTACTATGCATATCTCCAAGAAGAAAGGAGCCTAGTTTGGGAACCGCTATCCATGGTGATTCTCACCAGCTAGAAATCAGGGACTGCACTCATTCTGGAAAAGGCCACATAATGTAAAGTCATCACAATCACCTTGTCTTTTTTGCTCTTCATTGAAGGGCTGGTCCCAATGAGTGGGAATTTTCAAACTACCACGTGACAGAAGAATCAAAGTTCAGCAGGAGCAAAGTGAGGCCAGTACTAAACGCTTTGTTGATTGAATTTTAATACAGACAGTTTTTATACAGGGATCTTATTTGCACAGCTCAATGGAGTCATGCGTTTGAAGAGCACTGCTGATTAATTAGTTTGGTTCAGTATGAATGAGTTAGATGATCTCTATTTTATGTCTATTTTGAAATTCACTATTGCGAACTTCACCCCATCCAATACTCCATCCTGTTTCAAAGACTTATTGCTAACTTTACTTGGGCAGGAAAGGGAATCATTAAAAGCACTATGCAAGCCTCTTGAGTATGGTGGGTTCTGTTACAGATATATAAATCCAGCTCATTACTCAGGTAAGGGGAACTGAATTTCTAGCTAGGTTTTGAAAACAGAGGGATCATGAGTCGAAAGGTGTGAAAACTGCAGTTTTTATGACCACACCTGAACCCATGTTCTCCATTTCTGGGATGGAGTCTGTACCAGCTTTAAAAGTAATCTGCCTATTTTTCTAAATATATTGTGGGTTTGCTCCTATTTTCTCAAAAGACTGCAGAAACCACTGATTTCATTTATTTGGAATATTTATCTCAACTCTTCAGTAAAAACAAATTCACATTTCACTTAGAAATACAATTGAACATGCTAGACTTCCCTTTTTGCTTCTTTACTTCCAGTTCAGGAGTTTCTTTATTCAGTCTGATGTTAAATCTACTTGTATTAGAGAATCCTTTTTATCTGAGCAAATCTTATTCCTTTGCAATGAATCTCAGAACATTGTGGGGTGATTGTATAAAGCCATTGCTTTTTCTTTATTGCCCACTAAAGAAACATTTATGATTAAATGGGAAAGGGAACTATCTCATTCTCTTGAGCTGGAGATATTGGACTCAATAATGTCCTTCATACGTGTATGCTCTATTTCAGCTAACCTGTTAGAATTGCAATATAAAATTGTAAATCAATGGCATCAAGCCCCTGTGAAGATGAGTAAGATTACAAGCCATTTCTCAGATAGATTTGGAGAAACAGCTCCCAGCCAAGAACTCTTTTACATGTTCTACAGGGTCTGTCCTAAATTACCCCAATAAAGTCACTTGTTATACATCATATTGAGAAAATTGCCAGCTGTCTGATGTCAAGTACTCAGGAACACTATACATAGGAAGACTTGGACTTTGAGGTATGTGACATACAACTGGATGTTAATAAAAATGCAGTTACAGGCTATTCAGCTGGTTATGTGCAGAGCTAAAAATTCAGAATCTTCTTCAGTAATGAAAGTGGATCCTTAGGAATTTGCTCAAATCTGTTCTGTTTAGCTATAACTGCAGAAAATGCATTATTTCTATACAAGGTATTTGTTTATTGATTACTTCAGTGCAGGTAGGAATAGTTAAGCCCAGTTACTCATAAACACTTTATGGGATAGAAAGAATGAAAGTAAGGAGGATTTTTGTTTGTTTTTCTTGTCTTTCTGTAATCACAATGGTATCTCTTTTTAAGCCTGTCATCTTCTGCTTGGCTGATCCTCTTGTAAGGGCTTTAATAATATGAATTTAATATGAATTGTACTTTTATACCTACAAATATATCACAGTCAACCCCCTTACTTTCTGTATTTTTGGAATAAAGTTGCTAAGATTTATATATGTGAAATATCCCTAGGTGTAACAAATGCAGAGTTGTTATTGGCCAGGCATGCTTTTTACCTCAGCAGAGCTTGGAGATCAGTGCAGTATAAACACTGGGCATGGCAGCCAGAAAATATAAAATAAAAATACATACCACCCAGCTGATGGTATTTCAGCCCCACTCATAGATCTGACAGTAGCCACTGAGCACAGTGCTGTCACAAGGGTGTTCTCCTGCTCCGTGTAGAGGACATCGGAAGGTGGGGGGGATATGTTTTAGTGTGTGAACCTGATGGTTTATGCTGCTCTGGAAGAGTGATGGCAGGTCTGCTGCAGGAAATGAGATTAGAATGTTACCTAGAAGAATGAAGACAGGAGGAGTCAAAGAATGATCAAAGAAAGGAACAGATAAGAGAAACTCCAAGGAGAGACACCTGCACAGAAGATGGCATCACAAAGGTCAAAGCATCTTATCATGGCTCTGGATGCAGAAATGTGAGGCAAAAGTTATAAGGTAGTAAGGACAATGGTGACTTCACTTGCTGTCTTTGACTCAAAAATGGCTTCTAGAAGATGCTTGCTCATCTACGAATCATGAGAGTTAATATGTAAAATTGCTTGACCTATGTTATACCTCAGGTAATGTTACCTAAAGGTATCTTCTGACCTTAAATTTTATGAATCTGCATAAAGTAGCTGTAAGGAAGGAACAGAAGAATATGATGTTGTTCCACTGATTTGAATTACAAAATGCATTTGCATCTTCATTTGCATTTACTGTCTTAAGACTAACTGTACTGAATGCAGTTGTGGGATGGAGTTGTCACTGTGAGTTGAAAAGAGGTGAATGTGTGTTCTGAAAGACCAAGATCACATTCACAGGACTGACGTCTACTAGCATAGCTGCAAAGAGATGCCAGCTCTGACAGGCATAGCTGTGTCAACAGAAGCCTCCGGTAGAGACACAGTTGTACCAGTAAAATGGTATTTTTACCAATAATATTTTTGATAGTGGTGGGAAATGGTTTTATTCTGCTAGCAGACAGTAGTGGTTTGCTAGTACAGCTGTATCCATGCTAAACCGCTTAGGATTTTAGTATTCACAGCAAAGCACTCCCCTCAATGATTCCTAAACCAATCAATTTTGTTGGTGCTGCCAGAGAAAGGGCATGCAACTGGCCCTGGCAACTGTCAGCTATGTGGTACTATATATGACAGCATTTAATAAGGGGAGAGTGTGGAGGGAGTTTCAGAAGTCCAGGCTAAATCTGTTGACCAAATGGTTTTTTTCAGGGAGGAGTGTGAAAAGATCAGGCTGAACAAAGTTGGAGTAAAGAATGACTAAAAACCAATTCTTTCTCAAAAATAGTTTCTGTCATTTGAAGCAAAGGTTTAACAATACTGGCAAAAACGATACTGGAATAAATTGCTCTGACCCCATGGTTTTCCTAATTACAGCTATACTGGAAAATTCTTTGTGGTGTAAACTAGCTCTCAGAAAAGACCTTAGGGAAAAGGGTGAAGGGTGATAACAGTTAGCACTTCATTCAGGAGCAGGGAAGGAGGAGGGAACATCACTACTTCGGTCTATAAACATAGGCCAGATGCTCCAGCTTGATCAGACCCACTCCCAAGCCTTGCTATACAAAGTGTATTACTCTTTATTCAGCTCTGCTCGGACTCCATTTCCAGGGAGTTCTTAGGAGGTGGGTGCTCACAGCTTTAGGACCAGCCTGGCAGATTCATTCTCTACTGAACTGGTGCTCAAAAGAGCAATTCTTCCTTTTCACTGGTGATATCTAGGTGCTCTATAATTTGGAAGGCCATGACCACTAATCAACCTTTACTCCACCTTAATAAAGTTTTGCAATATTCTATGTCCTTACTTTTTTTTTTTTTCACCCCTACAATAAATCTCTTAAAGCTTCTCAGTACTCTGATGCAGATTTTTCTCTATCACTGCTTCTGCAGCATTAGCAATGATTCTCCTGCTCAAAATGGTGACTGGTTGCATGCTAGAGCTTTCACTGTGTCTGCAAAACTCACACTTGAGCCCTTCTCCTCACCGTGGAACAGGACTCAAAGGCTGAACCTCAAGGCAGAGGAACAGA
Source organism: Grallaria varia (assembly GCA_013396735.1). Taxonomy (NCBI): domain Eukaryota; kingdom Metazoa; phylum Chordata; class Aves; order Passeriformes; family Formicariidae; genus Grallaria; species Grallaria varia. Next base: position 379,653 of record VWZG01005166.1, read on the forward strand.
ACTCAGAGGCTGAACTGCAGGGCATTCACAAACATTTGGAGGTGATAGTGGAAATGATTGTTGGGAACACATTTTCAAGCAAGGTGAGCTAGGAGTGCGGCTCCGACTGCTTGATCTCTATCTCCTCTTGTGCTGTTGTGCCACTTGTGCCTCATGGTGCTTTCACAGCGCTCACCCACCACAGGGCTTTTGTTTCTCCTTATTTCCAGCATCGCAGCTCTGACTCTTCCTTCAGCACATCATCCCACCACAGCCTCGTTGTCTGTCCCCCATCGCAGCAGCTGCCAGTCTCACACGTGTGTGCAGACATCCCACGCAGGACTGTGTGGTGCTTTATTTCACTCCTCCTTAGGGAAAACATGAAGGACTGGCAGTGAAGTGGGAAAGTGAGGGATCTGGGAGGGGTGCAGGTACATCTCAAGGCAGGCTAGCGGCCGGAAGAAGCAAAGGAATGGAGAAAAGATTGCAATCTCTGCTTCAGGCTTGTGCCTTGCACCTCAAAAAGGAGAATGCCAGCACACAGGAGGCATAGAGAAGACTGAAGTGGCTCATTCCCCATTCCTCTTCATTCCTCAAACACACACGAGCAGCCCAAGGAGACAAACATAGCTGGGAACAGGACCCTGTGGAACAGTGAACTGCTCCCTTCACTGCAGTTAGTGTGTGTCCTTGCTTGCCCTTTCCAGGGAGTTTGGGCTCATACAGGCAAGGGAGAAGGGCTCAGCTGCCAGCAGAGGTGGGAGCAGTGAGGATCCTAACTCACTCCCATGGAGGCGCTGGTGTGGAGCCAGCTGTGAGAGGGTGATGGGGGCCTGGAGCTCTGTGTGTCTGGTGCTGCTGACCTTCCTCCCTAGGCACAGGGAAGGGAGATGCTCCTTGGCTCCGTTTGGTTCTGCCAGCAGAGTCAGGAGCAGGGTGAGGTGAGCACCAACCCGCCCTGAGCTGGAGGGGGGTCAAAGGCCCAGCAGGAACCCCAGTGGGTCTCGGGCATGGCCAAAACTGGTGTGACCGTGGGAGATGCTTGGCAGAGCTGCACTGGGCGACTCCTTGAGTAAGTGGCTTCCACCTTGGACCACAAGGCCTCTGCAGGCCCTCGCTGGAGCACTGGGGCCGGGAACAGGTTTGGGGGTGCTCCCAAGGGTCCCTTTTGGGGATGGAAGCGCTCCTTGGCAAGAGCTGTGCTTGCTTTTGCTGGAGGTTTAAAAGACAAACAAGCAAGCAAACAAACAAACAAACAAAACCACAGTGGCCGAAACAGTGAATTCAAATATCACTTACGTGTTGCAAATTTGCTCCACGTTATTTTAACACGAAGATTTTGTGAATGCGAGCAACACGGCCGCCGGGCTGTCATAACAGCACTTAATACACGAAGAGGTGCTTTCTATGGGATCCTAAGCCCACAGAGCGGGTAAATAAAGGCATGTCACTTTAACTCGGTTCGTCCCGGCGCTCCCGAAGCCGATCCCGGGAGCGGGCCTGGCGCGCGCTCCGGCCCTGCCCGGCGCCCCCTCGCGGCCGCCCGGCCACCCGCGCGCGCACGCGAGCCCGCAGCCTGCCGGGAGCGGTCGCCATGTCGCGCACGGCGCCCCGGGGNGGCGCTCCCCCCCCCCCCCCCCCCTCCCCGTTCGTGCATTCCCCACTTGTTCTCCCCAGAAATGGTTTCCTTAGCGATAGTGCCATATAAGTTCCACATGATGGGACCTGGCTAACCCGTTGCCTGCACTCCTACACTTGGGTAGTAGGAGTTACGATAAATCACGGTTAGCTTGAAGAAGCATAAATGGGAAAAAAAGAAAAAAAAATCTAGGAAAGGACTTAAAATTTTTGAGCACAGAAGTTAAATTTTCAAAGGTTTGCAAATACCAGTGGAAAATCAATAGACAGATTAGACAGGAGTGTTGGTTTTATCACACCCTGAATGCTCAGTCTGTAAGTACACAGCAAGACCCTTACTAATCTCTAATAAAAGTTCTCAGAATATGTATAGTGTGGCCTTGCAAAAAATGGCATGGCAGGGCTGTGGTGCATCTTTGCTCCCTTCCCCATTTGCTGGGCACTGAGGTTGTTGCCTGATGGAGGCTGCAGGAGTGTTGCGTGCTGCCAATGTTGTATGAAGTTAGTTGTACAATCACAAGGACAGCCTTGGCAGGCAATGCTTTCATAGCAGCACAGTGTTCCACAGTCTTTTGAGAAATTAAATATGTTCATTTTTAAAATTCAAAGTAAGTTTCTGTAAGTGCAGAGACAAGGTTAGAAATGTTACTGAAATATACCTCTCAATGGGCGAAACACCAAGATCCAGACAGCCATTGTTTGTTTTTCTGTCCCATAATTAGGGTAACATTTGACTGGGGAAAGGGTCAGACTTCTGATTTTGTAATTCATTGGGTTTGCAGTACTACCTGACACTGTACCTGGACTGTATCCGAGTGTAGTAGCTCTGTGTGTGGACAGGAGTGTCATGCATGCTCACAGTGGCATGAGGCTCCTGGCCACCTGAGGATAGTATCTTCTCTCCCAGGATGCAGCAGCCCCTCCAATGTCCAGACATTGAAAGCCAGGAGCCATTGCCTGTAATGGACAGTTCTCTCAAATCACCAGGACTCACACTTCTGTCCTTGCCTTGTGCCATTCACAAACTGCCCACGTGCTGTTCCTTCCCTCCTGTAGGATGCTGACCCCTGAAGTAATAGATTTGCTGACATGTTTTTTCTCTTCTATGTGTGGCCTCTAGGTATAGTCTAATGGACTAGAGAAAGTGGTCTTACTGGTTTTGCATGTTTCTCGGTACACACATCTACATGTAAGGATGATCTAAGACTTCTGAGTATCTTACCCTCCAATAGAAAAGAAATATTTTGTTTAACATCTTTGAGAGAAATTTCCTGCATCTATAGAAGGGGTCTATGCTACTTTGGCCAGAGAACAGGGATTTTTCTCGGGTTTTATAAAACGTGCTCAAAATGGGGGGCAGAGAGAAAATCAGTGGTTAGAGACATTATATGCCAATTTACAGATAGATTAGGAATATCAATATTACAACCAATATGGATATTTGCGCATTGTGTTTGTACTGTCTGTAGTACCTTCGTTTTATCCACAAGCCTAAATCACATCAGAGATTCTTGAGCATTCAAGAATAGGAAATGTTACACAATGAAAGAATAGAAAACTAAAGAATAGAAAGATTCTGATTAATATAACTGCCTTCTTGAATGTGTATCAAACCCATGATTGATTGTAGAGAATGGGAAAAATTACTTTGTGGAGTTCAAGCTTTTTCTCCTTTGTTCAAACAAGAGCAACTTGAAAGATGGTGTAAGTTTTATAATTCAAATGGCTCAAGTGCCTTACTCTAGGAGTTGGAGGAAGGAACATTTTATCCATACTGCTACCACTTGTATGTATTTAAAAATAGACAACACAAAGACTCTGTATATACCTGTTGCTTCTTGCACAGTGAATACAACTTTGATGGTTTGTGCCATGTCCAAAACAAAAGAGACTGTGTACCTTCTTCTTCAAGAAAAGGTTCTGTCTGAGGTGAGTGTAGTCAAGAGAGGCAAAAGCACAACTGAAACTGAGCCATTTTGTTTCCCCTAGTCCAATTCTGCTCAAAGAATATAAAATCCCAGCTGAAGTTTTGAGACAATATAAAATGGACCCTTCAGTAAAACTGGATTTTTTAAAGATACAATATGTGAAGAGAAATATTTTCCCCAACATTTTCTTCCTCCAGTGTCTTTTTTATGTGGCTATCATGTAGATAACAGCAGGGAATTCCACTTAAGTAGATCCCTAATGGATTTAACTAATGGTTTCTTTGTGATGCTCTCAGACAGTTCTCTTGTAATGTGGATCCTCTAAATATTTAAATCCACCATTGAAGCATTTAATAGGAAGAAAGTCTCCTACCATTAGAATAAAGGAAAGGCTTTCAGCTGGAAACAATACAAAACAAAATCTGATTTGTACAACTACATCAAGAATCCAAGCCCACTTACTCTCTGAGGCAACTGATACAACAAGGACCTGAGGTGCCAAGTAAACAACAAGCAGTCATTTGTATATTCAGTCTCTGTCCTTTGCTGTTTCGCTACATCCTCCATATTTTTGAGGGCTGTTGGTAGTGATTATTGGTTTGAGTGAACAATAAAGCTGGTAAACTAATATTGCTACCTACTGCTGGTACAGGGAAACTGCCTGACCCATGGGCTCATGGAATCTTGAGAATAGTGGATGGGTTAACCTGGCATGCTTCTTCTTGTTTTGAGTCTTCTGACACTGTCTCAAAGTGATCTTTCTTACTGTTCTATCCATTATCCTATTATTTTATTCTTCTTACAAGTGGAGCCCAATGTTTCTTGAGTTCCATAAAATATTTGAGCTGGAAGGAAAAACCTTTTAGAAATCTACTTACTGTATTGTCAAGATACAATTTTTTTCTCTCCTGTCTTTTGCTTGGGAAGAACAGTCTCTTCAGAAACTAGCACTGCTCTTTAAGCTGTCTGCTTATTCTTGGGTTTTACCATGTTTCCCTTGCACAAAGAACAAAATCTACTGTTTTCAATCTAGATTGTTTTTGAAAATGAGAAATAATAGAGAAAGAAAGGTTCCCTGTAGCTTGCATTCAACACAACAAAACGATAGAGCTGCAATTGTTTGTGGTATATGATATATCCCCTACCCTTTGAATACATAGGACTCCTCAAAAAGAATATCACTCTCCGCTAAATATATCTGTTTATTCTTCTCTGCACAATTTTGGCAGGGATATTTATTTCTGCAGATGATATTAATAAATTTATAGGAATTTTCTGCAATCACTTCACAATCCATATTGTAATGTGTTCCATATCTAGCCCTTTAATAGACACTTTAAAATTTTATTCTCTGTATTTCTGTGATACAATTAATTTCTGCATTTCAGTCACTTGGTATTATTACATATACAGGAATGTAAAGCCATTCTGAATTCTTCTGTGCACAACTGTGGTATAAATAATAAACAATATAAGCAATAAAGTTTCTCACTTGCTATGGAAACTGGCCATCCTGAAAGGGCATGCTGGTCCAGGTTACCCAAAATGGCACCCTCATTTGGCCTATTGGGAAAGTTCTCTAATAAAATGAGTGTGCACTTAAATTTTCCTTCTTGTTGGATCTCAGTGCTGTTAGTGATAATGCAGAACTATCAGCGTGTTCCTCTCACGCTTGTACTTTATGTTGCATGGATACACTCAAAGGCTCAAATTAAAGGCTTTCTTGCTATCCTACCCGCTGCCAGAAATGGAGTGCCTGTTTTTAAACCAAGTGCCGGATTCTTTGTTACTCTGTATCTCCTGCAGTTATGTAAACCAAAGAGAGTCGATGGAAAATGGCTATTGGGTATTAACATCTGTGTAAATCAGTGCGGATGCTGAACTGGTAGCATTTTGTATCCCCTTGAAGAGGAGAATATGACTACTGAAAATTAAAAATGAGGTGAAATTTCTTTTGGGTGAAGGAAAGCAGTAATAAGTGAGTACATGGAAGCTGCTGTTACTTAGAGCCATTCAAACTTTTTTTATCCAGGTCCCTGTGTAGGTTATTATTTATGTTATATATATATGTGCTTGCAGCCCTGAAAGCCAACCGTACCCTGGGCTGCATCAAAAGAAGTGTGGCCAGCAGGTCAAGGGAGGTGATTCGGCCCCTTTGCTCTGCTGAGACCCCATTCAGAGTGCTACACCCAGCTCTGGGGTCCCCAGCACAGGAAGAACATTGATCTGTTGTATCAGGGCCACAAATATGATGAGGAGGCTGGAGCATCTCTCCTGTGAATACAAGGGTAAGAGAACAGGCGTTGTTCAGGCTGGAGAAGAAAAGGGTCTGGGGAGACCTTGTAGCACTTTCCAGTACTTAAAGAGGGCTGCTACAGGAGAGCTGCAAGAGAGACTTTAGAAGGGCATGTAGTGACAGGACAGTCGGGAATGGATTCAAACTGAAAGAGAGTAGGTTTAGATTAGATCTTAGGTAAAAAATCTGTACTGCAAGGGTGGTGAGACACTGGAACAGGTTGTCCAGAGAAGCTCTGGATGTCCCATCCTTCGAAGTGATCGAGACCAGGCTGGATGTGGCTCTGAGCAACTTGATCTAGTTGGAGGTGTCCCTGCCCATGGCAGGGCTTTGGAACTAGATGATCTTTAAGGTCCCTTGCAACCCAAACCATGCTATGATTCCATGATTTGCATAGTGGTTCAAAAGCAGAGAATGCAAGTGCTGAATTAATGACAAAGGCCACTTCACAGAACCACAGGATGGGTCAGGTTGGAAGGGACCACAGTGGGTCATCTGGTCCAACCTCCCTGCTCAAACAGGGTCATACTAGAGCACATAGCACAGAATTGCATCCAGATGGTTCTTTACTATCTCCAATGAGAGAAACTCCACAACCTCTCTGGGCAACCTGTTCCAGTGCATGGCCACCTGCACAGTAAAGAAGTTCTTCCTCATGCTCAGGTGGAACTTCTTGTGCATCAGTTTCTGCCCACTACCTCACGTCCTACTGGCTGGCACCACTGAGAAGAGCCTGGCCCCATCCTCCTGACACCCTCCCTTAAGATACTTACAGACATTGATGGCGTCCCCTCAGTTGTTTCTTAGGCACCTAACTCCTGGTTTTGTGCCTTTGAAATCTTTTGTGCATTTTTGCCTTTCAAAATCATTCTTACCTAATTTATTTATGTATTTACATTTGGAGGGTTTGCCTATTTAATCCATGATAGCAGAGAAAGGATATAGTACTAGTCTCAATTGGTACAGGAACAAATGCCTCCAAAAATAGTGTGATTTTTTTTTAGAGAGGCCCATCTGTGAATTGCTGCTTTGTGCTGACCCACAATTTATGCAGCTTTTGCCCAAATCTAATGGCTTAAAAATAGTTTGTAAGTGTTACAGACATTCAGTCAAATTAGTCACTTAGTCAAATCATCCTTTCAACTGGTGCTTTCAGCAAATGGTTAAAACAGCATTTGAGGAAGGACCAGGTATGACCTAGTGCCTGAAAGCAGCTCATGCTCAATAATGTATTGTAAGTATATGGCCAAACACAAGAGAATATCTGTCATCAAGTAGCTAGAAGTGCCACATGGTTTTTGTATCACTGTGCTGGAGCCACTGAGAGTTGTGCAGCACTTCCAGCTCTTCTGAGAAATATACCCCATACTGCTTTGGCACTGTCTGGATCCAGGGCAGATGCTTTTAAGAAGTCCTTAACTAGCAGAAGTAAAATCTTGTTGGGTATCTTTTCTTCTCAATGGAAGAAACTCAGAATTCACAGAATTTTAAATACACAGCTTCTAGTGGCATATATTCAATGGATTGTGGAACAGTGCCTCTCACTATGTTGTGGCAGTATAGCTAAACAGGGGACACCGTGAGTCCTGTGTACAAGGATCAAGGTCTGGGTCCACCAGTGGTGTACATGATACCAGGTTAATCACTTGGCCTCTGTATGTCCTGTTTCTACTAGTGTTATTGGGATAATGCACAGTATGGACATTTGGAAGAAAAAAAAACTTGGAAGAAAGGAACTATACTACTACTATTGCAATGACTATTGTGGTTGCAGTTGTGCTTTTAGAAATCACAATCAATAATACATCACTCATATAAAGATTATTCCAGATTTCTCCATGAATACCTCTTGGACTAGACCTCATTCTTCATCTCTACGTATGTCTTCACTGTGAATGGGTATAGCTCTGTCATTACTGTCTTTACAGGTAATTTTTAACTCAACTCATTGTCCTTGTCTTTGTGCTTGTTCTTGCTAATCAGAGCTTGTGCTAGAGTTTCTTGCTTGCTGATGTTTTTCTTCTCCTGAAGAATGATGTGTCTCCATTTACAATTTAAAATCTAGCACTTAAATGAAGCGTTAAATCACTTCTGGAAACTGCGCCTAAAATAAACAGTTATACTCTATGAAAAACCGCATCAACCTTTTGACCCCATTCTGGCCTCTTTTCAGAGGTATGTTAGGAACAGCTGTGTATACAAACAGAACATACTCTCTATCTTCAAACCCTCTACTAGGACCCATCCTAGTATTTGAGTGCTCATTGCAACTCTATGACAGTTCAAGTCCACCCTCTCCTGCTAAACCTGCAAGTAACTTCTCAGCTTTCCCCCCTCAGTTTCCAACCTCTCCCGCAGCCATAACCATTACAATCTGCAGGTGCTCCACCACTCCCTGCATCTCATGTCCAAAGCATTCTGCATTACTCCTTTCACTGGTGAGCCCTCTGACTCACCCATATTCAACTTCTCTTGTTCAACTGAATTGCTGTTTGCCTGTTAACTTTCCCAAATAGTTAAAAAAAAAAAAATCAAGATAATTGCATGTATTAAAACTGGAGAATTAAACATTGGACAATGATGAACCAGAGTCAGCATGGATTTTGCCATTTCTAGGGAGAAGGGGGATTTAAGGGCTTCATTTATCACAAGTACTGGGCAATGATACTTTATAAAAAGAAAGTAAACATCCACAATTTTTCATTATGAAAAAAAAGGGAAGGAAATGATCTGTAATAAAGTGAAAATAGGAATACAGAATAGAACCTCTTTTGCCACCACAGTAGCAGTGGTGAATACGTATATATAAGACGCTCATTCAGCAACCGCCTCTTCTGGCAGCAGATGAGGACTGAGATTTTTTGTTGCTCCTGAATAATTGTGGCTAGTGGAGCAACAGAGTACTGGAAGACCTCATCTTGTACCAGTCAGACCCAAATCCTAAACCTAGTTTCAGAATAAATGGGAGACCAAAAAGAAGGGGGAATGAATTTGTCTGCAGTCTTTCTCCCAGAAAGGGAAGAAAATTGTGAACAAGTGAATTTGCATGGCAGCAGGTCCTTCTTCTGGTCCTAATTCAGCAGTTGGATCCATGCCTGGGATGTTCACCACATAACCTTCTTGTAGTCTCCTGCTCTGGTTGGGGCGGGGGGCAGTGGCAGACAGTCTCACAGCCTGTTTTGACATTCAGGAGTGAAGGCACTGATGAAGCAAAGCTCTTCGTGGCTTAGACAGGGAGGCAGGGGTAAGAAAAGAGATAATTGATACTGTCTTTATTTCTCTTGATGTGGAGTTTGTGTCCTGGTGCATTTCTGTGTGTATGTCCCCTGATGTCAGTGGAATTCGTGTCAGGGGAGGAACAGCAGCATGTCCCACAGGCATGGTCACAAGGCAAGAAGAGATCGCTCAGGGGCCTCCTGCATTTGTGAAGGCAGTGGAATAGTAGATCTCAAAATGAATACTAAATGTGAAATAGGAGGCTGAGATGTTTCAGCTCATTACCGATTGTTAAAAATAACTATTACTCGGAGTGTAAATAGTATTGAGTATACCATGCTTAGAATAAGGTTGAGCAAGATGCTTCTTCACAGCCTGGTTATTATACATGGTCATCTACAGTCATTGTTTTTTACACCACGGCTTTCAAAGTGTGTGAAAAACACTTGATACTCCTGTCTGTGTCTTAGGTTGATTTCACACAATCCATCCCAAGCCACCATGTGCAATCATTTAGAGATTATTTTGTGTGCATTTGTAACGTAAGACTCTGAGCAATAGCAGATATTTAATTGATTGCTCTTTTTGTAAAGCATCAGCATTCAGCCAATAATCAATTTATTACCAAATGGTGCTCAGAATGAGCAGCTTTCTCCCGGACAGTAATCTCATTCGTTGTGAAAATATATGATCAGGTGACAATGAGACCTTCTCAATAACACTACAGTAAATCACACTCAATAAGAATAAAGAGTTCTGAGTAAAAATAATTCCATTTTCTATTAACAAAGTCCTTGGCAATTGGCAGCCAGTGCCACAATGGCAATACTGCAGACATTGCTGGAGAAGTGAGAGATTGTTGTCCAAAACAGAAAAAGTTAGTAGGAAGCTCAGTGAAACTGAGCTTATATACTCATACTCTGACAGCCTTTTTGGAGTGTATGTGTGTCCGATTTTAAAGTTTCTCTCTCTTTTTTTTTTCTGAAACTGTCAGGTAAAACTTAATGCATGGTGTCTGTTAAGGCACTTATATCCAACTTACCTCCATGTTATCTAATATACTTTAGCTATTATGCACAGAAATACAGTTTTTTCCTTGACACTTATGCTACCTTGCAGGTAGCATTGCATTTGTTTATTTATTATATTGTACTGCTGTTGTGTCTATTGGACAAAAAGTAGTTGGATGGCAGGAAGATATGTGGCTGTTCCAGTGTTTTCAAAAGGGAGATAATTCCATATTCAGCTTTTTACTCGCTGCACTGATATCTCTCATTCTTGTAGCAGACAGTTGTTTCAGAGAGGTGCTTTGAGAAGTCATATTAGTGTAGGCTGAAGAGATTCCTGTCTCTGAACTGTCTAATAAAGGGCTCTGAAAACAGCTGACAGTCTTTAAAATCATTAAACACAGTGGCTTAAGAACATACACGATCTCTAGTCTATAGTATAAGAAATGTATTTTGCATGACTGAAGCTTTTAAAGTCTCTTTCCCTGATGCGTATGATCCTTGGAAGCTGCAAACACAGGGCTGCACTGTGTCCAAGACATGATGTCATTGTGACCAAGAGTGAGTGCCTCTTGACTGGGTTTGGTCAAGTCGGGCTGTTACTGCAGTGCTTTGTTCAACTGGCTTCAGTCTTCAGGTGTTGATTGAAATAAATTAATTTGTCACAAGTGCTGGTGTACTTTAAGATAACCTCCACCATGCTGGTACACTGGCCCCTGCCTGAGTGTGCAGATGACCTGAAATACATTCTGAAAGTATTGATAATTTCCATATTTTTATCTGTTATGGTAATCATGACCAGTTAAGCATTCATTCTGACATTTTTAGTCTCTCAGTCGTTAAGTGTTATTTTTTCTGGTAAAACCACTGAAGAATAAAGATCAAGTTGTGAAGATCTGCACTGCCTACTATGAATAGCCTATATTTTGCCATGGATAGGTATGAATGACTATTTAGGATACCAGAGAGGCCTGAGACAGAACCATATTATATTTTCCTCTGCTAGCTTCCAGCTAACAAGCAACTTCAGGAAAGAAAATGTCCTTAATGTATCAGTTTTTTAAAATCAGCCATCCTGCTCAGGGCAGCTACTTTCTCAAAACTCAAACACCTCTATGAAACAAAATGTGCAATATTTAAATGAAGAAGAATTATTTCCATCTGCATTTCTGCAGACATAAAATGGCTAAAGAATTTTTCCTGAGATTTAGAGAAATTGCCTTTGGCCACAAAGTGTGAATAGAGAGTTGTAACCCCAAGGTAATATTTTCAGCAGGATGTTATCGAACAGGGGGCTGAATGAAATTTTTTTCCTCATCTTATCTGTTACCAATGGATGATAGGTTTTCCTTTCATCCTCTCTATGATACCTCCCACAATTGCATCTGAGTCTATGATTAAATTCCTGATTGCTAATTAATACAAGTTATTATTTACTGTTATTATTAAGTAAGGGCAGGGCTGCCTTTATCTGTCTGGAGGGTCTGCCATTATATCTGCTCTGTGTATTGCTACTACAGTGGAACTGAATACGCCTCAGCCTCATGCAGATGCACTGTGTCAGAAAACATCTGCTAGCTGCTGATTTTATGCATATTACAGAGACTTTATGTACTGTTAAATGGACCACTTTTTCATTCCAAACCATAATTTTCCATGTGGCATCATTTGATCTGTCCTCACTCCAACATTTGGTTTGATCAACTCATTTCTTCCTACCCAATATGTTTGTTGTAACCTCCTCTATGGCTGTGTGTGTCCTCTCTGTGAATGGAAATTACTACAGTGCTCCTGTCATAATAATATGGTGGTAGGACAAAATGTGTCATTTCAATCAATATATTTTATTTCCATTAGCTTCTTTCATCACTGAGCTTTAGTCTAGACAGCTTAGATCTGGTAATGCCAACTGCTCCCCAGCAGCATAGTAGCATACCATGATCAAATGCAGTTTTTGAGGAGTAGCTGGGACACTTTACCAGGTACTTGATTTAGAGCTTAAATGCAGATAATAAGGAAAAGCATGTCCTTCACACAGAACTTCAATGTGCCTGTACTCTGAACTTTTGAATGGAAGAGGCAGAGGGGCAACTTATTCCAGTCACTGCCCTTTGGGGACACATCCATTCCACCCCTGCTGTTACCCTCCTGGGAGATGAGCTGCAGGGCCATGGCAGCAGAGGGTGCAGGAGACAGAAGCAGGAAAGGGCTAAAAAGGTGGCCATTCCCTCTGGAGATGGGACATGCTTTGCTACAAATTGTTTTGCTTTGGTTTTCTTATGACATTCAACTTTATACTAGCTATCTGTCATTGTCCCATGGTTAAAGTTGAAATTACTGTGGAGAAAGTTACCTTGTAGATCCAGGCTGTTCATGACTGCTTTGCAAGGGCTGTGGAATGACTAGCCTTTGGCTACCCATTCCTAGGAGTTCTTGTAGCAACAGATCTCTTCTGTACATGTTAAATTGCAACTTGGGATTAGTATAGCTCTAATTATAACAGAGAAGACATTACTTCTTTGGTAACCTTTGGTCATTTCTAGAGGCTACAAGGAGAAAGATGTAAAGTTTGAATAACACCTATCAATCATTTCTGATATATATATGTGGCAGGAGGACGGGCACATACTGCTGGGGAAACATTTTTGCCAAATGAAACATGATACAGTCTTTCTTGGCATATATAGAACTCCACTGCTGCATTACCAAAATAATAACAGCCTCCCCCTCCCCCTCGATTTTGCATATTTAGTTATTCTGACAAATTTGAATAAATATGATTTATTATTAACAGTAATAATGCATATTTAGATAGCTCTTTTAATCTTCAAAGCACTTTATAAATAATAGTTTGTTAACTAATCCTTGCAACCCTTGTGAGGTGCAGAACTATTATCCAAATGTTAGCGGTATATAATGGTGCACACTGCACCAATTTCCAGTAACTTTTTAACAATGCACTGAAGTCTGATACATGACCTGTATCCCTGATATTTCTGGAATATCACACAGTGACATAAATGTATCTAAAATAAGTGGTTTATTCTATGAAAATGAAGTAGAGTAGACATATCACTTATGTGTGTATAATTATCTTCCAATTAATTTTCTCAAAAAATTATAATTTAATTGTGCTTGAGGTAACAGTCAGGGAACCCTGCAGTGATGTTGGTGGAGATACTGGGGTACAAGGCACTAAGCTGATTTTTATGGGTGAATGAAAAAGGTTGGTTCCTATCTCAGATATTTTGCAGTCCAAAAATATGATAAGAGACAACAGATGGATACAACAAAGAGACAGAGACATCACGAGATTACAGTGAGAGGATTACAATTACTATAAGAAGTGGTGGTCATAGCACACCAGCTGTTTAACCATTCTCAGATAATTTTTTAGTCATTGCAACAGTAAGAGAATTATTTGAAGGAGGATGACAAAATGACCAGGCAGACTTTTTTAATGTCTCCTTTACATGCAGACATAAAGAATAGGGAAAATACCTTCATAAGAAAATGGGATGAAAAACATTTCACCTTTGTTAAAAACCAGTGAGAATGAAGGATTCTGATTTACTATATGAAATCATGATGGATGAGACCGGGATAAGCCCTCAAGAGATAAACTGAAGTGAATTTGGGTCTGAAGTGAAGTGCAAGGTAAAGGCATGCAGTGACAGAGAAGTGAGATGATGGAAGTGAAGTGCCAAGACAGCAGATGACAGGTGTGTTTTGATAAACCTGTTTGGTAGAAGCTGTTGCAGTTCTAATGCCGTAAGAGCTTCTCTTTTTCAAACACTTCAGTGAAAGCCCTGCGTTTCTTGGCTGTTCTACAGGAGGTTGTGAGGAGTGTCTTCTAACACTACCTTTCTGTGGCCTCCATGACACAGAGACCAGTTCTGTGCTTTGCAGCTATTTTAGTCTCGTGCAAGAGTGGCATGCACCCTTGCCAGGTGTTCAGCTAAAACATTCCCTGTGTTTGCATATGTACCTTAAGACCCAATTGAAAAACAGGAAAGGAGTGAAGATTTACATACCAGATTCATCTCTGATCGATGTGGTCTCCATTCTTCACTGCTTATGGTAAAGCCCTCTCAACACATCACTCCCGAGGCTACAGATCCTTTACCGTATTGCCATTCCAGCCCTTTCAGACAGCCTGGCATGGTAGTTACACATATCCCCACTGCATACCAAGGTGTAATGGAAACATTTACAAACCCATTTTAAACAGGAAACAGCCTTATTGTGGTAACACTGAGGTCTGTGGAAATTATTCTATCCTTTGAAAAAGGCAGTAACCCTAATTTATGTATTATTTCCAGTGTAAGCATTTGGGTTTTGATCAAGCAATTAATGTACTTGATGGGAGTCTTTCCACTGCCTGCAGTGGGCTTTGGATTGGAACCATAATCCGGATGTCTCACATGCATATACATCCTTAATTAAAATTTTCTAAATTGCTGTTACATAATGAGGATCCCAAACCTCCCATGAAGCATTTCCAGTTAAGCCAGTGAGAAAAAAATGCACTCGGTATCTTGCCATCACAGTTAACATGAAGTAGAGCAATTCTCTGTACTGAGTATTAAGACAAGTGAATTATTGGTTCACTGAGAACACTAAGAGAATGTCCTGACTTTTGCATGCTTGCAGTCTATAAACAAAGCTGCTTTACTGTAATTTTGCTATGTTGCACACATACATATATAAATATACACACTCTCAGAAAGTTATGATCAGCTTTAACAAGAGGCTTAGAATGAACATAATAAATCAACCTTAAATATGGCAACTGCTTCTGCTGTAACTATACTCATTCAGTTTGCCAGGCATGTTTTTAAAAAGTATAATAAATTGCTACACCTTTTTACCAAGGAGAGATGCATCCCGTGGCAGCTGTCCATCATTAGGCACAGAATCATTTTACACTGGCCTATATGAAAAAACTGAAGCAGACCTCAATCATATCCCTTCAGTTGTGCAGTGGAAGCAGTCATTCAAGATTTTAACACATTTTACTTTTTTTTGAGCAGGAAATACCAGTCTGGTCTCATAGAAAGTGCTCTGACTTGGATTCATATCACCTGCTTTCTATTCCTGGCTCTGGCTCTGAGTGACCTTATGAAAGTCATTTTTATCTACCATTGTTTTTAAATGGATCGAAAGAGGTTTCCTAGCAGAATGGGCCAAACCTGGACACCTTTTTTCCCATTATCCCACCTTGAAAACTTATCCATGAAGAAGCTATACACCTGTACACATACAAATGCCAGTCAAGTGTTTGCCTCAAATAAGTTGCTCTGCCTCTCCCCCTCCTGCTTGCTCTCTCTCTCTCTCTTATTCTTTATAGCAAGAGGGAGTCACAGTGGAGTGCCTAAATAACGTTCTTTAAATATACATAACTTGAAAAGACTAATTACATATACACATTTCTGCTCCAGTAGGCTGGACAAAAATGAGCTTCCCAAAATATTTATGGGCTTACTGTACTGCTACACCCAATACATGGTAAGTGTCTTTGGAAAACTACCTTTCCCTTTAGCAGTATAACTGTCAGACAACAGTTCATACACAGCAACACAAAGTCATAACTTGGGAGATAATCCATTATATTTTCCTAACAATATGCTCTGAAATCCTACATTTAAAAGGGTCTAAAAACACAATACCCCAAACCATTAAGTAAGCAGTAAAAGTAACATGCAGAGCCAGACACAAAACCAGAATGAAAAAGGTTTTTTATTATTCTCCTCTGTATTACCATAAATGACATGCTATATTTAATTTTACAGTGCCCCTGGACAAATCATCAAATACTTTAATAACTACACAAACATTAATATTTAAATACAAGAGATCCCCTCAGTTACTGAATAATCATAACTCTGGATTGATAGGGTACTAAATGGAAAAATCTTGTTTAGACAGTTGTAAGAGGGGGGAGGTTGTTTAATGAAACGAGTTTGATGGTCTTGTCATCATAAAACTGATAGATATTTGGCACAATTTATATCTTTGCTAAAAAAGAAGTTTGAGGAATGGAACAATTGTGGTGAAAATTAATTTTCCCTTCTTCTGCTGTGAGTGCATAGTCCTTTAGGTCATTAGCAGGAATGTGTGACATTCATTGCACTTTACCCATGCAAACTCCATGCTGACTCTTGGAAAATGCAGTTGTTAAAAAGCTATGACTTCTATACTTGTGGTATGGGCCGCCCAGCTATCATCACAGCTATCTGGACTCATTTTATGAGAGTGATGAATATGGATGTTAAAAGACACAGCATACAGACTTCTGGTTGTCAGTGTTTGTTAGACCAGACCACCCGTTCTACCCACTGTCCTTAGTGGGATTTTTTTTAATCCAGATTTTATCTTGTTTCTTCAGCCACTCTTCCAATTAGATGTTCTACTTAATCATGGAAGTTTGAGTACTAAACCACAGTAATAACAGTGAATTGCAGGTTCTTTTTGATCCGTCCAGCGCCCCAAAAAAACCCAACAGACAAACAAATCAAAGGAAACCAACCAAACCAAAACAAAACAAAAAGACTGGAAGACTTCTCAATCAAACTCACTCACATAAATACCTGAACCAGAAGTCTGAGACTTGACTAGATTTTTAGGTCTCCAGATCTGGGACTATGTTCATACATTTGTACTATGTGTTGCTGAGCACACACAACACTAAGCTAATGATTATATCGGTTCATTCCTGGACAAAGGCTTGGCTTTTATGTCAGCTCATACTCTGCTGGGGTGCCACAGCTTTTGCAGTTAAATGGAATATTTATGGACTAGGAGGTAGGCTGTGTTCACTTACCTTATATTGTTTGGTTTCATGCCTGTTTCCAGGAGAGTCCATCTCTGTGACACACCTTAACATTTTCTTTTCTATTTTGGGGCACCGGCTCAGATTCTGCGCAGAGTTCCTTTTTCTTCTGTGCATATGAGCTCCATGGAGATAATATCATTCTATCTGTATTGTGTCTCTTGGACCCTTCTCAACTGGAAAATACCCTTTTGAGGGAAGTTCAAGTGAAAATATGGATGCGTTTGCATTCTGACTTCATGTGAACATAGAAAGAGAGGAAACGGCACAGAGAAATAAGGCCCTGAATAATAGGACAGGGCCTGTCAGCCAGCAGACCCTGGAAGCAATACCATTAGAGATGTAGACAGCTGACAAACTTTAATGATGAAGGCTGCATCCAGACTAGTTAGGATGAACTAATTAAATATCTTGATCCATTTAATAAAGGAAGTATGGAAGAATCTAGAGATGTCTATAAATCACCTACCCAGTGCCCTGCCAAGATTTTACAGTGGCAGTAAAGGTGAGCAAGAGAAAAGACAATAGGGCAAAACTAAAGGACTAAGACCAGCAGAAGTTTCAGTGCTAGGAAAAAATGGGTGTCACCACATCTTAATGAAAACCAAAATACTATAGAAACTCCAAAGCTACAGGCCCAGAATCAGAGTAAAGAAGGTTAAAACAGCGTAAGAAGCTAGCATAAACACTGCTGCTTAGGGCTAAGCAAATCTTTAAATAAGTAATTAATTCTCTCTGTCTCAACTTTATATGCTTAATTTATCATTCAGTTCTCATAACTTCCTTTATTTTTTTTATTTTTCCTTGTTATAAGGTAGCAATAAAACAAGAAGTTGGAACTGAGTTCTTGATATTAAGAAAAGGTCTGATTACTGTCTGAGACTAACTCTGTGCTTGGGCTGCCTCCACCTCTGCTGCTGCAGTAGTAATGCATGCTCCCTTGAGAGGACAGATTTAGTCACTGAGCGCAGCCTCTTTTTCAGGAGAAGAAAATGTAAAGAGACAGCAGTTTCTAGCAATAAAATAAAAACCAAAACAGCATAAAACATTTCTCTCCCACTCATTTCTTTCTCCTTCATTTTAGCTTTTCTTGAAATGGACAGCCCATGCCCATCAATGAGATTCTGAGCTGGTCATGATTATTTGGAGCGCTTGAGAGAAAAGCTGATTTTGCATATACATGTTAACAAAAGAAAATACATGTTCACCTTTTTACTTCATTCTAAAAATCTACCTGAAACATGCCAAGAAACTAGAAATACATTCATATAGATTAATCTCATTTGAAGACATTGAAACACTGGTGAGGAATGAAATTCTACAAAACAGTATTACTTTATGATAAAATTGTGAATGCAAGGTACTGGAATGAATAATTGAACTCCCCAAATTGCACTGTGATTTTTTCCTTCCACTGTTTGTGCATGGGTGTTTGTTTTTTTGTTCAGACAGGCAGCAATAGAAAGCTACTGTAAAAGGATGTTTTAGTGAAGTCTGTCAATTTATTTTTAACAATTTTTTTGAGTTGCACATACATCTTCCTCATTGCCAAGCATCCTCTTTCAAAGATATCTTTGAAGTCCTACAATCTGAAGGTTAGAGTGCCTTTTGCATATCACTTAACTATTCTGATTGCTTCCTATTCCTTGACAGAAACACAGATAAGCAACTATTTTGTGAAACTATATTTTTTTGAACATCAGAAGTAATTTCTCGGGCTAGTCCCAAAGTATACTGGAAGCATGAATTAATCTTATGTGGTCTAGAAGTCATAAAAGGAAATGCTGGAGAAGTCTTCTGTTCACCAATAACACAGCTCATAAGAGAGACACTACGTTTTCTTGAGCCTTCTGTGAAATAAAAAGTACAGATGTTGTCTATGTGCATAACATCTATGATGCCCAAAGCAAGAGACTACAAATATTTTACAGAGGTGTTATTACCAAATATGTACTCAAGAATACAGAAGCGCAGAAATTCAACTAAGAGCTACACAAGATGGTCATGGAATTCCATTTACCATTCTGCTATTTGTTTGGTGCATAACCTCTCAGAAAGCACAGATTATTGTTCTAGAGAAGGTTTACCTTGCTTTTTTTTTTTTTTTCTAGAGCAGACTGGATTTTGCTGAGGATATCACTTTACACTGATGATATTTAACTTTGCAAATGAAATGAATTGCTGGAAATCATCTTACACAAATTGCAGGAGTGGTCAAAGAGTTTGCAAAATAAGTCCATGTGGAGATCAAAACTAGTTGGCATATGCAATGGTTGAAATCTTGTCTCTATAATGAATCTATGATAAAAAAATGCCTTCATGGATTTAGCATCTTCCAGGTGGGATTCAGGGGCACACTATGCATACTGGTTGTGCTTAGCCAACCTTCCCAACTCAATATGGCTCTTTCCTGTGAAAGTCTGTGATACTACTGAAGACAATAACCAAAGCTACCGTTTTTGCTTCACAGTAGGAACAAACCTAATGAAGATAACTGGTTGCTGAAGTATCAATAAATCAATCAGTGCACACGTTTGTTTCACTGTAAAACCAGGGTCCAACACCCTTCAGGCTAAATGAACATCTTTAGACAGCCCGTGGATGCCTGTGTCAGGTTGAACAGCTCCAACACTTGCCATTCCTACAAGAGTCTCTCTTTAAACTGCTGCAGTCCTTCAGTTCTTGTTCTGCTGTTTGTTTCCTTGTCTGGCACAGTCTTTTAACAACACTTAAGTATTTTACTGACATGTGGTTTATCTTGAGTTGTTTTCCTTCAAACTGATTTTGAGCATTATCCTCTATTAAGTTAGATCTATGTTTTCATATTAATACAGTACAGAATGCAGATTCCTTTACTGTGTAACTGCATTTCAGCATCCCATGTCAGGAAGGTGCATGTAAATAAAACCCAGAGCTGCACAGCCTGGAATATTGTCTCCAGGAGGAAAGAAAATATATTTATTTTTGAAGATAGAAATAATCTCTGGATTTAAGTGCCAGTTGAACTGACATTGGTGCTGCCAGTTTTGTCAGGTAGCTCTCATTCAAATATGACAAGAAGTCAGTCTCTCTCATCACCTTGGTCATAAGGAATGCCACTAGGCTCCAGGGAACCTCCATCCCTGTGCTCCGGGTAATACAACTGTATCCAATAGTTTTCATTCTTGATGATTTCTTTCTTGTGTCTCTTGCTAGAATAGGCTGAAAATTAATATGTTTCACTGGTGGATGCAATTACCCTGATCTGTCTGAAGCACATGATGACTTTCATCTGTTTTAATAGCGCTGTAAACATGCAGGAAAAGCAATGGTGTACAATGAACACAGAAAATAATCAAATCATCTGGTTTTGATGAAAGTGTATAAAACTCTAAAGCACACTTAAAAACATGAATCAGAAGTTTATTGAAAATATAAAGCAGCTTGTCCTCAGCAAATTTGTGATTTACATCAGACTTAAATGCACCTTGGGTCAGCTTAGGAGAGTTGACTTTGAATGTCTGGAATAATATGTAAGGTGCAGAAAAAACGTGTATTTGCAGCAAATCTGCTCTGATGGAACAGCAGCAATAATGAGGCCTCAGATCTTTGAGCTCCTGGTGGCATGGGAAGGATCCCAGGGGCTTAAAGATCAGCAGACAGATGGCCCAATTTCCAAGACAGGTAACATGGATGCCTCTGAAAATCTCACTTGAGAATACTGATATTTGTTGCAGGGGCAAATCCTCCTCAAGCCAGATATCCCCTAAGGCTACTGAGAAACTACTATATCCATTTGTAGGGGGCTTTAGCATTTAGAGCAAGACTAGTCTGTAAATATCCCTGGAATGGGACTTTTTCCTGCACCCTGAACCAATTATAAAAGAGATTTTTGTATGGACATAAGAGTTCAAGAATCACCATGCTGACTCAGATATCTCCGCTCCAATAACCAACCTCAGATGGTGGCCGTTACCAGATAGCTTGAAGGAAGGTGTCAAAGCTGAAGGACTACATAGTTAAGTCTGGATTAAAACAAGAAGGGAGGTTTAACTCACCTTATTATTATCTCTGTGATAATTCTGGATAGTTTAGTTTCAATGCTATACTTGATAAATTCTTGGCATCAGAGACTTCCAGAAGTGAAAGGCTTCCACTAGATAATTACTGGTTACATGACACTATTCCCTAATTAGCTTTGAATTTCTCACCTTTGAACTCATTGCATGTTCATTTTGTTCTTGCGTCACAATATGGGGAGAACAGAAATTCCTGACCTACTTTTCCTATTCAATTCATCATTTTGTATCATATTATCCTCTCCGCTCTTACTTGTCTAATTACTTAATTAAGAACTTCTTCATCTACTCAGTTTCTCATTGGTGACTTTACTTAAAACCACAGCACTTATTTTTAATGGTGACTAAATTGTATGCTACAGACAGGAACAGGAGAAACTGATGTGCCCACAGCTCTTTGCAGGGGCAGGGAATTGATTCTATGACACAATTTTTTGTTATGTATACTCTTCTAATAATAGTATGTTGAGTGTAAGTCCTTGCTGGTCCCAGGTCTAAAAGATGTCCAGGTCCTGTTCTGAGCTGCTACCTCTTCACAAAAGCACAAAGTCCTCCATTATATCCTGACATAGGACAGACCAGGAAGGGAAGAATTCTGTGTTTTCTTGTATGACTTCATACAGAAGCACTAAAAGCAACCAAGTCTGGCCAAAATAATGAAGAAACATTGACCATTTAATACCAAGTAAGATCTCTCAAAATGCCTTTTTCATGGTTGTTTTGTTGTAGTTGTTTTTTGGGGTTTATGTGTGTTTTTTCTTTTTTGTTTGTTTTGGGATTTTTTTTGTTAAAACAAAAAAGCACATTTGGAAAAAAAAAAGTTTTCACTATAAGCCAAAATGTGTGTCCAAAACACTTATCTAACAGGAATGAAGTAACGATACTAAACTTTTGTCTGTTCAAGATAAGAATCACAAATTGTATGGCTAGAACACTGGTTTTTAGATGGTTTTTCCATTCATTGGAGCTTGGCTACTCACCAGTTATGTGGTGTTGATTCAAGGCAGTGCAAGAGAGAAACGAATTAGGCCCTCATGAAATCTTAATGCATTGTGAAGCTTTTCAGCTCACATATATACCCCAGTGAGACTGGAAAAAGCCTAGTTCAAAAACTGTCTAGCAATGAGAGGATATGGTTCAGTTCTGTTGTGATCTAATGAAAGATGAACCAAGCTTCTTAGAAATCTCATAGGATTTTTACCTCAGTTGTTATAGACAGGTATGTAGATAGTACACTAAGCTGAAAAAAGAGAGAGGAAGAAAAAGGTCTGGAATTAATTGAATGTCTTCTCTTGGAATAGCCTCATAAAACTCTTGTCTGATTATAGTCCCTACAAATAAGAAAAAAAACAACAAACTGTCTACTAAACCACTAAAAATACAGTTAAACCAAAGATGTTTTAAAGATGGTACCTTGTGAGGGAATTCCATGAACTTTTGGCATAGTGGGCTGACAGCCTTTTCTAAATGGCAAATGCTTGAAGGTTCAGTTTTAGGACAGGTTGTTAGTTGCCCAGATTGACTGAGTGCTCCCAGAGGTTGTTTGAGTGCGTGGTTAAGGGCTTGCTGCTCAGACAGGCTATACAGAAACACTCAAAAGGCCCTGTGTGCTCTGCCAGATCCTTCTGATTTATTTATATGAATAAGCCACCAGGCCCAGAATGTGCTCTTTAGACACTACTCATTTTCAGGTGGTTCTGCACATTATTCTTTTCTTACAACCACCAAACAAATTAATATTAGCATAGATATATTAGCAAGACTGTTGTTTTTCTTAAAAGCTGAGCATTCAGTGTTGAGACGGCTTTGGGATGTAACCATCGGAAACTAGGGGCCAGACCTGAAAGATTTAAGGAAGGGACAGTCATGACTCTGAATGATATTGCTGACTGTGCAAATACAATAAGATTGAATATCATGTTTAAGCTGGTGGACATGATGGGGAGGAATTACACCATAGTTTCTGCATGTAATGATCACACTATAAAGGGTGGAACACAGATGAGTTGGGCTTGGGCCAGTGGCTGCTCCAGGAACTGCCTACTGATGTGCAGAAAGGATGGAGCATGTTTGACAATCCGTTTTTAGTACTTTGAAGTTAACCATTACTTGTAATCACACTGCATAGGTTTTTGTCAGCAGTGGACAGGTAATGAGATACAAGTGTGTCAGGTTTCTCTGTCTGCCATATGCATTATCTTCCCTTTGGTGTGAGTGGGAGTGAACCAAAAAGTAGCCATGAGATGAACTAATTTCCTCTATAGGCTTGAACTCAACTTCTTAAATTAATCCAATATCCAAGTTGCTTTTCCTTCACTGTTACTTAATCTTAATTTGGCTAACTCTGGTTTGCTTATGAAGATAGGAACACAGCTTCTTCTTACTTGGCTATGACACACACCGCTACTCTATTTTTTACACCTCAGTTTCATTGCTTACCAGCTATGAATAGGGGCCTGTATATTTGATCCTGGCTACTATTATTTTTCCAGTGACAAAAAGGGACCAACCACATCCAACTTGCCAAGTACCTGTACAAACTGTCAGTCAATTGACTGGATAGAGGAAAGCATTTTTTGCAGGCAAATCCTGAGTTAGCTCACTATTTTTTTAATTTTTTTTTATTTTTGTAATTGTCAATAATAGATATTGACTGCCAGCCACACTGGTTCCCAGCTGGCCTTGAGAAGACCTGGCCTCCAGAGCCATTTCCCTCTTTGAAAGGATGAATGTATTCCTACCTGAGAGAACTCTGAGAGTCTTGAGTGGAAATGATCACTTTTTTTCTGTGCTGTATAAAGATGGTGCTCGATCAAGTAAGTTTTGGAGAGGTCTGAGTCAGCAAATCCTCAGCAGAGGAGTGTTCTGTAGCAGAACCAGGAACCAAGAGTTAAACATAGCACGTAGGAAGACACATATCTCAGGAGATGAGCAGTCATTCCTTCCCTAAAAGTGGCACAGTATCCAAGGAGGGTAATCTAGGAGGGATTTTGTCATACCTCCACATACACTGAGCAAGGTGTAGGTATAAAATATTGTGGTGAGAAATGTCACCTCTGGATGAGTGTGACAGTGGCAAGGAGGTATTCACAGAGAAATGCTTAGAGTGGAGACTGCTCTTGAAGAAGGACTGAGCCACCACCATGTGTCCAGCTCTCCATTCTCTGTGATGGTGACTACAGGAATAATTGTAAGAGACTGCTTTAAACCAGCCAGTAAATGCTAGACAATGTGCTTGCTGTTCCAGGATAGCCAGACATCCGCTATTTGCTGGGTAGCTCCATGCCACAGGTCACTTCCCAATTGTCAGTGTTCTCCAGCTGCTCTCATTTCACAGGCTCTTCTGTGAAATTGCTCCAATAAGGCACTAGAACTGCAGATGCCCTTGGCATTTGGAAGAGGCATCTGCAACATTTGATTTTCTTTTGCTTCCTTCTGCTTCCTTGCCCTGTTATCCCTGGATTCTTCCTCTGCCTGTTTCTTGGTCCTCTCCCTGTACCAAGTGCTTTGGCCAAAATGCTCTGATTGTCACTGAAAACCCTCTCCTTATATGCTGAACGTCTCTACATGAGCAGACCTCATTATCATGTGGCAAGAGGTCATTTACATATGCAAATCAGGTTAATGAGAACAGAACTGTAAAAGGCTTCATTCCAGAGGCATTTGCATATCTAGCTTTAGAAATATTTGAGTGCTCTGCCCCTAGCTGTGCAACCAGGACACAGAAGCCCTGGCAGTATGTCTTCAGTGGTGATTATATCCGCAGACAGCTGCCATCCTGGTTTGCAACAGCCACTATCCGAGGTACTGCCTCGTTTGAACACAGAGGGTAGTTGTGTAATGTGCGCTTCTGCACCAGACTACTAAGAAGCAGTTAAGCCTTGGCCCTTATTGGGACAACATGTGGGCTTCTGACAGGTAGATATATGCATTTTAGCATGAAGAATACAATTTCCTACAGTGCTGTCACTAATGCATGCCTGGTGTATGATGAATGAGGAAAACAATGCAGGTACCAGGCATGGCTCTCTAAGAAGAATATATTGTGTATGACACGACACCGTGCAAAATACTGACTGTGTTTATTCTCTAACTAACGGGGTCTCCAGCCCCCAGAGTACAAGGAGGGTCTCTTTTAGATGTTTGCAAATTACCCATGACAGAGCCCAAATTCCTTTCTCTGCCACAAACAGAACGGGCAGCCCCCTGGTCCCTCTCTTAGGCAGATTCTGGACAAGCATGTTAGATGCCTTCTGAGTATCTAATTGTGAGGCAAATCTTCATGAAGAGTTTCTTAGAAGAAGCATCTTTTGCTGATCCTCTTTTTTCAGCTGGTGGGGTTTTGTTTGCTTGTTTGTTTTTATTTTGTTTTGTTTGTTTTGTTTCAAGAAGGAATATGAATTTTTTTCACTGTAAAGCTCTCTCAGGTATTGCTCTTTGCCAGGGACTTACATGCCTGGTTCCAGAAAAAAAAGGCAATTACATCATAATTTCTGAGAAAAGCTACTGATTTGCCCTTTGCTTCTGCCCTGTCCTTCTGATTAAGCTAATCATGTTTGTGGCACATTCCAATGACTAATATCAGAAAAGACACTCCTTCTTGAAGGAGGTAGTTCTCTGCCTTGACACACTACCACAACCTACACAGCTGCCAGGCAAATGCCAGGTGGGCAGTCTCAGAGTGTCTGACACAACCCTTACCACCTGGTAACAGAGGGAGGCTCCTACAAGTTCCCCAGAGCAAATTATGGCTGTCCCTGTGCCCTCTATCAGTAGGGAGAGCTCTGTACATCTCACAGTCAGACAAACACACAGCAATTCAGTGTGCTTGGTGCATGGTTTTGGTGATGATCCTGTATGTATTTGGTACATGGTTTCAGTGATGACCTTGTATGTATGAGGCTGGAATAAGCTGGGATCTTTGCCAACCTCCGAAGAACAGGATCTAAAATGGACAGCACCATTTATGCCCTCATTTTATCTCTACCTCCAGTTATTCTTAGGAACATGCACATCATGGAGAATAATATACCATAATTGAAATAATAGTGTCCAACAGTTCAACAGTATAACCAGTTCCATATGCTACTGTCCATGTTCTTTTCTCTTATTTGGCCTTGTACTTCTAACTCTAATGCCTCAGTGTGGGTCAAACTCCATTGCAGTAACTCCTTTGAGTGATTCCTGTATTGCAACACTTTGCCTGTAGCTATTCTCAGCATCTCTAACATGACAGACAAGATGAATTACCTGTGTCTATACAAGCAATAATAGCTCCTACACTTTTATGGAGGAGGAATCTGGGACCAAGCTGGTTCCTCCTCTCAGCTGATGGCTATCACAGTTGATTCTTTCTGTCCATACAGAATACACAGATACTTTGGCATTTGCCTGCTTTATGACACATCAGTGGATGAACACCACCATCTAATAAACCAGCTGTTTTTTTCATGGAGTTGGTCTGCAGACTGAAGATGAGATTCTCACACTTGTAATGAAGCACAAATTTACCAGTGTGCCTGATCTGGATATCCCTTAAGTCCTTGTGCACTCACATGCCAGAGGTACAGCCGTGCACCTGAGCAACCTATCTTATTGATAACACAGTTGGATGTGGTCATGACTTCATCACTGACGCTCACAGCTATGAGAATTCCCTCTTGTTTAAGAGCACTCAGGACTGAGCAGTCAGCGTCCCTGGTGTGACCCTAGATTGTCACCTTTGGAAGCTGATCTCTCAGAAAAGCATTCCATCGTTTCAGGGCAGAACTGTTCTCCTCTGTTCAACAAACTCTGCCACATGGGTTTGCTAAGAGAGCAGAAAAGCAAGATACAAATTGCTAAAATAAATGCCTGTGGGACTAATGAAAGTTGATGCCTTTTTTCCGTGTTTGAATTCTTCTTTCAATGATGGAAATTCAAATTTAAGTAGCTCAAACTTACTGTCTTCGTTGTTTCTGGAGGTGTGTCTTTGTTTCTCTGAATATTCCCTTTCCATTATGCTCACGTTTAAAGCTTCTCACACAGAATACAATTTGCCTCCTTGTGTAGGGTGAGATCAGAAGCCAGAGATTCTGTTTAGTAAACTACGGCTTAGGAGGTGTTCTGTTTTACATAAGCAATAGCCTAAAAGCAGCCAAACCAGAAAGGCAAAGAAAATGTAATCATTTCTAGGAAAAGGGAGCAGCCCTCTCATTATAATTCATTTGTTGGAAATATATATACAGATTTTTTAAAAATATTAATAATAAACAGTTTTTCACTCAGCCACTTTTCAGGTTGATAATATATCTTCCATATTTTGCTTAAAATCCAGCCCTTCCCATCTTAAGAGCACTGAACTGATTTTATTGCCAATTCTGAAAAGTGTTAACAGGAGTAAATCACCCCTCAAATTACTGCTGTTGTTCCCTTGCCCTGAGCCAAATTCACTGCTAAGCACCTCTGACCACACAGCCCATATAAATGTTCATAATAGAGGAAGCGCCTTACATCTGCTTATTCTCACAGAATTAGAAAAAAAAACCACCTTCCAAAAACCTATGTCCCTGTAGTTTTTGATACATATACACATATATATTTGGTTATAGCTTACTTCTTCATACCATATGCTCAATATTCAGCAGAACGACTAAAGTCAGATATGCAGATGTCAAAAAAAGTGCCTAATTTCACAAAAAAAAAAAAAAAAAAAAAGGGGAAACTAAAGCCATTTGGTGGTGTCAGTTTTCATTGTGCACTACATTGTGGGAGAGCTTTTGAACTCTGCTATGGAGGAGTTTTATTAGAAACCAATTCTCCTCAGACCTCTGGAGGCCTAGTCCTATACAACAGCAAGCCAGGTGCCAAAGAGGGAAATCATATAGAAGTGTGTTTCTAAGGTACAAGCCAAACACAGTGAACTCCAGCAAGCGGAATTGCTACCAGTGAGTCTAAAATATTCCTGCAAGAAATGAAAGATGTGTCTTAGTTTTTTCCCCATCTCCTATATTCATTTGCCCTGTTTTATTTCTCACTTGAAACATCTCCCTTGTTTTTGCCACTCCTGTGATATACTGTTCCTTTTCTTCCTTCATCTTTTGCTCTTCTGATGTCTCCTATTTCTCCTTTCTGATTATCTCATAGTCTTTCTCTGTCACGCTTTCCTCTTCTCCTGATTTACCTCCTTTCCTTGCTCCCTCTGACTTAGAGTGGCATAAGTTCATATAAAAGCTTAACAATATAACTATGAACTTCAGACAAAAAAGTGAAGCAGCAAATTAATTTGTATTATATTAGCTGGAATTAGTAAGCATTGTTACAGAATTTCAACTCAAAAGAAGTGCCATCACTGAGGTATCTGGAGAGTTGAGAGTTTCATTTCATTTTCAGTGTTACACTGTGCTCAGTCTTTGTTGATAGACTGACAAAGCGACCTGGTTGAAAATGAAATGAGTTCAACAACTGTGAAATACTGCATGACATAATGGCCAACATAAAACCATCATTCTCTCTGTTTACATTGGTACTGATTCTTAACAGCGTGCTGTTAACTCAGCATAAAGCTCTGCTGCTCTAAAACAATTCAGGTACAAGGACAACTCTTTTACAGCCGATCATGCTCTGTCCCTATAAAGAATTATTATATCAGTCTAAACTGGCATGTAAGTTAATGCTCACCCCTCAGCTGCTTAAATTTACATTGCGACCCACAGACTTTTCATCTCTCACCACTGAGAATCATAATCCCATGATCACTATATGCACATCCACACTATCCCAAGAATCAATGGCTGCTACAGCATTATATGTATTGTCAAAGCCAGCTGCTTGTCAGTTAACCCAGTGCAACATCTGCATGAAGGTTTTAAATAAGGAGCATCACATTATGCTGTGTGGTTGACAAAGTGAAAATGCAGGCACTGACAAGGCTTACCATTTGGCCTGATACCACAGAATCCATCTCTGAATGGAAGTTATTTATGCTTCCACTGAATTATGGCTGGTATTCAAATATTGGCAAGGATGCAATGTACAAAAACTGTAACATCTACAGTAAGCTGTGGTTGGCAACAGCTCTTGGGGATCTCTTAAAAGGGTAATTTCTTCTTCAGGAGCATGGCTGTCAGTCCAGGACTTAGAGGTGCATCCTGTTCATCTCAGACAAAAAGGTGCTACTGAAAAAATTACAGGAGCAGATGTGTTCTTGAGCACATACATGTACAGTGGAAAGAACACCTTTCACAGCACTGGCTAAACAGAAGCTCTACTAATTAGAAAGAATTCTGACTTTTATAAAGTAAAACAACCTTTTTTTTCTCCATCCAGAAAAGCAAATGAGCTGATGAGAATAATGAAATGCATCATGTTAACAAACTAGTTGAATGTGGACACTGTAAGAAAACTAAGCTCCTTTATAATTTAAAACAACAAAACTGCCCCTAGTATGATGAGATGTCCCACCTAGAATCAGTAGAAGCACACAGAACAATTGTCCTCCCAGTTAACAGCACACTGGTTTCTCCGGCTGGAAAGTTATCTCCTGCTCTTG
The DNA here is from genome assembly GCA_013396735.1 of Grallaria varia. Taxonomy (NCBI): domain Eukaryota; kingdom Metazoa; phylum Chordata; class Aves; order Passeriformes; family Formicariidae; genus Grallaria; species Grallaria varia. Next base: position 409,137 of record VWZG01005166.1, read on the forward strand.
AGCAAACTGGTGATCTGTAAGTTGTGAGTGAGAGAAACAGAAAACTCTCCCATTGGAGGGAGGCAAACAAGTGAGATAACGTAAGTTTAAAGGGTTCTTGCTATGTTTATCTCAAACTTTAGGCTCTGTGTCAAATAACTTGTTATGAACTTAACCGTGATAGAATGTTTCCAATCAGAAATATTCTGATCAGAACAACCTGGTTTAAGACAGATAAACCTCAGTAGTACCTGCGGAGCAAACCTGTGGCATGGTGCTGCTGCACAAGCAAGGCATGATGCATATCAGAGGAAAGAGAGGCTGTTAGTGTCTTTCCATTGCTCAACTCAAAGGAAACTCAGAAAAAAACAAAACATGGGTCAAGACCTAAAATTTGGGAACTGAGCATCTACACAGGCATTGTAAAAAATGCACTACCATTGAACTCAGTATTGTTTCAGGCTACAGATTGGCTGCAGACATCGGTGTCCAAATCCACTGCCACTGAAGGCAGCAGGAGCTCTTCTATTGACTTTAATACCACAGGTTATAAGGTTCCTTAACAAGTTTTCCTTCTACAGCACTCTCTCCCACAAAATAATATTTGGCTGGTGATGTTTTAGTCCCACTTTTCTGAGTACACTATTTCAAACTCTTGATAGTTCACATATGAATACATGACATAATAAGCCCTATTAAAGCATTCAAAGGCAACTTTCAAGTCCTGAGCATTCTCAAAATTTGGGAGCTCCCTAGCTTTGAGAATTTGGCTTGGTACTGCAGGACAGCAAACCAAAATGTTTGCCTCTGAACTCCCTAGGTCCACAGGTGTCCAAGGGTGAGGCCTCACACGAATCACGTATCTTCAGGAAACAGGCAGCATAAAGACAAAAGAACTTTAACAAGTGAAAACAAAACTGAGTCTTTGGCTTGAAAAAAATGTTGCTGATTTAATAGGACAGGGCCTTTCTGAAACAGAAGCGAAAATTAACCCTCTTTGCCTCTGCCTTTTGCTCAATTCTTAAATTCAGTTCACAGCATTCTATGTAGTCCTCCACTCTTGTTTAGGGCTCAGATGATTTTGTACAAACTAAGGATGTATTTTAATGAATATTGACTTGCATGTTTTGCAACATGCTTAGTCCTGGGGTAGGTGGAACCTCTGAAAATGAGGCTGCCATGGAAAACTGGAAGACTCACAAGGACTGTAGGCTGCATCTTTGAAAAGTGTTGCCATGGTTGCAATGGAGCTAACCTACCCCTTCCTCCGGCTCTGCCAGAGAACTTGGATCCCATGATGAGGTCGATGTTGCAACCAGCCAAACAAGAGGGCACAAGGGAGTGGAAAACAGGACTGTAGAGAGATTTGGAAGGTCAGTGCATGGGTGCCCCAAACTGTGATGTTAGCAATGCAGCCCCTTGAGAAAGGATGACCTCTCCTCTCAAACCATGTGGCAAATATCTTCTAAAAGGTGAAGAGTACTTGTAGGCGTGTGTGTGTAGGTGGGAACTGTTAGCCTGACCATGACAAGGTCAGAGATCAAAACTGTTTAGAGACAGATGAATTCTCATGATAAAAAGTAGGAAAGGAACTTTTTTTAACAGGAATGGAACAATATAAGAGGTTCTCTGTTGATGATGGAGAACTAAGATAAGACAAAGTAAACCTCTGTAAACAAGAATCTCTTCCACTTGGTAGATTCTGTATGAAGATGTCTGAGCAAAAAAAGGGCTGAAAAACTTGTGGAGATCTCTTCCATGGCAAATTGTGAAAAGCTGCAGCACGCTACAAACAGCTAGAGAAAATGGCCTCTCCCCTAGTATAACAAAGCCTTCAAGCGAGATACTAACCTGTGAAAGTCATAAATTACTTATTTTTACAGAAATCATCCAGTCAGAAACATATACTTAGCCACCAAAACTACACTTCCTCGAAGCAACACAAGAATAAATACACAACCTGATTTTACAGAGAAAACCACCATGACTCCATGTAAGTGTAAATAGCGTAAGCAGTAAGTAATAACGCTTGTTTGTCTCACCATAAAATATATTGGAGAGATCTGAGCAGAGAAACAAGTGCTTGTGTAAGCTGCACAAGTCTTTTTATCCCTGTCTCATATTGCCAAGCTATAAAGAATCAGGGACACAAGTACCAGGAGAGCTAAAATAAAACAATACCAATGATGGTCATAATAATACATTTATGTTTCTTTTCAGTTTCAGAGATGCTACAGCACACAAGTTTCTCCTGCAAATAAGAGGACTAGAAACAGATTTTTTTCCTTTCAGATGAAACCCCAAATTCTTACTTGACTTGTGGAGCTGGAGCTTTACAGAATTTCTAACACAGAACATCAGCATCACAGAACAATCATGAGAGCTGACAACACTGTATTATGAAAAGTACATTTAGAAAATGAGTAAAAATTGTGCAGCAGCATAAATCACAGCTACACCTTGTTCAAAAAGACCCACATGCTCAATGTAAAAAATGGGCAGAACTCCAAGTATGATGTGTACTTGTAAATTAGTGGATGAAATTTAATATATAAGGGAAGAAACATTGCACAGAGGAGTAGATGGCTCAGGGAGGGGTAGCATTCGCACACACACACAAAAAATCTGCCATTTAGTTGAAATCCCCAAAGAAGTAATGGCAAGTTATAGCTATCCATGGGCAGCTTCTGGCTGGCTCACCTGAAATCATGTTGGCAGAACATACACAAGTCTCAGCTCTGCTGAACCGACAGGCCGGCTCGTGCAGGATCCCAGCCTGAGCAGGCTCAGGCGAGTTTCATGGCATTTAGGGGAACACTTGTGTGCGCTTTCAGAAAGGCGCTCAAGGCTTAAAAAGGCAGGCGCTGCCTCAGTCCCTACTCCCAAGTGAAAGTCTGTGGGGTATTAGAAGTGGAGGCCATGGGGTACCACGGCTCTCAGTACTCAGCACCCTCAGACAGCACAGCCCTTTCCCAGGGTCAGCCTGTTTGTCTGGGAAAAAGACACTGAGAGGGGACCTCGTTAGTGTAAGTGTCTGTCGATGGGGTGCCAAGAAGATGGCACCTATTGGGGCCAACCACTGGGACATGAGGCCCTGGGCAGAACCTGATGCCCAAGAAGTTCCACCTGAGCATGAGGAAGAACTTCTTTACTGTGCAGGTGACCGTGCACTGGAACACGTTGCCCAGAGAGGCTGTGGAGTCTCCCTCACTGGAGATATTCAAGAACGTCTGGCCACAGACCTGTGCCATGGGCCACTGCCTGAGCAGGGAGGTTGGACCAGATGACCCACTGTGGCCCCTTCCAACCAGACTCATCCTGTGACTCTGTGATCCTTTATGCAGCACACAAATAGATTTCTGCTCCTTTTCACACCTTTTTGGCAGTTCGTTCCCAACCCACAGCGAGTTTCTGATGCGGAGATGTCGAAGGCAGGTGAAGCGGGCCAGGCCTGCTGGGGAGCGATCGGCGGGAGAAGCCTCGTCGCCGGCCCAGCCGTGAGTTCCCGAGGCCGCTCCCGGCGGCGTGAGGAATATGTGCAGCCTTACACCCACGGGGGAGCGCTCCCCGCGCAAGCCCACGCTCCGGGGCGATCCAGGCCGGGTTTCGCGGGTGGCCGGGGCGGCGGGGCCGCGCTGCCCGCGGCGGGAGGAGCGGCCGGGGCGCGGCGGGGCCCTCCCCGGGCCGGGATCGGGATCGGGATCGGGATCGGGACTGGGAAGAGGGAGGGAGCTCCCAGAGGGAGCCGCAGCG
>VWZG01005166.1:413175-478281 GCA_013396735.1 Grallaria varia
AAAAAAAGAACTGCTCTCCCCCACGTTAATTGCAATGCAAAGGGAGCTGTTGCGCTACGGCTGCTGCCCGGGCTGTGCCGGGCTCTAATGAATGCGCCGAGCCTTTGATCTGGGTGAGTCAGCCGGGCTCAGTTGTGCCGGAAGGTTAGTTGCACATCCTGGCTGATCTGAAATTCGATCAGTAGAGGGGGCAAAGAAAAAGAAAAGCATTTTAATGGGAATCAATAGAGGATCATAGGGTCCTGGAAGGAAATAGGTGTTGATTAAAGATGCTGTGTGGGTTTTGTTGGCTTTTTTCTTCCCCCCCCCCTATGTACACGACTTGTTTAAAAATAAATAAACACCAAAAGCAGCGCGGCAGAAACGAGGGAGGGTAGGCTGGAAAACAGCTTTCCCAATCACCCGTGTGTTTGTGTTCCAGGGAGGCAGTCAGCAGACCGAGAGTTTGTGCAATGCTTCAAGCTACAGCGCGCAAATTTAAAGCAGTAGGCTCCAAAGGAGAACTGCGGTTCTTACTGCGCTACCTTTCTGTGCCTGAGCTGTTTACTAGTGCATTATTAAATAAGTGCAAAGCATTCGTCTCCCTCCCCCCAAGCCAACTTGTTTTTTCTACCCCTCCCTTTCCTGCCTGCTGCTGAGCCGCAGGGATTCGTGATACGCGACATGACATGAAGGGGCAAACCTGTCCTGTTGCAGTCACGGTGTTTTATAGCTAAACTTTCTAGGCACATTTTCACTGTTTAGGAAATACTGAGCTGGAAAGTTCTGTATATGTTGCCTGACTTTACGTGCAAAGGAGGGAATTACAATCGTGTTGAACATTTGTTCACTCAGAAGGAGGTGAGTCAACTTCCTACACAGACTTGAATCACCCGCCCTGCACATTGCAATAAAATCAGACCTCTCTTCCATTCATGTGTTCGTGCACACATGCACACAGAAAAATGGGTATTGCAGTTCAAGAGCAGGGAGAAGAGCTGCTGGCAGAAAGCTGAACATTCCTGGCAGGAGTATATGCTGGCTGTCATCATAGAAGGAGGGCATTGCTGAGCCATGGCAGTCACGTTTCTTATCCAAATGGGAAACCTTCTGATCAGTTCAAGTTTCCTGTTGAGTTACCATTTCTTTTGGTTTTGCCTTCTGACATGGCTCTCCCTAGCTGCTGCTAAAGAATTCAGCAGTGCTGTTGCTGTTAATCGCGTTACAGTGCTGTGTACAAGTCCCACGGAGAGCATGAATTCAGGCAGATACTCATTAATAGGCAGCTTTTCAAATGGGGAGACAGAGTGGGAGGAAAGACCTCATGGATGTAAGGCCAAAGAGGTTTCCTGCCTCCCAGGTAAATGTAGGCCATGTTGTCTCAGCATGTGCTGTTTGAACATCCGTATCAATAGCTGAATTGCAGTAGCAGTGATAATTTCCATTCTGAATAAGAAACAGGAAACACTTGTTATATCTTTGTAGTTTTAGCCCAATGATTGTTTAAACAAAAAATGTTTGGGGCACATTTTTGGGTGTTCTGGCAAATACTCGTCAATATTTGTCTCCAGTTGAATTAAGCATTTATTTACTCCGCTGTGAGATCTGGTCATTTTAAGATTTTTTTTTTTTTTTAAAGGAATGATGGTGAGGCATAGGTACCAGGGCCAAGTTTGGCATTAACAGATATACAGGTAGTATCAGTGAATTTGTATAGTGTCCTTTCTTCTGCACCTGGCAGGAGACAAAAATGATGTGCCAGCCCTGCATTAGTGGCTGAAATTTGATTTTTATCTAAGTGTTCGGCTATTTCTCTATATATCTATCTCTAGCTATGTCTAAATCTATCTTAGTCAATCTTTATTTCAGTGGTCTTTGGAGAAAACTGGTGGAAATACAACAACTTGAGGATGTCTTTTATAGGAATATGAAGATTTATTCTCCTGTTAGATGTAATTAATTTATTTTAAAATTATGATGACAGTAATAAATTCTCTGTTTTCTGCAAGACAAAATGCAATAGAATATGGAGTATATTAAGTGCCATTGTCACTTACTATCCTGAAAACACATGGAAGACAAGGGAAGGTCAACTATCTAAATTAGCTGTTCTGGGTTTGTGCTCATGGAAGGTACCAGATTAATAGCCTAGGAGAATGTCAGAACAGGTACAATCATGGGATCTTTCCCACACCTTACCTTACTCGTCACTGCCTCAAACCATTTTTGAGATAGACCACAATTACACCTGGAACCTGCATAGACTTGTGCTCTTAAATGTATTTGTAGAGCTAAGTTGTTAGTACTAAGAAACTCTGGAGACCTGAGAGACTGCAGAGGCTGAGCTATCTGCTGAGAATGCTAAGAAAGTTGTGAATTTTTCAATTTTTATGTGGATACTTGTGAAATAACACTGGAACGTTTCATATAAGCCAACATTCAGCAGATTACCTGCTTCCGTCCTGGCCTAGATTTGATCTATGAATGAATGGCTCTCAAGCCCTTAAAAATGCCCTGGGCAATCCTGTTCTATTATCTCCACCATTGTTTTTCCATCCAGATACCACAGGGATGAACACAATCAGCAGAGAAAATGAAAATCAAATTGCCTACCAAGAGCTGACCATATGGGGCAGCTGGTTGCTGCTTCCCAACCCCCTGCCTGATGTCTCTTCCCTGCCTCCGATGATGTGATACTGAGTGCTAGTCAGTCCCCATCACCTCTTCCAAATCTTTTTATGCTGCAGACAAGCAGATTTCCTCAGGTTTTACATTTTCTGAAAATTTAACCTTTTTTCTCTCCAGTTTCCTTGGGCCTCTGCAGGCTAAAACTCTTTGTTTGGTGTGCCCCACCTCTACTCCCCCCCGCCTACTTGTGCTCCCTTGAATATGAACACTGGGCCTAGAAATAAGGAAAGGAGGCCAAGAGGAAAATGTGTCTCACTGAGACTTGCCAGATATCCAAGTTGCATGTGGAGAGACAGAGTTTCAGCTCATGTGTCTGGCTCAGATGCCAGCATAGACCATTAAACATCCTGCTGCCTGTCTTGTGCTGGGCAGACAACACAGCTCCTCATGCTGACACCTGGAGGGGCTAGAAGGGCTGGAGGAGTGGGAGTTACTGCCATGTTGAGCTGAGGTATATAGGGTGGGTTGTTTGTGATATCCGTGCCCAGGGATGCATTTTCTGCTACATCTGAAGAATGAGGACATTGGGAGGAGGAGAGGTGTCCGCAATCAAATACTATCACTTTTCAGGTAGAGGAGAACAGGTCAGGCTTCCCCTTGCCAGCTTGTCCCCTTGGAGTCTCTAGCCCTAGTTTTCTTCAGGGTTCCGCAACAGTGATGGGTGATAAGTTGTTATTGTTATTGTTGTTGTTGTTGTTATTATTATATATATATCTCCCTTCCCCCCCCCCCATTGCTTCATGCCCGTTCACATGGCTCAGCAAAAACTGGATCCCACTGTGCCTGGCCCTGTGTAAAATGTGGTACTATGTCCTGCCACCTGAGGAATTTACAGTCCAAATAGACAAGGCCAACAAGGGCACAAGACAGAGGCATACAGGAAAAAACCCCAAGCAACTACCAAACAAAAATCCCCATGTGTTGACTTAACAGACTGTCTGGTTTTTGACAGTTCAGAAAAGGGTACAGTTTAAAATACCAGTGTTGCTAGATAAAAACACCCTCTTCCCCCAGGCAGATTAACAAAAATGAACAGGAAAAGTGCTGAGGTGTGTCTGCCATGGTACCTTAACACATTTTGCTGTGCTTCATTGTTCTCAGTCATTGTTCTCAGATCATGGAGCACACAGATTGTGTAATACCTCTGACTATTCTGGGACACCTAGTTTAGCACAGTTACTCTCAGGGGGGCGAAGGAGGAATTCTGCAGTAGCTTTAGCTGAAAGTGTTTTACATCTCTTGATTTGTGTCCTGACTTTCAGTAATCTTTGAGAACTTGAGGACATGTATACATTCATTTGTCTGACAGTTTTGAAAATGTGAGTGTTCTAAAGGTTAGTCATATGTTTTTGTATGTGTGTTTGATCTGTAATTTATTTTCTACAATAGAACTATTTTTACAGCACTTGCCATACAAACACTACCTCATTTGACTGACTTTGTTGATAGGAGGCAGCTAGCAGCATGTGCTTCAGTTAAAAAAAAAAAAAAAGTACCAAGGCTCCTGGTTTGTCCTGTGCTCTGATGACAAACCATGGAGAGATAGAGGAGCAATTCCAGATTCTGTGCTGCGAGTGCTTTCCTTTCCCACCGGCTGGCTACATCCATGCGTGTAGAGCTTTTGATTAGATCTGCTGTTTTGCCTATGGCAATCTTCACTGCAAACGTCCTTTGTCTATACATCATTTGAGCATCTATACATGATAAGATTGCCACCTTTTATTACAATAAAAACAGGAGCTTTCTTCTCAATAAGCTTTGCTCCTTCCTCAGCTCTCCAACCACCCCTAGGGGAAGTGAGAAGGACAGGAAAACTTTGAAAAACCTTTCACCTCTTTTTTCTCCTTGGAAGAATGTGGAAACAGTTTTTGTAAAAACCAAGGTAGACATTCATAAAAGGGGACTTGCCTGGGTGGCATAAAAATGGGAAAGTTGGTAAAGTAGGTTCATGTAAATATACACACACAGACACCACTGAATTTGTACTCTCACTTTTTTTTTTTTTTTTCTGTAGAAGGGAAATTTTATCCGTATGTCTCAGTTTACATATTGCTTTCAATCTTTTTTACTTTTTACCCTGTTACTTTTAACAGCAGGGTCTTGGAGCTTTACAATGCCCTTCAGCATTAAAAGCTTCCTTTTTCACTATGAATGGACTTGTACTGCAACTCGGCAAGTTCCAGTGTATTACATGAGAATGAATAAAGATGTTAACCTACAGAAAATGTGAAAAGAGAAAGGCAGTAGACATGAATAAGCAAATAAATACCTTAATCACATTTTCTTTTGAATATACAAAATGCACTGAGGATCACGTTTCTAAAAAAGCATGTCTGCTGTAAAAGAAGTGTTTTTTGTCTGAAAGCAGATCACACATCTGCTTGTCTCTGAGTACTTTAAATAGTCAATATATGCAGTCACTTTGCTTTTACTCTACAATTAGACTGGACTAGGACTGAAGCATATGTGATATGCATTCCCTTGAAAAATACCACTGTATGTAGGAACCTAGTAATACAGCAAACCCACAAATGCAGCTATGTATTGGTACAGTGGCAGAATCAGAGAGTGTAAACATGGAAATTAACTCTCAGGCCACGTTAGTTCAACTTCCTGTGAGTGCACAATTATTCACTACAGTTTGCCATTGAGTGCTTTACCTTCTCAAGTTTCAAATACTTTGCTTGGTGGCACTTCACCATTCATTCTCCATTTCAAAATTACCTGCTTGACTGAGTTATGTGGATTCTGATACTTTGTCCGAATTTTGTTCTTCTTTAGTTTCATCCCATTACATTTAGCTGTACCACTGCATGTTAGCATCCAATTAATTCCTTTCATTCCCTCTGTTCATCTTTCATGTATTTCTGGACAGCGGTTGTTTTGCCCCTATGTCATGGTTTAACCTGGCAGGCAGCTAAACACCACATAGTCATTCCCTTACTCTCCCTCCCCCAGTGGGATGGGGGAGAGAATTGGAAAAAAAGTAAAATTAGTGGGTTTAGGTAAAGATGGTTTAATAGGACAGAAAAGGATGGTAAAATATTAATGTTAATAGAATTAGAATATACAGGTGATGCACAGCCACCACTCACTATCCACTGACCGATGCCCAGCCAGTTCCTGAGCAGTGCCCCCAGCCATCTTTCCCCCTAGCAGACATTCTGAGCATGACACCATATGGTGTGGAATATCTCTCTAGCCACTTGGGGTCAGCTGTCCTGGCTGCATCCCCTCCCAACTTCTTGTCCTTTCCTCTCCCTGCTTACTTGTTGGCAGGGCAGCATGAGAAGCTGAAGAGTCCTTGCTCACTGCTTAGCAGCAACTAAAAGACCAGTGGTTACCAACATGATTATCCTAAATCCAAAACACTGCACTACACCAGGTTTTGGGAAGAAAATTAACTCTATCCCAGCTGACCAAGACAATTTGTTACCTAGATTAATAAATCAACCCCCTTTCTTGTCTCATCAGTTCTGTTGCTCTTCTCTGAAGCCCTTTCCAGCATACTGGCATCCTTCTGTTATGGAGGTATCTAGAAGTGGATGCAGTATTCCACAGAAGTCTTCCCAGATGCATAGACAGTAATTTTCCTCTTCTGACATTATTCCACTACATGCGCAGCCCAAAATTGCATCAGTCTTTTAAACTGATGTGTCTCCTTGAGAACTCATATTAGATTTGTTGTTCACTGTCATATATAGATATCTTTCTGTTCAGATGCTTTCCAGGTTTTGCTTTTTCACAGACTATCCATGTTTCTGATTATTTTTCTTCAGTGTATTAGTCTACATTTTTCCATGTTGAATCTCATTTTGTTGCCTGCCTACATATCTAACCTTGTTAGTTTCCATTTATATTATTACTATCCTCTCTGACATTTGCAAGCCTCCTGGTTTATTGTCATTTGTGAATTTCATTAATGTGCTATTTACCTCCTTTTCCAGCTCATTAATTGAGATATTAAATAAGAACATACCAAAAACACCCCTGCAGCAAACTAGCTCAATACCTTACCTTCCATCATTACCTGCTGCTTACACTCTTTTGTGACCTTTCCCATCCAGGTCACAGGACTCAGATTCAAGTCAGTTTCAATTAGATTTTTCTAAGACTAACTCATTTCAGTTTTTAAAGTGTTTCCTAGGATTTAGCTTCATGACCTTTTCTCCTTTTCCTTCATAGCACAGGTGGGGACTGATGCTTCTTCCCTGTGTTTCCATAGATATCAGTAATGAATTAGACAGTGATATGGGGAGACGAATGTCTGCTTTTGACTGATTAACCTGGAATGTACAATTATTTCTAGTCTTCATATTTTGTTTTTTATTTATGCACTTTAAAGTTGTCATAATTTTGCTTGTGTTGTATCCTGATGGGTGAAGCTTTGCTGCTTTTCTCAGGCTTATATTTGCAAATGACCACTGTTATTTACCTTATTTACTTTGGTCATCTGTGAAGCACTTTCTTTTATGATGATGTGCTCCTCTTTTCTCTGCAAACTTCATCTAGCTTTGAACATGAGAAACTGTGTCTCCATTATGTAGATAAAATAAACTCTGTGAATCAGTTAATTTTTATTTTCATTATTGCTGAAAGATCACAAAGTACAAAGTGTTCTTGAAACTGCCTCTAACATCATTTTCTCCTCACCTGTCCTTCAAGCAGCATAACTGAAAGCCCACTGAAGTGGGAAGAGATTCATTCACTTTTCTAAGTTTGGGGCCAGACCCTTAAGCCCTCACTCTCTTGGTGCACTGAAAGCCCCGGGGAGAGAGGAGGCCTCCAGGATTATTTCTGAGGTGCTTTCAGTGTGTACTGCATTCGGTGTGATCTCCTGTCACAGGCATATTCCCAGGTGCTGCTCTGTACTTCACCGTAGCAGCTGGCCAAAACAGATGTGTATTGCCAACAAGTGTTTTGGAGAAGCAGCTTTTTGCTGTTATTTAAGGATTGGTGTCAAAACTGTGCTACAGTAGGAATGTTCTAAGAGCCTCATGGTTTAGTAATGCCATTGTGAATTTATCACCTCGTGATTACCTGTAAATAATATTTAATGGCCAGACAGGTTTTAGCAGCAAGGATTGGGGAGGGGAGGGAAATGCAAGAGGCAGGAATGAGGAGGAATGCTATGAAAAATGTTTTCCCTCTTGTTTCTTTCCCTGTATCTGCTTTTTGTCTGGTGAGTGATGAAGAAATAAGCCACAAAAAAAAAAAAAAANAGAGACAAGGCACCCTAAAAACCCCAGCATCTTCTGAGATTTCTCCAAATTCCTTCTACTGTAATCCCAGGTGTCTCACAGCTGCTACTTTTCCTTCCTTTTCTCTTCTTAGACATGCTTTCTCCTCCCATTGCTTTTATTGTCATGGCCCTGCATTGTCCTCATACCAGAAGAAACTGCTCTGTGATTGGCGCTTAGTGAAGGTAGGCTGTGATTCCAGAATTGAATTAACAGAAGAGTACATATGAGTCCATATTTAGGGTCATAACTTCATAGAAACAGGAATTATGTTTGAAAAAAATATTCTGGAGCTATCTGTGGAATCAGGCATATCTAAATTTCCTTGAGAAGCTAATTTCTTGGCTTGGAAGAAGCAAGATTCAGTTACTCCTGTTTATTTTGGAGATGTTGAATTTTCTGAAATCAATCTCAGTCACATTAAAAGAAGAGGAAAATCTGTGACTGACCTTTTATCCACTGATATGAGAAGATCCATAATGACACTGGACAATTACAGTTTAGAGGGAAGGAAGCCATGAGGTCAGGTAATGTATGCTGAAAAACACATGTGTGTTGATCTCTGTTTTTGTCTGTATGTGTAAGATCCTGGTCTGATCTTAAAGAATGTACTTGTCACAGTTTCCCCATCTGGAAACTAAAATAACCATAGTCCGTCTCTCTAGGACTATGAGAGACCTAGAGCTAAGCATATTTTCTGACATAAAGCTGTGGAAATAAATACTACTACCATTATTCTTGTTCAATGCCTTTGAACACTGTCTATCTTTCATAATTCTGTCAGTGACACCTGGTTTAACAGCTGCTGAGTGTCCATTGCTTGTGTTGAATTCGGCTGGAGCTGAGGGACTCAGCACTGCTCTGATTCACAACGAGGTGGTGGAAAGGCATCCAAAATGCTTTTTCTGCCATGGTGCTCCACAGGCATACATTATGCAGCCCACCCTTTTTTTTTTTCTCCTCAATTTTTAAAAAGCTAATAACTGTATGAGCTATACACAAAAATGTGGACTATGGTCCTTTAAAATGTTTGTTATAAAACATTTTCCTGTTTTAATTAAACCATGAAACTATATTTTGAGTGAGATATGGAGTAATGGTAGAGGCCAATGGGAGAACAGGGTGAGGTAGGAAGGGGTGGAAGGGGTAGCTTGGTTAGTGAGCACTAAATCTCTACTAATCTTCAAAGCAAGATATAACTCAGGATTTTTCTTCTGTTTCTTTGCAAGCGAAGGCCATTGTGTTTCCATCCTTGGCTGTGTCAGCAGTGATAGCCCTTTTTTGCAGCATTGATTGTTGACTTCCCCTGACACCATATCACCACCCATTAGTGCTGAAAACTGACAAGCCCAGCTGCAACAGCAAAATGGCAAGTTTAAAAGAAAATATACAAGGGACAGGCACAGAATGCTATTAGTATGAAAAAGTAGTTGTTTTTTATCTTAACTCTGTAAAGGTCAAGAATACAAGCATTTTTTTCTCTTGCTAACAACAACTTCTGTATTTTTTTGAATAACAAAGTCATTCTCTCTGTTTTTGTTTTGTTTAGTTTTTTTAATTCAAACTGTAATGTGGGTTTTACAAAAGCAACCATGTTGAGATGAGTGAAAAGAGATCCTTTAGGAAGCTTTCAGGGAGTATTCTGCTTATACATATGTATGGAATATGAGGCTTTTTGTAAGGCAGAAATTAATGGCTCAGCAGTTTCTGGGTACTGAGATCCCATCATCAAGCTTTTGTGTGCTCTGTAGAATGTGATTTTCTTTTCTTTTCTTTCTTCCTTCTTTCCTTTTCTTTCCTTCCTGTTTCATCTGGAGTCGTATGGTGGTGTCTGCACTCTGGAAGGTACAGTAACAGTAATGGCAAATGTTCCTTCTGATTGTACTTACAGGGATAATGGGGCTTGAGTAAGGGCAGATGACTTTTCAAAACCTTAGTGCAAAGGTCCCCATTTGATATCAGTCAGAAGGCAGTGTATGTTTTCCTCTGTCAAAGCCCAAGGAGCACTGCAACCCATCAAGTAGAGCACAGCCCAGCCCAGCTTGTTGTAAATGGTTATGTGGCAGCAACAGCAAAGGAGCAACAGCTGTGGGGAACTGGTGAAATGCATTAAAACTTGTTGTCTGCTGAGGGAGCTGGGTTGAAGAGGTTCAGGGAGGATTCTGTTGCTCTCTACAACCACCTGAAAGGAGCTTGTAAGGAGGTGGGTGCTGGTATCTTCTACCACACCTGCAGTGAGAGGACAAGAGGAAATGGCCTTAAGATGAGAGAGGGGAGATTCGGATTAGATATTAGAAAAAATTTTTTCACTGTTAAAGCATTCAAGCATTGGAATAAGTTGCCAAGGGAGGTGGTGGAATTGCCATCCTTGGAGGTGTTTAAGAGGCATGTGGGTCTGGTGCTGGGTGATGTTGTTTAGTGGTTCAGGGGTTACAGTGGTAGAGCTGGGTTGGTGATTGGACTGAATGATCTTGAAGGTCTCTCCCAACCTTGATGATGCTATGATTCTGTGAAAATTAAAAAAAATCCACAAAAGACTATGTCTCTGAGACAAATGGAGTAAAATTTGTTTGGAACCCTGTAGGGCAGTGAAGATACAAAAAAACCCCTTAGGTTAACAAAGTAATTAATTGATTTTGAACAGGTGGGATCCTTTAGACTTGGTTTTGCAGATTGATAGCTATGAACACAAAGGACATTCATCCCAAGTTATCTATTCAGACAATTCTGCCAACACAAATATGAGTTTTTTTCAAACTCATATCTATGGGCATTTGTGTGGCAACAGCTGGGGGATCCCCTATTTTGCTAGCGATGTTTTCTGCCCCAAAGTGCTTACAGCTAAATAACTACTCATTAAATGAAGGAAATGATACCCTCATCCCAATTTTATGGGTGGAAAGCTGAGTCTTACAAACCAAGTGACTTATCCAAGGTTATGCTGTGCACCTCTCCTGAAGAATGATTGTCATGTGTTAAGGTGTGGATTTACATGGTCCAACATACTCTGTTAAGTTTCTGGGTGATTCTTTAAGCATCTATTAAAATGCTTTTGTTTGATGTAGCTCAAAGTGAAGTGTGTGGGTAGAGAATGACCACATTAGGGCAGAGTAGCTAGAACTGAGTGAGTTGATATCCTATTTTTTCCATTGTCTGTCTCATTTATTCAAAGCCTGGGTTTTAGTGACTGAGGATGAGGTGACCTTCATTCTCTCTTTATTCATTGCTACAGGCCTATTCTGCGTTTGACGCTTCCTTGTTTTTCCTTTCTCTTCTTTCTTGACCAACCCAAGAACTCTGTGAAGTTCTCAGACACATTTATGAAATTTCTTTTTAATGCATTGGGATTTAGGTCTAGTTTATCATCACATGTTAGCTACAGTTTTGATTGTGTGTCAGATTCCAGAGGGATGCTTGCAAAGTTTATTTTTGTGGGTTGTGTTAGGTATAAAATGCGATGCGGAATGGTCTTACACTGCATATGAAGTTATAGTCATGAAGAAGCTCTATTGTGGCAATCCTACTCTAGTCATTCATGGGTAATCTTCTCCAACTAGCCCAAATTTTTGTAAACACTCAAGTATCCAAAAGTCTAACTTCCTCCTTATTTACTCCAGTTTTACACAGGAGTGACCCCACTGAAGCCAGGACAGCAGTAATGATTCAGACTTCAAACCTCCTTGAAGTAGTTACCTCTCCCAAAGAAAGAAAAAATTAGAACTTCAAATTCTAAAAAGGAAAACAGATGAAGGCATGCTTACACTGAGTTAGTACTTGTCTGCTTAATGCACCTAGCTAATCCAGTTGTCTGGGTCTGAATATAGAGCTTGCTGCTAGTTTTTCCTATATAAAGAGCAAAGTTTACTTCATGACGTTAGACTCAGATGACTGAATTTCTGAGATTTTCTGTTAATACTCAGTCATCCCCTGTCAATATTGCAAAACAAATATGGGTCTGGTGGCAGAAGAGCATGGAAGGAAAGCTTCCCGTCATCAGCATTAGGCAGAAAGGCATTTCTCTGTGTTCTTCAAGGCTCTGTACTTTCACTGAAGTTGCTCATGTCTCAGTGAGTCAGTCCAAAACCAACATTTAGTGAGATTTCATCTGTCTGGTTAACCATTAGTTTAAACTGTTGTAAAGCTACCATGGTTAACTTTAATAAAATTAGGAGTCAGACAAAGCCAGACAAAATGCAGAATAAATTAATGCTTGCTTGGGAGCCAGTGCCTATGGAAGAATATATGTCTGTATTGTAGATGATAGTTGATTTTGAGCAGTCTTGACTGTAATTGTGGATGGTGCTGAGGCCCAGTGGTAGTGGCAGTGTTCATGCGTTTACAGGTAAATATGTAAATGCAGATGGAACTTGACTTGAGTGGTGCTGGCTCCCTCATTTTCTGGGCATCTCTATGAAAAGCCTACCATGCAGTTTTCCAGCTGTCTGTAGTCCTGAGCGCTCCCAGTCAGCCGTACTCCACTTTGACAGGTATCTAAAATCTCAGTTCTCTGTGCTGCTCTGTTCTATGCACTCCTTCTGTGTCTCTGACATACCATGGGAGAGAGTAACAGTGCGGACTGAGTGCTCCACGCTGTTTCAGGTATTGAAGGGAAACTGGATATCATGGATGTTGTTGCTAGAAGCGTGCTGTTTCTCTTTAATCAGTCCTCCCAGTGCTAAAATATATACTCGATGAGGAAAGAAAGTGTCTGTGTCTGTGAAAAGCATCTGGAACTCTGCTGTACTTAGTTTTCCTTAAGACCATTAACGAGGGCTCTCACTTTAAAGGGCACTTTAAAACTGACTCCATGTACGCTTTAGCAAGGATTTTCAGAATTTTCTTAGGCAGCAGGCACTTTAGGTGGAAGGTAAAGCAATATAATGTGATCATTTATTTAATTAATTTCCAACTCTCCCTGCCTTCTTTGCCGCAAACACTGAGTGGGTATTCCTCATCCACTAAACATGTCATGGATTTTTTTTTCAGTGCTGCGTGGGCAGATGGTCCATGTGGGACACAGCTTGGGATGTCTTCTACCTTTATGACTGGGAATACATTTGGATGGGAAAAAAAGTCTTTCTGTTCTTTTAAGGAATTTCCCTCTCCAGAAAAGACCTGTTTGTTATTAAAGCCAGAAGTAATGGTTGCACAAAGGAAGGGAAACTAGATTCCTGGAAAATCTTGCAAAGTAATTAACATGCTGAATTCTTTGGACCACAGGTATTATCTCTCAGAATGAGATGGACTCTGATTCAGACACTGCATTAAATTAATGTTTTTTTAAAATTAGCTTAGCATACTGAGCTTTATTGAAAACCTATCTCTTATTTTGATGTGTGAGATTTGAGCTCTTTCAAGTCACTGTCTCAGAGTAACCTGAAGGACTCTAAGACTTGCCTTCTTCAGTCCTTTCATGGTTTTCAAGAATTTTGCCATGAAAAGTCTCCCTTGGAAATGCCTTCTATCCTGCTTAGGAGCCAAATTCTTCCTCTTAATATCAGTGACCTACAAATGCATAGCAGAGATTGTATTTGAAGGTATTTTGTGAAGGGGAAAGAAAGCTTACAGGTGTGATGGGGTGAGCAGCACCAGCTGATGTGGGAGGGAGTGAAGTCACCTCCCATTTCTGTTCCCTCTGAGAAGAGCAGCCCTTCCGGGTGCTTGCAGTGCCTCACTGAGTGTGCTGAGCTAGCAGGCAGTGGCAGAATGGAGACACTTGAAGTAGTTTTCAAACAGTTACTTTGGGTGCAAGGAATAGTCTGGTTGTGGCAATACAGAGCTCAATAAAACCAGCTGATTTATTTGCCTACCTAGCTCCCGTGTTGTGATGATACCCTAGGATATACTCATTGCCTGTGGAGATTTGGGTTTTTTGTATCCTTTCTCCTGTGAAGAATCAGAATTTGGCCACTTTTGTGCAAAAGGTTACTTTTGTAGTAGTTAGTTGTGAGTTAGTTCTCTTATGTCATGTTTGGGCAACTAAATAATTAGCCTGCTTTGGAAAATGCTGAGTCTACAATGGCTCCCAGTGAAGTGGAGAGAATTACAGGCTACTCAGCAATCTGGAAAACGAGACCTATTACTTATTAAATATGGAGCTAGGAACAGAATTTATGATGTTCATTTTTTGAAATTTGAAGCTGTATAAACTACAGTTTCTATTAGAACTCTATACATAAAAAGGTACTGAAGGTCTAGTAAATGACTAGTGACTGTTTCTATAAATGACTGATCAGTTGTTACAATGTCCGACAAATTTGTATTTTTTTAAATACCGCTTAAAATTGCCTATGATCAAAATTGCCTATGATACACCCATTTATGTAGTTTTAATGTACCTTTGACTATTGTTACATGAAAGTGTTGGGGGTTTTTGTCAATTTAATATGTCCAGAACATAATGTGTGGCCCTTATATATTTGTGGGAGGGATTTTTTGGTTGAAATGGCTGCTGACTTAAGTCAGCTGAGGCTGACTTCAATCCAGCACAAGAATCTCAGTTTGGCAACCCAAGTAACATGGTACTGTAGTCTTATGGACAGCTTAACCAGGCAGGGGACGGAAGCAGGTTCTTTGAATAGCATTCCTTTGTCCACCATCATGAAATAAAAAAGCAAATCTTCTAAAAAACACTAGGCAGTAATTCCTATGGGACTTTGCTAAACTCATCCATCATGGAGAAAATCCAATTTTCCTTCTTTCTCTATTGTACTCCAAGAAGCCTTGGTCGTTTTAGCTTTAAATATTAACTTGGGTAAGCCATTTAAAATTAGTAGAGGCCTTTCAAAAATTAGGCTGTAATCTTACACTCATACCCTAAGAATAATGATGCATTCTTTTTGTTAAATGTTAAAGATTTTTGAGTGAAAAGTGTTTTGTTTATGATGCTACTGTTGAATAATGATAACTAGTAGTGATGTTGTAATGGATTTTAGGAAGTCTAGGGGACATGGGACTTCCCAACAGAGTTGATTTGAGACTATTTTACTCTGTCAAAGTTCACTTCTTTGGATATTTAGGTGGTAATAAAGTGTCAATCCTAGTGTTTTGGTTAGTTACACCAAACTATTAAAGTGTTTATTCATTAATTCATTCATTTCCTGAGTCCATAGAAAATGTCCTACAAAGATATTTTGCCAACCATGTTTACATAAATTCCCCATTGTACTTTGCATTTTTATTAAATAAAGGTGGTGTTTGAAATAGCTTGTAAATTGACAGGATACAAATTAGTGAAAAAGCAAATGTTAAAGAGTCAGTGATGACTCTGGGTGAGCTTTGAAAAACATTTTATTTGGAACCAATTTTGCAGATGCATCATTTATTTTTCTGCTTTCCCCCTTCCTACATTTGCTATAACTAGGAAAATTTGCATGAAAACTGGTTGTGTGTTTATTTCAATATTTACCTGTTTTGACTGTTTATGTTATATACATCTGCAGTTTTAATGCTTGTCTTGTGACATCACTGTTCATTGCCAGGGGGATGACACTGAAGTGATGGTTTGTAGGACTGAATGCTTTTTGAGACTGGGAATGACTATAAAAAACTGTCATTCTTGTGGGCCACTAGTTTTTGCTAGTGGCTGTCATTTTTGTGTGGAGTCAAAAGCCATCTTGTGATGGTCAGCACCTTTGTGTATGTGTGTCACAAAATGGCCACTCTCTTGAAAATTCACTGCAGAAAACCAACTGTTCCTGATCATGGGAGAGCATGTTTCCTTGTTATTCTTACTCAGGATGCAGATTTATTTGGGGATGACAATTCCACTGATGTTTGCCTCTTGTTTTCTACATCATATCTGGTTTTGTCTAAATAGTCTCCTCTGTCTCTCTCAATTCAAATCCCAAACCTTTCAGAAAAATGAAACTCTTCTAGTCCATTTTGGGCAAGGTGAGAAACTATGGCTCCAGGTCAAGGAATAAGCAGTAATGAGATTAACAATACAGGAAAAAAAAAAAATCTTCCTGTGGTATATAGATTTATATGAATGAGAAGTGACAGAAACAGGACAGCACAAGAAGAAAGGATCTGTCTAAATACCATGTATTTTCCAAACTATTCCTAGAGTTGTTGGAACTTCCTTAAAAGCACCCCATATCTTTTCCAGTGGCAGATGGACCACAAGAGAGGCACCCTTTGTGAAACCAGCTTCCCTTAACATACTCAGACAGTGGATCTGTTATTTTGAGTCATTGCTGGGCAGAAACTTGAAAGACAGTGACCGCTCCTCTCACCTTTTTTCCCCATGCTCAAAGCCATTTCCCACACCTCGAATCTCCTATTGAACGTGGCCTACCGGTCAAGTCACAGTCCCTCACCCACCGCAACCAGGAGGTGGTTGGGTTGCTTCTTTAGCAGCCCATGCTGGTAACACACCACTGTTCACCCCGCAGGGCTTCTTACAGGGTGACTTGAGCTGCTCTTGCCTCTCTCAGACGACTCCGTTTGTCATTTCTGTCACTCTGTGGCACATACCCACACATGCACAGCAGCTGCCAGTGGCCTGGGGGGCCTGGGATCCTCATCTTTTTTTCTGAGCTCAGTTCTCCTGCACACCAACTGGCTACGTTGCAGTCTTTTACCTGCAGTAGGCTCTGACCTCTTTCTGTGCATCTTGAAACACCCCACTGTGTGGCTCCAATGGCACGTAGACATTCTCCCTGTTTGCCGGTGTGTCTCCCCCTGCTTTCAAATCACCTTTTCAGAGTCCATTTGGTATCAGTGACTTGGGGGTTTGTTCATTTTTGGATGGTGGTACTTGTCTTTGATAGCAGGATTTTAATTATTTTTAGTCCGAAAGAAGAAAGAATGCACTTGTCCTTTTTAGATACATTTGAATAATGCTAAGGATAAAACAAAAAAAAATCAGGGCGGTGCTCTGCAAAGTAGTTTTCAATCCCCTGAAGAGTAACATGGCTCTTTCTGACTCCACACAGGCAGACAGGCCTAATTCAGCTGTCTGTTGCATGGTATGTTTAAGTGGTTTTTTAAAACAGTGTTCCCTAAATGTTGACAGTTTAATGGATTTCATTAGTGGCTGCCTACCGGCTGAGGGCTCAAACCTGCCCCCACTAGGGTCAGCTCAGATGAGTTCAAAAGTGGCTGTGCAGAGGACCACCCTCATCCTGTCAGAGCTGCTCCAAGAGCTGCATCTGAAGCCCCGAAACGAGCAGGCATCTTCTGTGCCCCCGCATCCACAGCACAGTGTGGGCCATGGCTGGTGGATGCATGTAGTCATGCATTCTTCTCCTTAGGCAGAAGTGGCACCCGGGCTCCATGGTACACCCAAAGAGGTGTGGGTCTTCTCAGGGTCTCCTTCCAAATTGTCATGCAGATGAACTGCCTCAGTTCACTATCTTGGGGAATGAAGGAGTGTCTCTGCGATACCAAAACGTGCTTATGCTTCGTCCGCTGTGGCTGTGAGACCTGTAGCTGTGTAGACTGTCTGGTGGCCCTCCAGGTCCATTTTCCATTAGCAAATAATGTTCATGATTTTGTTCCAGTCACTGCCTCCTAAGTTGAACAACATATGAAAGATAGTCTCATCAAGGTAAGTAATAGCTGAATCGAGTCTTTGTTTACAGTCTGTGAGGTCAGAGGAAGCTTGAATGCCTTGTCTGGAGCATGTATTAGAGGAACATTTTGAAGGGGAGAGTGTTAAAACTAATAATATGAAGTCTTAGAATAGACAATTATTGTATTCCTGTTTCTTTTTTTTTTTTAACAAAACAAAGGAAAATATGGTCCTAAGAAGCCATGAGTGTAACTAAGAGCCTGTTTTAATCATATTACATGTTAGCCTGTTCCCAAACTGAAGTGAAGAAGACACTCCCAAGCTAGCATAAATAACAATATTTTTCTGGCATATTGAAAATCTAGACAATGATAATTAGCTGTAACAATTTCCAGTTGAAGGCAAGTCGTATGATTTCCAGAATCTGTTCTGTGATGTCTAATGATTTCCTTGTATTTCTTTATTTGGGGGGGGTGGGGGGGGGAGACTGAAAATCCCTGTGTTTAGTGCCTGTCCAAAGATGATTTCTCCCCTACCCCTCCTGAGAAGTGCTGTGTGAGGTACCTGTG
The DNA here is from genome assembly GCA_013396735.1 of Grallaria varia. Classification (NCBI taxonomy): domain Eukaryota; kingdom Metazoa; phylum Chordata; class Aves; order Passeriformes; family Formicariidae; genus Grallaria; species Grallaria varia. The sequence continues at coordinate 431,169 of VWZG01005166.1, forward strand.
TCTGGATCAGGCACTAGCTAAGGGAGAACAGTGCAGACTACCCCTCACTTTGGCATTGTGAGCATCAGGACTGCAGCATAGCTATGCCCTGTGAAATACCAGCAACTTGCCTCTCAGCTTTCTAGGTCCAGGTCTGTTCCCATGCACAGCCCAGTCTGATGGTCCTGACGCTCCTCAGATGATTTAGGTCAAGTTCATTCTTGTGTGTCTGCTCCTGTGTGACTGCTGTGCTCTGGAGTGGGGGGGGGAAGGCACTTAAGGGAGAGGCAGCCTCTCCATATGCAGCTTGCTCTTTGCCTGGCAGCTTAATCTTTCCTGCAGCCTTCCTGGGTCTGTTCATGATACAGGTGAGGCAATCAAAGAGGTGTTCATTCCTTCCCTACCCAAGCTGACTACAGAGCTTTTTAGAACCTGTTTTACTATTGTCACCATATCTAATACACATTTTTGCCCTTTTTGTCCTCCAGTAGCAGCTTTTTCAGGAATGGTTTTCTGTTGAAGGTAGGCAAGAGCAGTGAGACATATAAGCAGTCTTTCATACTCCAGTAGAGGTCAGATACCTACCTACAGTAAAGGAGCTAATTCATTACAGCATGATAGATTATAACAGCTTATTTGGAGTCCTATTATATAAATCACTTAAATGTGTATTTACATAACATTCCTATTAATTACCACAAAGCCTGTAATGACTGTGAGCTGTTCCAGTTTATCTTGTAAATATGTATTTAAGCAATTCTGTTACAGGTAGTATTTAATCAATAGACTGTAACAGATCATTAATCATGCCAAACCTTTGTGTAAAAAGTGAATTTGTACTGGTGAAATGTAATGGATCCTTTGGAGTACCATATAAAATATTACACTACTCATATGAAAACTTTACAGTGCCACTAATGATAGACATTAAAAGCCTTAATGTGACCTCCTGTATGGTAGGTCTCTGTGTTGACACGTGTGCGTATTTTTGTTGAGGTAAAGAAGTTAAGAAGTTACTCAGCAGAGATTCTTTTGGACACATGCTCCAAGGGGATGAACCTACCATATGTTTTCTTGACTGAGAAGGTACTGGGGAAAAAAGTATATATAAAGTACTTATAGGCATACCTAGTATCTGTCATTGTATCTGAGCACCACACAATAGTGTTCTATGGCATCAGTCATAGCAGTGGCTCTGGAAGGTGGAGAAACATTACTCTCATCCTTACCTTAGAAGTGGGGGAAAATGAGAGACAGACCATTCAGAACACACAGGACATACATGTGCAACCAGGGGGTCAAGATCTATCCCACCCTGCACTGTTGCCATCAAGCAGATGACCATCAGTTTACTTGAGTGCAGGCAGGTAATGCTGCTGTTTTTTTGGAAACTTAAGACATTATCTAAGGGAAAGCATGTGGATGTTCAGGAGCCAGTGTTTAAGTGGTAGTATTTTGGTGGTCTTCACTAAACTGTTCAAAACACAGGTGCCAAAAATTGAGATCATCATCAGGGACCTATTTTTTAAAATACTTGATGCCCAGTGCAAATGGAAAGAAAGTAAAAACCTAAAGTGCTTTAAAGAGCTCCAATAAAAGTCCTAAGGGTTTTGTTTCCCCTACACAGTACAGAAGTCATGTCATCAGAAAGTAGAGAATTTGAAAACAAAATCCTGCTTATTTTACCTGTGCCGGCAGCCTAACTTGATTTTAACCAGACTGCTTGGGAGAGGGAGGTGAGCAGGATTTTCTGCAGAACAAAATTTTCAAGTACTGTAACTGTGCCACTGCAAATCCACATGATGTACTGCATGCGTTCTTGCCAGACTGTCCTGGGAAGCTGGCCTCGAGCTGTAGTTGAAGTCATAGTTAACAGTTAAGAGCCAAATTGTGATCACATAAGTTGGTCCACTGGCATCGCGCAGGACTACTGCACAGTTAAAGTGCCCAGACTAGGAATGTAATTCTGGAAGCTGGTTGTCCTATGTTGTGAGTGTGCCATGCAGCTAGTGGTGAACAACAGTGAGAGTTCAGAGAGAATTCATGGCTGAAATAGTAAGACATTCTTAGTCCAGGACGATAATGTATTGGCAAAGCTTTGTAGAAAGTCTGTGCATCACTGGCTCTGGCCAACTCCACTGATCTCTTGTTTTCATAAGCATTAAATTCACTTAATTTTTTTAAAAGGCTTTTATTAATGGTTCCTTTGGAGCTTTTGCAATCTGTTGTCTAATGCAAGCTTTGATTGAGTTAAAAAAATTCTCTGCAATAACAGTTCTCCTGTGTAATAACTAATCAATATATGCTAATCGTTTGCCAAATATATTTCTTACAGAGAAACGGTTATGAAGTTACATGACTGCCAAAAAAGAAAGAAAAAAAAGAAAAATAAACCCCTTCTTTAATTCCTTAGTTAGTAGGTATTTGTATCTGTAAAAGATTAACCATTTTTTTACTTTTGCCAATTAGTATAGAAATTTTATAAGCTGGCATGAATTCAAATGGTTTTTTTACAGCTAAGTTATAAACCTGTAGAAAACATGGGTGGCTAACTGAACCCTGGAAGAAGGTGGTGAAGAAGAGTGCTACTGTAATAAAGTAATCTATTAAAAGGTTATCTTTCATGTAAGATTGCTTTCCCTAAGCACCTAAGCATATTAACAACATCTGAAATGCACTTGTAATTATACACACCTTAGAAAAGATTTAAAATTGCCTTCTTTGTCCACACTTATAAAAACATCTCAGTCACTCTGTGATCTTATTTTACCTATGCACCTTAAACCTTGTAAAAACAAAATGGAAGAAGGAATCACCCATCAGAGAATTGCTCATAGGTGAACTTTGGCCATCTATAGTGACATTAATTTTGCTCTCTGTGAACTGTGCTCGACACCCTTGTAAGGTCCGGAGAATTCTTCCCATCTCTGACTGGCCTACATGACTATTTGATGCTAATTTGCACTTTGAAGACAATGCAAACTGGGAAAAAGGAAAAAAAAAGAAACAGCTAATTTAGACTCTAAGAACAGCTTTCTGGCTAAATCCTGCAACTTTCTGGGAAAGACTGCTGTTTAGCTGTTCAATCAGTGCCGGTGAAATTAGCAGTGTGCTTGTATGACTGGGAATTGCCTGAATGGGTACAGCAGCAAAGTGGGAAGTGTACTGCTTTAATCACACCACCTTCATGTTTGAACTCCAGCTGCCTTTTGCCTGATTGCTGACCATACTATTGAACCTAAATGCCCTGCAACACTGTGCTGTCACCTTTCCATATACTGCAGAGATATATTGTGTGTAACAGTAAGAAACCTATATAACCTAGTCTATAACCTATTTGCTTCTGACTTGGTATTTGGTTTCTGGTCCAGGCACCAAGACCTGCAAAACAGTTTCTGGCAGTCCCATAAAGCAGAAGCACAATGGCTTGAACAATACTGAGATTTTTTGACAAAGATAGTAATAATACTGTTAAAGTTGCTATGCCTCTTTACTTTGTTAGATACCTTATTTTGCTTTCCTACTCAGACAAAAATACCTTTGATTTTAAGCCCTCATAGAAATTCCATTTGAAAATTTCCAGCCATCTCCTTTTGGCAGCTAGGTTTAGGAGGGAACATTTTCATCTCTCTCCAGTCTTCTGGGGCTACTGGTTATTTGGTGAAGAGCATTTGAGCTAATGGAGCTCACTTGAATTCCCCTTAGGAATAAGATTCTTTCCTGAATAAGGACTGTGAGATCAGTTATTAGCTGTTCTGCTGAATAAACTGAATACCCATGGAGCTTTTCAGCTTCTCCTCTGTGAAACCCATGGCTTTTAGAAAGGTCTGTGATGGTGCTGGTGATTTTTATTGTGATAATACTCCTAAATGCCCAGGCACAGCTGAAAATGGTACTAATATTCACTATATGCTACCTACAAAATTGCTATGGTGGAAGCATGGGGTCCTTGCCCTGAGCACTTCATGGTGTCAGGATTTTCAAGATGATTTGTTGCAGAGTTCTGCTTGCCGGATTTCATTTCTGAAATCATCTTTTTTCCAAATGTTAATTCTCACAATGGAATATCAGTTATAAATGTATGTGTTATTATGGCATTTTATCATATTTAAGAGGACTTCCTAGCATCTCCTTTGGCAATTTTATTAAATGAAAGTATTCATTTCCTCCTTTGGAAGGGAGAAAGCTGTGCAGTCTGGTTCTAGCTATGGCAAACTGATGAAAAACTTCTATACAACTTAATGGAAAAAATCCTGCAGATTTAAAAGGAAAATGCCATCTCCACCGCACAACCCTCTGGGATGATTCAAAACCAGATGAAAAGAGACTAGCATAATTTTACACCTCTGTATTTCAGGAGCAATTTCTTAAAAACTGAGTATTGTCTTCACTGTAAAAATTTTACTAGTGTCAAAACCCCCATTATAATACTTTTGGATTTAACACTTCCCAGATCAAGGCTGGAGGCAAGTGTGATGGGAGGTGAAGTGGGGAATCTGTTGCAATGATGTATTCTTCTGTTGTATCACACACAAGAAGGATGATCCTGCACAAAGCATTCCTGGGCTGGAAAATGTATTTCCTGAGCTCTCTCCACTCCCACAGACTGGGTAGAAGAAAAGCCTTTTCAGTGTTAAGGGAGGTAGATGCAGAGAATTCTCTGTTGTTAGAGCTGCTTAGGTCAAGACTTGCTCTACTTAAGCCATACCTGTATGGTAGGTGAAACTAGATAAGTTGGTTACAATGATCCTTTTTTGGCATTAATGATATAGGAAAATCCTACAAACCATTTGCATAGAACAATGTCAGCAGGTATGCTTTCATTTCTTAGGGCATTGTATAAATTGTATAAAATCATGTGCTGACTTAAAAATTATGAAAGCATTAGGCACATCTTCTACTGTGCTGATACAATGGAGGAATTAATTAAAAAAAATAATTCTGGTAAGTAAGCTGAAAGAGGACTAGAAAGTGCCTGCTCTTTCAGACAGTGCAGGAAAGTCACTAATTGCTCTAAACTAACTTCACTGAAGTGCAGAGCTAGGGAACAGATAACATAAAAATGTATTCGTTGCTTTTGTAACAATATAAAAGACTGCAGCAAGGGATTAGGTTTCTTCTGTTCAGCAAAGGAGGGTACTGTGTTTCTCACACACTCCACGTCTCTTTTTTTGCTATAGTTCAGGAATCTCAAGAAACAACAATTTGGCAGTGTCAGCAGCATAGTTTGACAACACATGGAGTGGCACAGCACTGCCCCACAGAACAGCATCCTGACGCGCTTTCAAGACTGCCGCTTGTGAGCACAGTGTACGCTGAGCACATTTTTATGGGAACATTCAGGCAAACAAACACAGATGGCTGCAATTGCCCTCTCCCCTCCCCTTCCCTGGTGGGTAATCGGCACAAGTATTAAATCACATAATTATTGGGGGTAATACTGTATTACCAGGTCAGGCAAGCTCTCTTCGTGAAGGTTCACCTGGTAAGTACCACATGGTGATAGATGAGTTTTATGTTACTTCACATTACTTGGGACTGGCGCCAATCAAATCACCTCCTGACTTGTGTACCAGGTAATCAGTCACACCCAGTCTATCTAAAGCTGTGCTTGCCCGGGCCAGTCTTCTATGAAAACAGCTGGGAAGCATGCCATATCAACTGTGTTCATGCGAAACGGCAGATAAAAGCTGCTAGAAAAGTTCAGCCGTGCTTTGAGTATGCGATGGTACTTCTGGCACTTGCAGGGATAAAAGACAGAGGGCCATGAGGAAGCTGGGAGACAGAGTGGGCGAGCCTGCAGAACAGCCGCGGTCACAGCACAGTGGTTGGCTTTCAGCTGGGGCAGGGGAGGAATGTGGGACGGTTCCCACAGCATCTCCCAGCTTCGGAAACCTCTTCCTTTCCAGCACTGCATGCGCCACGCTGGCTCCAAGGGTACATTGGGATGTTTGCTTGAGAAACAGCTGTGGTGGTTTAACAAGTTACTGCTTGATCAGCTATTTGCTCCTGCTCCCCTTTGCCGAGGTGCACTAACCGAATCCGTGGGCTCTTCCAGGCTGTTGCAGTGTGGAGGGAAACAGGCTTTGGTTCAGCCGTTTGCAGGTACAGACAACTGCCACATCTGAGACGTGGGGGCAGAGAAAAAGAGTTAAGGGGCAGCAACTTTTTAAGCAGAGACAGCTGTCTCCCAAACGAATGTCTGACTGTGCCATAAAAGACACTCAACACCATTAAACATTGGGCTGTCAGCAATAATTATAGAATGTGTTCACACTGTTTAAAAAAGCAAAAACTACAGAGAGAAAGAGAAGTGACATGAAAATTCAAATGAGAAGAAACTAAATAACTACACTTGGAAAAATAAAGTGTTGCTTATGTGACTAAAAAGTGCTGTTCCAAAAAACCACAACTTAGGAACAAATTTTGCCAGTGAATCTTTCATGTAGGAAGTAGGAGTGATGAAGGGAAAAATTGCTTGGCCCTTTTGCAATTTGCCCTTTTCTTTCTCTCTCTGGATGTTGAAAGGTCCACAGGCAATCTCTACTGCAGTTTTGTAATGCTGGTAGTTTAATGGACATAGAGTAACATGTCAGGCATATATATAACCTCACTTGTCTACTTCAGTGCACGTACGAGAAATTGCAAAGTACATCTGAACAGTGGAAACTAGAGTTTGAAGTCCATCAGTGTATCGTAGAGTCTATGAAGGAACACCTTCAAGTTACACTTTAGACATTTTTTTTTACATATGTTCATCACAAATAATGTCTTCAAGGGCTCCCAGTCAAAATAAATGAGTTCTCAACTGGTTTATGCTAGGTCTTTGCTTTCATTGCAAAGTCAGTTCTGAGTTTCTTCATCCTGTCATTTTACCCTGACTCTGTAACTCTGCATCAATGGGATGGTGTGATTGTAAAACCGTAGGCACACGCAGTGGACATAGGAGGGGTGTAGTGCTGAGCATGTGTACTGTTTAACTGATTAGGTTTAAAACTACTTTTGTCTCTCCAGGGAGAGCATCCTTCTGATGTTTAATAGCATTCTAGTTCAGATAGTAGTAAAAAAATCTCCCATATCCCCAAAGGTTTGTAAAATGTTATGGAAGGGCTATTCAGATCCCTTGGTTTGCTGGCTGAAGTCAAAGCCTTGAATTCTTGTGTTTCTGTCAACCTTTTGTGGAGCTGTTTGGAATTGCCTGTGACTGTGCTTCTTGCCCAGCACCCTGGTTTTGGCACTTGTGTCATTGGCTGACATGTTCCAGCTGATTTTTAACACATTCACATGCACTTCAAGCAGACAAAGGATATGCACTTCAGCTGCACTGTGCCAGCTACGAGCACCAGGTACCTGCTCTCTCTGTACCAGACACACCTGGAGTAGAGAGCAGCCATGCATTGGCAGGACTGACAGTGCAAGCTGTTACAAATGCTTCTGGCATGAAACCCTGTGTGGGTACCCGCCTATGCCTGCCAGTGCCCTGCAGCCTCCCATCATCTCTTGCAAATAGTGTTCAGACTCTCTGAAGCCTCTCTCAGAAGGACTCTTGGCTTCCCCTATGTGCAGCAGCAAGGATTTGGGAAAGAATTCTTGCTGCTCTTTGGAGCAGGGTGTCTTGACTGGGAAATATGATGGAAGGCTTTGTGCAAGTAGTCTAGAAAGTGGTAAATCAGTTCGCTAACCCATTTACAAAATCAATATATCACACAGGGAGCTGAACAAAACTTGGCAGCTCTGCCTATATCCCCTTTGCACCTGAGGAACTGCTGAGTGAAAAAGTAAGACAACCTTCACTCTGCCCTTAGCAGGATACAGTAGGCATGGACTTCATCAGAGGCAGTGCAAGCCTTGGTCAGTAAGTTAGAACTTGTGAATTTTTGTGCATAGGATGTCCAGCTGCAGGAATATTTTTCTTTATCATACTGGAGCATTGTGTAGGAGTAGGTTGCTCTTCTTTAGCACCTGTGAGGCCCCTTGAGCCCAGGGTTATGTAGGGTCAGTCCTCCTGGCAGTTCCAGCTAGAACAGAGAGGTATGAGAGGTAAATCTGTTATTAAGTCTCCAGTATTTAATCTGCTTTCTTTTATGTTAACCGTAGAATTAAAAGAATACATCACAGGAAAACCCATGTTTCACAAACGCCATCATAATTTTCTTATGCAGAATGGCTGGTTGAAATGTGGAGCTGGAGAAACACAATACCCCTTTAGTGCTTGGTAGGCTCCTTGGTTAGGCGCTGACGTTAAAGGATATGGCTTTCCTGCTGACTTCAGCGAGAGGTAGGGCTGTTGGAACAGTTTTCCCTGGCTGTGCTTTAGTCATATGCATTTCCACGTGCAGCTGGGTTAAGAGATTCATCTCCCTTCCTGACTGCTTCACCCTGCTGTGTGAAAGTGGTGGTGGGGGGCAGTGAGGGGAAAAGGAAGACATTAATACGCAACGAGGAGCTCAAACCAAAAGCCCAGTGCTGCATGTTCCCACTTCTCGGCAACTGTGAGTCACACGTGTTAAACACATTTGCGTGCCGGTTGTGCGAGTTGTCCCTAGAACGCTTCAAACTTTTTATAGCTGCTCCCACTTGCTGCAGTGTCACCTGCTGGTGAGATCAAAGCACTCAATAGCATGCTCCCCCGCTCCACGCTCAACAAAGTCACCGGAGCCCTTGAAAACTCCTACAGATGTTTCCTCTCTGAAGACAAAAGGATATTTTTCTCCCCTCCCTTCCTCCTTCACACCAAAGAACAAATCCTATGCCTGGCTGAGTTTGTACCACCTCAGATTAATTGGCACTAATGCAAATGTTCGTGGCTGTGTGTGGGATGTTGCTGAGAGCATAATGGTTGTCGTATTTGCTTGCATGTGGTTACTCCACTTTGGCTGTGTAATTCATTGCTTTATAAAGTGCTTTACAATGCGCTACAGCACAGGAAGCTAATAATATGCCATGGCAGACAATACAGCAGAGATTCAGAGTTACTGCAGGTCTCCTAAGGCCCATGCCCTGAAGTCGCCAGTCCTTTTTCATCAAAAGTCCCCCTCAAATGAATGTCTATTTTGCCACCTGGAACAAACTCTTAGAACTGCCAGAATGTCTAGAGCTTTTCTGTTGGCTCCTCATGGGATTCCCTTTCATTCCTTTTCAGTCTAATTCCTCTTTCCTTCCCTCCCACCCAGAGTTTCTCTCCCTCTTTTTAGGCATCTTATTGGCAGTGTTCTCCAAGCATAGCAGTATGAAGGATGTACCAGAGTTTCCATTCTAAGGGGGTTATTTTGAGTTGCTTATGTTTTTGGCTGCAATTTTAAGCATTTGATATCAAGCCCAGAAGCAATTTTTTAATTGAAAAGTGTAAGCTGAGATAGGTACAGGAACAAAGATCTCTTAAAAAACAATACTTCCATCTGTGTGATTTTAATAGTTTTCATCGATGTTGAGATGGATTGGTGTTTGGTTCTGCATTATCTTTTGTCTCTTCTGGCGCCCTTGAGTGTTACTGACTGGTGGTCACAGGGTATGTTTTCGTGAATGCAGGCTTTGTTCTCTACGTACCAAGCTATGCTCCAATTTCTATCTTAGGAAATCTCTTTCTCTCTCTTTGACCGATAAGGCACTGATGAAGAAAGGTGAGCTCCTCTGCTAGACAATGACAATAGAAAAGCCAACATGGAAGGAATTGGTGAATTTGCCCAGTTGGTTGCACAAGCGTTTGCCTTGGTCTGGTTTGCTGGCCTAGCAGAAGCTGAACCATGTAGAGGTTCATAATTTAATTTATTTTCTAAAAATGCACAAAATTCTATTAGAAACCCTACATGACAAGACTATCAAATTGCAAACACTAAAAGGCTAAGGAAATGACAAAATTGAGCTTGCCTACCCAGCCTTAATTCTGTTTCCTAGCTTGTATAGTTACAATAAAGTTTAATTAGATTGTTGCATATTATTTTGGGGAGCTGCTGGAGCTGGTCTCCTGGCTCATTCATTTTGCATGCTAATGCAGTGCGAGGCAGTTTTTCTTAAAACATTGAGGGCCAGAGTTCCTCGGTTACTGCAGGGGCTGTATGATGTGTCATAAATAAGATTGGTGTTCATAGAAGGCAGAAGCTGTGAATGTAGAATGATAATGAAGAGTTTGGAGAGTGACAGAGTAACCGTTTATTCTTTCACCCTGCCAGCCACTGACTGCTATTCCAGTCCCTTCAGTCCACAGTTGAGGACCCCAAACTGATATTCCCATACTGGCCGTCTCCCCAGCAAACATATATTCCCATGCTCCAATTTCCTGAGAACCATTCAGGAGAAGATGTCAGGATGTTAACTGTTCTAATTCAGAGACCAATCCTGAGGGATACACTGACCCTCTTAAATGTCCCATGGTAAATTACTGCTGTGGGAATAACAACTGTTCCACATCTCACTGGGTCTCTTGCCTTAGTAATTATAATCTTGATGTGTGTGCTTCTTCACAGAGAAGTTTCTGCATTGGTAAACACTGTAAGGAAACATTCTCTTTTCATTCCCAGGCAGTGGTAAACACGAAATTCAGTTTCTTTTAACAGAGTTAATTCCTATTCAGGCAATCATTACTGCCCCCAACAGATGAAAGGTTTACAGCCTTTTACTTGAGGGGTCAGCTATCAGTCTTCACTGTTTGGAGTCAAGGGTGGCAATTGCTTATCTGATAAAGATTGCTTATTTCCCCTTGAATGTTTTTTCTGCTTATTTCTGAATAGTTTTAAGTGCTACAGTGAGTTTTCCTTTTAGCTACAAATGCTGCTCTTTGAAATTTGAGTGAATGAGAGTAGAACTTAAGTGTAATAACAGAAGGTAGTCTCTGCTCCTGTAATTTCACTTGCCTCTTTCCCGTATTCTTCTGCAACCATAGCAAAATGCTGAATAGCTTTAGTATTTCATCTTCAAAAAGCTAGAAAATATAGCCAAGGACACTGAGACACATCGAAATGAGAAAGGGCTCCCAGAGCACTGAGAAATGTTCCAGTTCTTTTAGGTTCAACGAGCCCTTTTCTGTTTGTTGCTTCAACATATGTAAATTACTAGAGTTCAAGTAGATTTAATATTTATCATCCAAGACAGGAAGGGTCAGCCCTCCTTTCTTCTATATTCCCTCTACCAGAAAAGTGTAATTTCAGTAAAATGTCAGCATTTGTGATTTAAATACATTTCAGCAAGAAGATTTGCAAATTGTTATTTCTGCTGTCTCTTCCCCAAAAGTGTCTCTTATTTTTTCTCTCTCAAATAAGATCTGAGGGGTAAAGCAAGATGACTACAGTTGCTACATAACAAGGCTTAAAATCTGTTTCCTTTTTTTTAAGCTCTTAAGGGTCTTGGGAGTCTTTGGACAAATTGTTGAATCAGGTACATCACATTAATGGTAGTGACCTGTGAGCGTCCAGCAGGATCCTTCTATGAGATCTCCTTTTTAAGATAAGATCACAAGATGAAGTAACAAAATTGTTTACTTGTATATTTACTATTTGGAGATGTCACTGTTTGTACTGAAAGGATGTGTACACTCCAGCATCCCATACGTTGAGTACCATGAACTCCTATTTCGACAATAAATAAGAACAATTAGCAACTTGTCAAGCTAAGTGTGGTGTCAATGTAAGAGCCAATCTTAATCCAAGACCTAGATTTGCTTCCAGAAGACTAGAACTTGGACTGGTGTGGTACATGATGAATTGTCATACCAATATTTTCTGGTAGCACCTTCAGTTCCTAACGAATACAGGCCTTCATTAGAGAACTACCCCATGGAGCTACAGATACTGCAATCTTCACAAAGAAGGTTCAGCACCACTTGTCTGGTGGTCAATTTGTGTTTTGAAAAGCAAGTTCTATGCTATTCCACCCATTTTTCAGGCCTCAAGTCTTCAGAATCATCAGGCACTTGACTTCCTTTAGCTCTATGCCTCAGGTTTTAGAATATGTAGAGTGTTCTGTACATCCCTGCTTCCATCCACATCTTTTTGATGGCATCTTTCAGCTGCTCTCACATACTTTTTTTGTGCAGGCTTTGTGCTGCTGTGAGGCCTGGCATCACAGAGGGACTGCAGGACCCATTTTCTGACCACCTTTCCTCATTCTTGCTTTCTCATAGGTTAGTCCTGGACTGACAGGTCCTCCAGGGCTCTGCACTTACAGTCACTCTGGGACAGAGCAGAAGTTCATCGTCCAGTACCTAAAGGGGCTACAAGAGAGATGGTGAGATTCTTTTTAAAAGGGCATGTAATGGTATAAGGGAGAATGGCTTTGAACTGAAAGAGGGTAGGTTTAACTTAGATGTTAGGAAGAAATTCTTTACTGTGGAGGTGGTGAGGCACTGAAGCAGGTTGCCCAGAGAAGTTAAGGATACACTATTTGTTGAAGTGTTCAAGGCTAGGCCAAATGAGGCTTTGAGCAACCTTATCTAGTGGGTGGCATGACTTTTTTGTTGTGGCACTGTATCTCACTCCTTTGAGATGTGGTGCATAACTTGTAGTTTGTCCGCTCATGCTAGGCCTTGCAGGCAGCTACTGGTGGGTGAAAGGGTCTTCCAGGACTTCAAGGCATGGGGAAGGGGGATGTCACAAAATGAGAGGCTCTGATGGTAAACAGAGGGACTGGGGCTAATCCTGCAGATGATTGTGCTAGACATTCTCCCAGCTATGGTCTAACACTATGGCTCTCTCACCCATTAGGTGACTTGATAAGCAAGAGGATTTGTGGAATCTTATGCATAAGGAGAGAAGAAAGCTGAGGTGCCTGTCCAAGTCAAAGTCACTCTGCATCATTTTGACTCTTCTAGAAAGATGGTGGTGGTAAGGAAAATTTCACATTTTTTCCTCTCGTTGTCCTCCTTAAATCAACACATTAGGGCTTTCTTAAGAAAAAGAGTATTCAAAAATCCATTAGCCCCACCACTGTTTTTTTGTTTTCTCAAGCCTTCTGTATTTTCATTTTGCTTGAGCACTCCAGCTGCTCTCAGCAATTTCAGTTTGAAGCCCCTCTCACCTTCTCTTGAAGTAGGCACATCGCTGTAGTGTTTGAATTTCCAGGTCTGTGGAGGAAGCTTAAAAAACGAACAAAGCAGATGTTTCCTTCTGGTGGGCATCATACTGTAAGAAAACTCCAGAGCATGCAAAGAAATGAGTACGACTGTACGTGTGCATTTGTCCCTCTGCGATCAGTCACAGCTTGCTGAGGGAAGGCCGTGCGTGAGGGAGAACTGGCTGCACTCAGTGCCACAGCTGGGCTGGCCAGCTCGTGCCTGCAGGGGCAGCGTGAGGGAAAGAATTAAAATCAATTGCAGGCAACATCTTATACTTCCTTTTTAACTCGCTGCAGCTGGGGAAGCCGGGGAAGGGAGCCAGTGAGGGGAATGAGGAGATGCACACAGCCAACTGCAGGGTGCAGGAGGGAACAGTGTTCGGGAAGGGGAGGCTTTAGTTAAGGGCTGAGGAAAACAGCCAAGAGTTACAGGTTTCTTCCTGGGTGGAGTTAGAGGTTGAAAACGCTGCTGTCATGATTAATGGAGAACAGCAGTCTTCTGTCTCTTCCTGAGAGTTGTTTGGAGAAAGTGGAGGGGATGCAGAGAGGCAGAGCATGATGGGGAGGAGGCACTGGTGTAGGAGAGGGGCTGGGAAAGACATGATGCTTTGGGGTAGCCGAAGATGAGCTGTTTTGCAAGCTGGCTGCTCTAGTACACTGAGACAGAGGGAAGGGTGATCAACAGTTGATGTACATGGTTCATTTAAAAGCTGGGATATGGTCTCCATTTTGCATAAGTGGTCCGAAGCACTGCTTTCTTAAGACTGCACTCACTTGAGCTGTAAGAAAGGGAAGAATACACCAAGTCATATGAATTCAAATGCATATATCCAATGGCTAAAAAAAAGTACTTCAAATTAGAGCAATTAATTTATGAAGAGTGAGAAATACATGGTTGCAGAATGGCAGCTCCTCTTTCTCCCTTTTCCTTCACATTCCCTCTTAAAATCTTGCATGTGACCATTATCGATATCTGCTAAATAAATGGTAGCCCTTTGCCTTATTATTGGCTAGGGAATATGCCCATTACACTGGAGGAGGCATGAAGTGTGTACTGTTTTAGTGGAAGCAAATGCAAAATGCTACTGTGACTGAAAGTTAACTGGTATCGCCAAACACTTCACAAGTTTCCATGTTGGACATCAGTGTCCTTCAGGGCCAGGTAATTTTTCCACTGAACTGTGCATTCAAGCCGGGGTAGGAAGTGGAAGTTTGCACAGCTTGTATAGTGGTTAAAAAAAAACACCTACCCCCAAAATCCCATCTGAGTTTTATTCATTCACTATATGATGTGTGTGAGCACAGACACTAAAAGTCCTTTAGGTTAGGTGTTATGCATATCTGACCTAAGAAGTTAGGCAAAGTTCAGGATACTGCTGCTCTTTTGTTAGAAGAGATGGATGAGGCAATCAGGTGGTCTGAACAAAATCTTGTATTATGACAAAGAATGCACGAGATACTGCTCCCTTGAACCCGCAGGGGATCTGGTAGAGGATAATCACTTTACACACAGGGTCAGGTCTCTCTGCCCCAGCCTCTGCTCTTCCAGATGCTTATTCTTCCCCATTTTGTCAGGATAGTGACAAGGTCTCTTTTTTTCGTCTCTCTCCCCAGCTTTTCTAGTCTTGCTGTTTCTGTCACGCACAAACCCTCACAACATAATTGCCTATTAAACCTCTCTGTCCACATGTGTCTTTGTTTTGGGAGATGGCACGTAGTTATGTTTGGGGTGGAGACCATTATTGTTTCAAACATCTGGCTTCATAAAGAACCTTAATGGCTTCTCTGAATTTATTCTGAATGAAAGGACGAAGTGTTACGCCCACCAGCATCCACTAGCTTTTACCCAGCTCCTAGCAATGAAATGACTGGAAGCCACATAACCTGTCAGACTGCTTATTAAAGAAGATGTCAGGAGAGAACTATTAAACCTCTCTGCTTGGAGGGGGTTGTGTTGACTGACCTATACAGCACCTTGTGTTGCAGTGTTGGAAAGGCAAAGTTCAGGAAATTTCTCATCTTACAGAAGGGGGTAGTCTGCTTAAATGGAGGAGTAGAGAGACATTTCCCTCAAGGCAATGGCAAGGATTACCCTGAAAGGGATGTGTCACTGTGACCTTGACTGCACTCCTCCCTGGCAGCAGGCTGTGGGCACAGGGCTTATAGGAAGCAGTCAGCACCATTCCTCCAGATCTGCAGAGGTTTCAGGCAGGATGATAACTCATGGCAGCTTGACCTCTCTCTGTGCACCATGGGGTCATGGGTAAATCCAATCATTTGCCCTGATGGGTGATGACTTTGTGTGGTGTGAATCAATACATGTCCTGAAAGAGTGACTTTGAAATACATATTTCTTTAATGTGTGTGCAGATGGGGAATTACATAATGTAAATGCTAATTTACACACATTGGAGACACAAGTGAGTACTTAGTTCATCCCATGACACCAGAGGAGAGTCCTGGATAGAAAGTGCATGAGATATTAAACAGATATAGCACTTAACCTTAGCTGGTGATGCATGTGAGAATGACACCATTACTGCCTTGGTGGTGGTGGAAGAACAAGTTGTTCAGTGGTGCTTCCGAACATTTGCAATGCAGTACATCAGGGTGTGAGCATCAAGGACCTTGTACCTCAGCCATGGGAGCCCTTTTGCTGGATGGAAGTTAAAGAATAGGAAACATAGGAAAGCTGCTGTGAGGACAGCTGACTAAATTGTGATAAAAGATGATCGGTTCATGGGCTGCCATAGCCCTGCTTCTTATTTCCTTGCCATAAGTCAGTGACATGGTCCCCCGCAGAACCTTAAATTCTGGTTGTTTGTATGGAGGCTCTTCACGGTTTCTAGCAAGTTGTTCCTTGCAAACAGAGACTGATCCAGTGGAAGAGAGCTCAATAGCTACCTGCTATAGAAATGCATTATACGTGACACTGTGCAGCAGTGTTCCTGATGGGAAACAAACAGAAGTGTCAATCCATTAATAGGAAAAGTGGGTAGCAATATAGTTTTATAGGCCCTGTCATGTCTAGGTCTTACAGAATATTGTAGAGAGAGGCATTAAGTAAAATTAGATAATGTGATGCAAGGCTTATGGCCATTTCACAAACAAAAGGTGCACTGAAGAGTTAAGGTGCTGTTTTTGAAAGCCTTTCTCTGTGCTCAGTTCAGTATGTTCCTTAATCTTAATGATTTCCTATTTGGAGAGTACTGGAAAATGAGTATTTATGAAAGTAGAATATTGTCTAGACTATCTACCAAGCACATCGGTAACATGGGACAATATGGTGTTTGATACTAGCATTGTGTACCCGACACTCTTGCTCTGCAAAAGCTAAAATTTGCTCCTCTACAGCTTCTGTTGAAGGCATGGAGGACTTGAATTGACCAGTGTTGAAAAATCAGGCTGAAGTCACAATTAATTTAGTCCCCAAATGTAGCAACTGTGTTCGAGGAAAGAAAAAAAAGTAGTATAAATGATGCCTCTTTCACTTCAAGGTGGAGGCTGAGTGCACTGCACTCAAAGAGAGTACAGCAGTTTTAGCCTCTTCTCCCTGCTGCCCTATATGTAAATTGTACCTCCACCAAGAGAGACACCACTTTGATTTTGCCAAATCAGTTGATATAAGCATTGATCTGCCCATGGCTGAACATATAATACTGTCCCTCAAACATTGTCCTGTGATGTAGAGTTACATGCTGTGTTGTAATTCCGAGGTGTGCCATTCCTTTACGAATGTGTGAGTGTTCATGGGTCTTCCTGTATTAAACTCTCTCTGTATCAGGTTTGTGAGTCTACTGGTCTTCTCAAAAGAATCACCTCTTCAGATGGAGCAAATTGAAAAAGCACCCTCAGCTTTGGAATAATTGCTATGAACATTAGTTTTCCAATTAAATTTAACTTCTATTGTGTTTTATTTTGTCCATAGTACAGCAGATACAAATTCTGCAATTAAACTGGACTAGTTCATTACAGATGACACTAATAATTGAACAGACACATGGGAAAATATCTCTTCTCCTTTACAGCAAGTGTGTGTGATTGTCAGAAGGTTATACTGGATATAAAAAGTCGCATTAAAATAAAGGAAGTGCATGAATCCATAATCTGGATGATGGGAAAGTGTTGCTAGCAAGAAAATAGGCTATTTCAGAGTCCCAAAGTCTGAGTGGTGAAAAGGAATAGAAGGTAAAAAAGAAGCTTGTAAACCTATGACTGTGCTATAGATTTGGCTGACATATTAGGTCAAGAGTTACAGGGACATTTAATCTTATGTCTGGGTCCCAAAAAAGCTGAGGAATATTTATTGTTAGTGCTCTTACATCTAGACTTCACCTTAGTATTTCTTTCTGATCCCATTCCTGGCAATTAATGTGTAAGAGACGGACCACATTAATTTTTCACTCCAGAAGTATGTGGTACCTTTGCTCCAATACACATAACTTCCATGCAGCTACAAAGACACAAGGGAGAAAGACACTACCATAGGGAAGGAAGACAAGTGTATTTTTGTGGTCAAGCTTTAAAATACCTTTTCCACTAAAGCTAAGAATCATCATTTAGGCCACATTCACATTTAGAAATAAAACTTAGAATTTCTTCTGCAATTTAGAGTTACCTTTTCTCTCTGTGTCCTGCTGTGAACTCTCAGAAATTACCCACTGTAGATCCCAGTAAGAGGAGAGAAAAGTAACCTGTATATTTTACTTGAAGTTTGAAATGCCCACGTTACAAAAAAAGGGGAAAAAAAAAAAAGAAAAAAAAACAGGCAGAAAGAGTTTACATCAGCAAAAATTCTGTTATGGGTAACATTTTCACAAGTGCCCAGCTGGGATGCCAGAAGCCCAGTAACAGCTCCCCTCCTTTTGAAGGTGTGATGTTTTGCATCGGTCTGTCCTCAAGGTATTCCACTGACAGGAACTGCAGCTGCACAGTGCAAATGAGGGCCTGCCTAGTTTATTTCTTACCTCCTAATAACAGCTGCAACCTCAAATCTATCCACAATTACTTAGGAAAAAAATCCTAAGACACAGAGCTTATTTTATGCACTGCTGCACAAATACTTCCACTGGAAATGTCAGGGATTTAGAAGCAATTTTTACCTTGGCCACCATGCTGGGGAATATGGGCAGGCTACTTCTCTTGCATTGTGCAGCCCCTATGAAGGGACATTGCAGTTATTTGCCTGTCAAAGATGCATGAGGTGCAACTTGTGTGTACCTGGGCAAGTATTTGGAGACAAAAGGCTTCATATAAATATAATTAAAAAAGATGTTATTTTATTGACCTCCAGAGCGACTGAAATACAGTGAACTTGGTATAAACTAAAATGAAAAATTAGAGGCAGTAATTCACCACTAGGGCTTTCTGCTGGTTTCAGGCTTTAGTGGAGAGAAGGCTCAGACAGCTTACTATTGTGGACTTGAATTTTAAACAGATTTCAAAATAAAGTCTGGTGGTAGAAACTTCTGATCTGCTTTATACATTTACCCTTGTGTATGACTAATTGCAGATTTTGGAATTTCTTTTCCTGACCCAGAGTTTTGCAATGGCAGATCTCAAAGTACTACACAGAGTTCATGGCTCTTGTTCTGGAGATCAGGGAACATCTTGGCTTTAAATGTGAAGGGTCACCTGGGGATTCAGGGAATGATGGCTGGGGAGAGAGCTCTTGCCTCCCAAATCCCAGAGGAGCTCTACCCAGGAGACTTTTTTGCCTCTCTGAACAGGAATTTGAAAAACTCCCCAATTAGCATTTGCCTGAGCCCTGCTTCTTGCTCCTTTTCTACTGTCTTACAAGTGTTAATTTTGCTAACATTGTTCAATGATATCTTAAAAATATCTTCAGCACCGGAGGCATTTTTCCCTTCACTGTTTTGTTGTCTTTTTCAAGCACTTGCAATGAGTCCTTCTCTTCCTAAGATAAAGCCTTACTGAGGTCTAACAGTTCATTTCCTAAATATTACATCCCTTTTAAAAAACACACCAAAAAGAATATGAAATGCCACATATAAAACAATATTTTGGAATATAAAGAAGCTTGCTTGGATTAGTATTCCATAGTAACATGATTATTTCTCTCAAAACCAGTGTGCCTCATGTTGTTTCCTGTTTGAAATATACTGTTTTGCATTTTTTCCTAAATTTATGAAATAATTGGGTTTGCACAGCAATCTACAGCAAAAGTATTCAGAGACCCCTGTGCATTTCTGCCTGATCTGTTACATTTTCTCTCTCCAAAAGAAAAAGACCTTGGATGTTTTAGATACGGCACTCAGCATCCTTCAAAAGACAAACTTAAAAATTAGCTCTGATGTGATACAACTAAAATGCTGATGGTTGAATTTTTAGCTGCTCAGAGTTGATGATAGCTGAAATAAACCAGTTAAACAACTGGAGCTTCTTTCAGGAACACATTTAAGCATATGCTTAAATTTGGTTATACATGTAAGGTCTGTGATTTTTAATATTTTCCTGCATTAGATCTTTGTTTTCCTGGGGGTATAAATAGAAGAGATTTCCCTCAGCAATATGAGTACTTCCCTGAACACTGGCAGAGCAAAGGGAATGTGAGTCTGAAGTTTTTTGGGGGGCCTCTCACTTCCATTTTCTTGAGGTTTTTACTTAAGTGTAACATTACTTCAGAAGGTTGAATATTCTTCATTCTACTTTCTCTTGTTTAGTTTGGAAGATGTAACTGTGTATTTCCTTAGGTCCTGATTAATGTGGAGAAACATTCTTTTCATGCTCGTAAAAAACAGACGCATCCCAGCCAGGCCCAGAACATATGTGACTGGTTCCATCCTCTTTACAACATATTGCTGTGTGAAATAAGGAACATGCGACAATCATCACTTTCCAGTCTCCGGACTGTGATGCCAGATAGAAGGCATCCATCCATTTTTTTCCCCTCATTCTTTTTATAGTCCTTACTCTCCCATACTGATTGAATTTGAATAGCCATTTTATTGCCAATTCTCTTAACTATGATCATGCCTTATTACACTATTAAATGAAGTCTAATGAAAGTAGGAGAATCAGGCCCTTTGTTTGCCAGTTGCTGGTGTGCAGGTTGAAATGGTTCACCATTCCCTTTCTTCTCTTGCTGTTAAAAAATAAGACATGTAATTCTTCCATTTAATTATTTTTTGATCTTGAGGCTTGGTGGTGTCAACATTCTTAGAATCCAGAAGGAATTAGTCATTTTGCAGTGCCAAAGCTCATTGCGCATAGGAGGGTGCTACTAGTGATGTGAAAATAAGGAAACCACAACAAATGAGGAAGCAAAATTTTTATACCTTTTTTAAATGCTTTTTTCTGTTGCTGTTGTTTTAATATAAGATGGTATATTGACTGTAAGTGATCATATCTCTGGCTACACAGAAGAATGGACACAGATGTTCTCAAATGAAAATATCTCTCTGGAAAAATTCACACTTTTTCTGTTTAGTTTTGCTTTTCCTGCATCTCTTTGTTCAGACAGAACCACAATTTGAAAAGCTTTGGACATACAGCTGGACATGCATAAAAACCACACTGGACTTGCATCTGTAATTAACCTATATTGTTATTTACACACGTAGTCGCACAGTTTACATGTGCACATATATAGGGTTCTGGTTCTGTACCTTTAAAATAAACAGGAGCTTTGCCAGTGAATCTGGGGAGTATCAGGTAAAATCTTGTATGTACAGATTAGACATCCAGATTCTCATGTCTTTCGTGTCCAGTGATCTTGAAAATACAAACTCAACTTGGACGCACTGGGCAGCTGGATGCATTATCCAGTATTTGTCTCTGAGTGAGCAGTCATTCTCTTACTCCAGGAGAGTGTCTTGATCTGGCTCAATGACTGCAAAGAAAGAAAGAAACATTTACCTTTAATCTCTCAGTTCAATCCAGGAGAGAGTGAATAAATTTAGTGAGGCACATAGAATACCTTGAAAGTTGAGAGAATTTAGGCTTGCATTATAGGAATAGGATGTGACTTTGAAGAGTCTGTTCTTTATTTCCCTCTCCTTCCTGATTTATTTACTGACTCCCAGGCAAACTTGTTTGCCATGTGGTGCAAATTGAATTGAAACCGCTGAATTTCCCTCACTGCTTAGGGTACCTACTGTCAGAAAATCTGCAGAACTTTTAGAATTAGCAGACACACAAAATGTTTATCTCACTTGTTAGCTTGGTAAAAGCCCACTGACTTTCTGAAATCACAGCATCGAGCTGCAAATGATGTGTGAAATGAAAAGGGTTTGCTCACCCAGCAAAGGCAGAGAAAACATTGAGGAAGCTGTGCCATTGGACCGGGCTTGGTGGAAAGGAGGAAAACAGCTGTGATACTGGAAGAATCAAGCCCAGGATATACTGGCAAAGACAGAAAATAAATCAAGTTTGATTTTTTTATTTTTCTATGCAGGTTTTTTTTTTTTCCCCCTACCTTTTTTTGCCTTGCTCTGTTTCTTTTTTGTACAGAGCTGAGTGGTTCTGGTTTGTGTGACTTGCATGAAGTTTTAAATTTGAAATGACCATTGATTTGTGCATTGTGTTCCAGTATGTCCTACTCCAACAGACACTCTGTTTTGTTTCTGTCCACATCTATGTGCCTTACTGGGAAACAGTTTTAGCAGGGAGTGTGTGATAGAAAACTGACTTGGAAAATGAGTGCCATTTCAAGGGCAGGATAATCCATCTTTGCTACCTACACCCTTCTGATGTTCTGGGAAAAAAAAGGGAGCACATGGGGGTTAGGACCTTGAATGACACACATTCGTGTTAGGCAGAGGCACAGATTTTAAAGAGTGTACCCTTGCAGAGGAACCACATGCTGAATCTGTTGAGGCTATCACCACCCTAATGGGAAAAGAAGAAATAGATAAGGTGAGAACCATAGGATCTCCTCACCAGTGGGTGCTAGCAGAGATCACACATCTCTCCCTCCCCAAGTTTCCATACCATCTGCCATCCCTACCCCCCATACTTGTTGGCTAATCCCCATTAAACACATCTGTCCCTGCTCATGCTGGAATGAGTAGACACAGACCATTATGTGACTGCTCTATTTGAACATTGAATCAGGGGAATATGAATATGTAACTTGAGTGGTAGCTGGGGGTTGACACCATGCAAGGGTGGTAGCATAGCTTTTGAGATCTAGCACACTGTCCAGTTTCAAGTGTGAGGAGAGCAGGCATGTGGTTGTCTGCCCATGTAAATCTACTTTAAATATTGCCTTTCCAGGCACTATTAGTTTTAAAACCCATTATGCAAAGATGCTAAATAGCTATACCTGTCCCAGGATCCAAGCTTTGAATTGAAGCTTTTTGTTTTAACAACTTGTATTTCCAAAAAGCCAAGATGCTCTGCTGCGACAGTTCCTAACAGTACAGTTTACAATTTTTTTTTTGCTGTATTTTGGCTTGTTACTGTAAAATACTGTGACAGATGGAGCATCATCTGTCTACAATTCCTATCTGACACAGAGTAGAAATTATTGCTGTGATGAAATTATTGATCCTGTATCTTTACATTCAGGAGCAAGGAGGATATTATACTCAACTGAATAAAATCAAAAGCAGTCTAGTTTAGGATCCCAAAGGATTTTACTCTAGCAAGACCCTTAGTGACTGAAGGTGGAAAAGATCTTAGTCTTGGCAGACACAGCTACATAAAAGCTAATTTCTCATAGCTGTCTTATTGCTTTCTATGATTTGTCAACAGTAGTATGGAACTCTAGTGTGGATGTATCCATGAATCTTTTGTGTGTGTTTTTCAGGCAGAAAAGAACTAGGGAAATTTTTTTTTCAGTGTGTGTGTTTAGTGCATTCTCTTTGCTGGTAGCCAACAGACTTCCCTGTGTAAGATCTGAGAGTGAGGGGAAAGCTTGACTAGCCAGGCTCAAAGTCAGGAGAATTAAGAGAGACAAAAGCATTGTGAAAAACAATTAACAAAAAAGATTTGGTTTTCCAAGAGTTGGCTGGCACAGATATGGATGGGGCACTAATGTGGCCTAATGTGGCAGTAATTATAGTGTTAATGCCATCTTATTAGTTCTTAAACCCAGGATGCCTCTCATTTTAATGACCAGTGGCTTTTATCACTGATTTCCTATATCATTTGCTAATACTCTTGCAAATACTCTCCAGTTATGCTGGAGAAACAAGAAAGGTCTAAACCAAAATGATAAAAAGGAAAGAAGTATTAGGCTGTGGCTCTTACCTCTGATGGTCCTTGTAACCTAAATGTACCTCCTTAGATTGACCCGAGTACTGGGGAGGAGAGCTTGTCTGTGCACAGGCGAATGCAGCTGACATCAAACAGTAGGTGAAATGTCTTGTTGGTAATACAGTTTTAGAAAGGTGAGTGGAAGGTCTGTTCTCCACGATTTTTTGCTCCATTAAAGCTACCTGCCTCGTACTTGCAAGAAGAGACCATTTTTATCCCTTCAGCAAATAGTGATGGATTTGGTGCTTCACGTGATTATCCGCAAAGAAAATATGCCACTTGAACATCTTCAGCCTTGAGGTAGAGCACCTGTAAACTTTGATCTGAAAATCTTGACATCATGGGGTTTTTTTAAGGCATTTCTTAATATGGGTTTTTGCTGAGTCAGAAATACAAAGAATAGAAGGACGCAGGCTTTTTACCTTTTTTTTTTTTCCTGGAGTACAGTCCAGCCTTATTTGTGGACAATGATTTGGATTGGGTCTTATTTTTTCTCCAAACCTGCCTGTCCATTCCCAAAAGTGAAAGGGAATCACTGCTCATTAGATGATTCAAAAAAGTTCAGAGTGGCTTGGAATTGCACAGAGGTGGATTTTCCTGCCAGAGAGTCTATTAGTAAATGCTTTTATGGGACTCTTCACTCTTGCAGAGCAAATAAGTCATGCATTCACAGCCTTGCAAAGCAATCATCTGTGAATTGTATGTGAAGAAACGTAGGGGAGGCATGTGTGGTGTGTGTTCCAATGGGACTATTCCCTAGTCACCACTTGCTTCGGAAATTGTATTAAAAAGTACAATTGTTGGTCATTAGGGTTAGCCTTGCAAAGCAGGCATGACAGCATTAGCAGGAAATGCTTCCTTGATTTCAATTATAATGCATAAATTATACTCTTCTTCTGTCTTATCCGTGCAACATTCAACAACAGCATTTGCATCTCGGTCTAGGGAATAGAATTTTGCACATGGTATAACTTCCATTGCCTTAAATACAGCCTCCCCAATTTTATCACTGAGCACTCACAATCTTCATTATTACAGTTCAGCCAGCAGAAATTAGTTGTATTTAGATCCCAGTAGGCCAAAGGATGCATGCAGCTTTGAGATTTGGCTTCCATTTAGCCTTGGGAAGCACTCTTAAAGCTTGACGATTGAATTACAAGAACTACTCATACCCCACTGCCAACAGTATAGTAAAAAGCAAAGCTGTCCTGGGGTGTGAGAAGCAGGGAAAGGGAAAGATGGGACTAATAATTCCTTCTTATAAGGCTGAAAAATCTATGGGAAAATCCAGTTCCTCTGGTTCGCTTTCATCTGGCAAAACCATTGCATGGAAAAAGCACTTGAGATAATTACATAGTGGAGGTCACTTTATTATTTGCAGTGGTTTATTCATGAAGCACAAGTATGTAGCTTACTGATCTTGTTCTCCACATGTGTGAGACTTTATCTGCCTTTATCTGAAACATTTGCAGTATTTCTCTGACTGATTTGGGTAACAAGAGCTGTGAAGCCTCCTGGAGTATGGACTTCAACCATGCCAATCTGCCCATAAGGACTGTGATGGACTTGCATGACCCTCTTGTGCTGTTGAAAAGCCATTTCTCCCTATACCAAAACTAGTTACTTCTCCCTTTACTATCACCCTACCTCCAGTTTTGGTGCAAAACCAGCTCACCAGCATTGGTGAACATGAACTGTTTAGCGTGTCAACTTATTCTGTAAAATCAGTATTTCCTTTCTCTTGTATTAAAACAATTCTGTGTGTCTCTGTGTGTATGTATGTGTTTGCATTAGAGGATTGCACTGACTTGCCTATGTTTAGCACATATCTGCTTGGTGAACATATCTCAGTTGAAATGCCTGTGTGCATGAAAACAGGAGTTTCTTCATATTATCTCTACAGAAGGCTAAAATTATAGTTCCAGAAAAGGATTGTGAAGTGTTCAAAATGACAAGAAAAACGGATCTGATGATGCTGAAAAAATACAAGACTGTAAGTTTCCTTCCACAGAAGAAAACCACTTGCCACTTACAAATCTACTATTCACATCTTTTAACTACCATCATTAATTGGAATTCTTCCATATTTATGCCTTTATCAGGTCTTCTTCTCAGAGGAAGCAGCAAATTTTTCCAAATTTTCTTCCAGTTTTCAGATTCAGTCCTGAACTTTTTAAGACCTTCACATGCATTATAGAAATGGCTACTCCAGAGAAAACCGTTGCCTACTTTTCTGTTTCCATGTATTCGCAATTTCAACATTGGATGAAATGCACCTAGAACTATTAACATTGAAAGCTTTGCAGAGGAGCACTGACTTCAAATAATTTTAAGCTCTGGTCTGAATGAAAGTTGTTTTCAAGTATGAATACTTGGGAGTTCATATTATGAGTTTACCTTCTTCTTAACTGCGATATTAGAGACAAATATTCCTTGTAATTGTGATGAAATAGAAAGACAGAAAACTTAATTGTGCTATACCATTGAACAATGACCAGTAAGTCAAGGATTATTATGACTGCAACACTTTAATGCTAAAATAACCAAAATTGGCTTTTCATTACCATTAGTCATTGGCAGGCAGCCCTATTTGAAGTGGTGTTGTCTCCAAATCTCTTTCTGAATGTTCTTTTGCTACAGGAAAGAAAGAAGTTTATGCTGTGTTCAAGGAGCATGTTACCTACTGTATAACGTTCTAGACCTTGTGCAAACAAGAAGGGGGGGGGGNGCACTTTTTGTTTGTCTCAGCTCACTGTGAAAGCATGAACCCTGAATTAAGAAGCAGCACTACCATTATACCCAGCCTACTGATGGGTAAACTAAGGCAGTAAATGTTGTGAAATCATGAACTTGGCTAGGAACTAAATCCAGGAACAAGAAAATATCTTTTGCACTTAAAAGACCAGAAATGTTTCCCGTTGCCCATCCCACTGTATCAATTGAATGTATAAAAATGCAGCATTTTCCTTCCCATAACAATTTCTGATGTGGTAGACAAATGAATAACATATGTGCCATAAAACAAGTTCAGATTTTTTTTTTTTTTTAAATAAAAATGTATTTGAGTACTACCTCTTCATGCCAGACTTTGAGTGACTGGGTCTGGAAATCTATTTTGTATTCCAAGTCTGCACAAAACCTTTCCCATGTGTGCAAAACAACTGGGGGCTTCTTATCACTGCTTTCTTGCAGCTATTCCATCAAGCTCCCATTTGATGGCTACAATTGGTGTGACAAAGAGTGAAGTTACTCTACATTATGTGCTACAATTTGCAGTTGACTGGAGATATTACTTTGCACTTGAATGTTGTGTGTGTGCCTGCAGCTAATAAGCTAGTGTTTGGCTCTGAGAGGTCTTAGTTTTCACTACCAGTGACCATAAATAATGGTCACTGATGCACAGAATCCAACAGTTTGCTTGGCTGTTTCCCTTTATTATGAAGGCTGTATTTTCCATTCTGACTATGCAGAACATTTTTATGATTTCCAGCGTTCCTTGTTAATCTGGGAGCAGAGGTATTACAGAGCAAACACATGTTTTGGAGGACCCAGTGCAGAGATAACCCCCTACCCAGACCTCACCTCTTGGAAACACAGAAAGTAAGTCCAGCAATGCCATAGTTACACGGTGCCTGGAATTGAGGTGACCTGCTGTTCTGCTCTTTTTGAACTTTTTCTGCCCAGGCATTGGGTTAGCTCAGACCTGTAAACAAGGTGTAGTATCTTACAAAAAAAGGTTGTGGCTATCTTAACAATTATATGGGCAGCTGAAATATTGCTCTATATCTATCAGTAATGGGACTGTGCTGTTTATTCACTGTACCCATCATCCCGAAGCCTCATTCCTAAAACAGCAGCACTTTTCTTCTATATTTCTTAAGATTGCAGCATTAAGTTTTATAATCTCTCCCACCATTGCAGTTATACAGAATTCATGTGCTTTTTTACCCACAATACACAGAATGGAAGACCTGGAATGAAAATGTAATTAAATCATATGCAAATAAAAAAATGCTGCCGCTGACTTCATAAGAAGGAAACTGTCATATCAAATACGATATTGTATTTGATTTCAATATTAACTGATAGGATTAGAAGAGATGAAATTTACCTTAGAAAGGTGAGCCTGCCTAGAGTCACTGGGGGAAGGATTTCAGTGCTTTTGCAGTTTTTGCACCCAGGAGATTTTTTGTTCCTAATCTTGGTGCAAAGAGAGCTGTTTTGTGGCAGCTGAAGGTTTTGCTGCCCGTGTGGTGCTGTATTTCCATGCAGTCTGGTCCATGGGGTGTCCAATTATCTGAGTGTGGCTGAGAGGACAGGTCAGCCTGCTGTTTTTCCCACAGCAATGTCAGGGAAGGGCCGGAGGGTTTGCTGCTGCTGCTAAGTGGGCTGTATGGGTGGGCAGCCTGCAGAGACTGTGCCCCCCAAACCCTGGCTGCTGCCCAGGATCTTTGACTGCAGTCACCACCCTGGTGGAATTTTAGGACATCTCTTTCTTGCACCAACACTGGACACTGTGGATAAGGAACCGAGGAGGCACAAATGGCCTTTCTGTTTGTGTTGGTCCTTGTGGAGCATTGACGCAGTTCTTTTGTTGTCTTTGCCTTTCATGAGGGCCGGAGAGCACTCAGTATGGCTTGTCAGTGCCTTGCACCTCACGAAGGAGTCTGTGCGCTGTGACATTGCCTGGCTTTCCCATCCCCATGGGAGCACCGAGCCTGGCCCCGTGGTGCAGGGACCCTCTCAGCCAGTGCCATCTCCTGGTGCTGCCGCCTCCCAGTTCCCACACCTTGGCTCTGGGCTCTTTTGACCTGCTGCCTTCATAAACACTTCAGTGGCTTGGCCTTTGCTGTGAAGTGCCTTGGGAGCCCGGTATGAAAGGTGCTATAGAAATGTGGTTGTGATTTAATTTGGTTTGATTTACAGTTTGAAAAATGAAAATCTTTCTGCAAAGCTAAGACCCCTGTACAATTTTTCTACCTTGCTTCCGCTGCTTGTAAAGCTACGTGCAATCCTTTTTGGATCACTGGGGATTTCCTCAACACATTTACACCCCTGTTCTCAATAAGTTCATGCTCAGCCTCATGCTGACACTTTCTCCCTTTCTTTCTCTTTTTATTTATTAAAATTACCTGCTCCACAGGTATTAAACATAACCAAGCCAAGTAGAATAGAAGGCAGTCATAAAAACATAGATGACTGTGTTTCCCCCTCTTATGATCTACAACAGGCACTTACTCCTTTTAAAAAGTGCTACACCTTCAGAGCCTGGAGATCTGAAGACCCCAATAGCATCAGAGGTTTTAAAAAAAACATTGCATTTCCTTTCAAATACCTCTACTTCCCGAATTTCTGTCCTTATTTTTGTACTACAGCGTCATTCTCTTTGTTGCTGAGATCCTATACTGGCAGGCACTCTACAAACCCACAGGAGTTGCCCCAGAAACCACACACTTAAGCAGACAAAAATATTGACAAGAAAGCAGAAGTACAAGAGAGGTGAAGTGATTTGTTCAAGGCCACAGAGCAACTCACTGGTAGGGCTCACTGTGGAAGACGGGCTTTCTGGTGCGTTATCCACAACAGTTACTTGCCTCTGAATCTCTGAATTCATCCTGTAATCCTTTGGCATTCACAAAGATTTAAAAAATTTACTTTGCTGAACTTGAGGAAACCTGATGGTCCCTGAAGAGGAAAATATCAAAGAATATGACCAGCACTTGTAAAATTAAGTTGGGTTACTTAATGTATTCCTAGAAGCTTGTGCCTTTGCAAAGAAATACAGTAACCCAAGTTCCCTTGTCAGTGTTTCCTAATGCATGACAGACTTACCGTGAAGGACAGGAGAAAAATGGCAATGATTTTTCTTCTTATCACAAAGATTTTCCTGTGCTTGATATATAGTAATAAGTGGTGAAACTACACTCAAAACTCTGCAGGTTGGTAAAAACTTTGGAGTTAAAACTAGGAAGCTGTCTTGTAGGTTTAAACAGTGGGTAAGTATTTTAGGGCAGAATATGATGACTTCTTGGTGATACAGTAATCAGAATAAAAACCTCAATGATTAAAAATGGGGAGCAGTTTTGGCACAGTTTTTCAGCACAGGCCCTGCACTTCCCAGTGCTGTAAAATAACCCTTTCTCTGCCAGATTATATAAACTAATGAGGCAAAAAGACACAGCACATGGTGGAAGAGGGGACTGAGCTGGGTCATCCTTAGACGGCACTGACACTGCTTTGAAAGAGTCGCTTTGGGAGGGATTCTTCTCATCTAGCTTGTAACAGGCATCAAATCTTTGGTGGTGGTCTGAGGCTCCTCTGCAGTGGCAGAAGCACTCTCTGCAGAGAGAGAACCCCTTCAGAGGGTGATTCATCCCACCTCCCTATGGTACCCATCTAGGAAGGGAAGAATCCCTCTCTGAAGGGATCACTCACTTTCCACTGAGTACAAAGGAAGCCTGGATGACTAGTGCTCTCTTCTAGCTGCCTGGACTTCCAGGGAATTATAGGTAGAGGACATCAGCCACACATCTTCATGTCCTCCCTCATGTTGCCATCAGAAATGGTAAAACCTGCCAGGGGCGGGGTAACAGTCTGTGCTTGTGAGCATTGCACACTCCAAGTTTTAGGAGTGTATCCAATGTCCCTCTCCCAGGTGTCACTGGAACACTGCTGGCTTCATTCCTGTTGCATCCATAACTTTCTTTACTGCCTCAAGGCAGGCTGCTGGGAGCAGAATATTTTTTTGTGTCAAAACATGATTTCTTGGAGAAACATAGGACACAGCTGCAACAAAATGGAGAGACAGGTGCAGATGTCTACTTATGTTTTTAAAAACTGCAGATGTGTGAGTCTGTGTACATAGAACTGCTCAGGCAATCTAGGATGCATAGATTAATTGAAACCTATACTGTTCAGAAAGCCATTTGAGATGTACTTGGTTTGATGTTATATTTGTAGCCAATGCTATAGTGTTTGTTGTTTTTCACCTGCTTGGGAAACTTCAGATGTGGTATTGGCTTTGTATGGAATGAAGACAAGGTTTTTGGCACCGAATAATTTCCTGCAAAAGAAAATTTGTACTCTCTAGGGCTTCAAAACCCATGTGGATAGTTTTATCCTGCTGCTGTGTTCTTGGTGCACTATTTATCTTCTTTCTGTGTACACTGTGCATGGCAGGGCTCATCCTGTTGTGATGTATGTGTTAGGGGGACCTTGGTTCTGACTAGGAACTGCAGATACCATGTAATTAAAATTAGTAAACAGGAACAGTGGAGATTCCTGGGGAGATTATGATAAATATTTGACCAAAATGATTCTGTTTTAAATTGTGTCAACCTTCAAAAAACAGTATCTTCACTATCTCAACCCTCATGCCTTTCTACTATGTCTCTGTCACATGCTGAAGTTACCCATTTGCCTCTCAGCCCACTTTTCTCCCTGCGTCACACTTACAAGGTGGCTGACACCTTTTCTTGTCCTTCACTGACTGATGGCTCCTAAATGAGTCCTGGATTTCTGCACCTCTCCCTGGTGGAACAGCTGGATATTCTCAAAGTATGCATGGGGATACAGGCATCTTCTGCTTTGCAAGTGTTGAGTGTTGTCAGGTAGGTATAGTGACTCAGAAATAGCTTCTTCAAAAAGAAAATATGTATTGTTCTTTTTATTTTATTCAAAAAGGAAAATACACTTCCTCCGCCCCCCCAGCAATGGTTTATAAAAGCATGTTGTTTGTAAAAGCAATAGAGGTCTGTGTGTATAGTTCCACTCCTTAACCTTCAATCTTCCCTTGCAGGTTTTTGGAAGTTCTCCTCCCCCCACCTTAGGCTAACATTCTCTACCTGCTTCCACATATTCCCTCACCTGCTGAGGAACTACATGTGACAGTATATGAGCAATCCTCCTGATGACATCCAGGCTCCCCTGCTGTACTCCAGACTCAGAATCCTGCAGTGATTTAGTATCTTTGTTTCTTAGCTCAGTTTAGGAAAGATGAAACTGTTCTTTGCTTAAGACGGCCATTTTCCAAAAAAAGCTTTTTTTTTCTCCCCTCCCCGCATCCTCCTGAGTCTCTTGTGTTTCTTACCCTTTAGCCCTTCCTGGTTGCTTCTTTTAACAAGCTGGTTGACTTTGTTGAATACACCGAGGCAGGAGAATGTGTGCTTGGATGCATGAGACATTCAAAAACACATGCATAAAATCCCTATGTCCCACCTCCTCTCCTGGGGCTAATGGTTGGCGAAACAGGAGATGCCTCCATGGCAAAGTGCATTGTGATGGGTTCATTATTTCCCATGTTCTCCTGCAACAAACGCTAGTCACTCTGTCTTGGAATCTCCCCTTGGAGCTCTCACCTTTGAGGTTAGTTCCCCAGTTTTGTGGGTAGGTGCCATACTGGCTCCACCTGTTGGGAATCCTGCATACAGGGAAGGGAATCTTCTTGCGCTGGAGCCACTTTCCCATACAATCACCCATTGTCTCCTCCTCATCATCTCCCTTCACACCAACAGTCTCTGCCTCTGAAACCACCTGACCTGAGAGAGGCCTGAAGGAGGAGAGTTACAACAGAATAGCCACCCTGGGAAACTGATAA
Source organism: Grallaria varia (assembly GCA_013396735.1). Taxonomy (NCBI): domain Eukaryota; kingdom Metazoa; phylum Chordata; class Aves; order Passeriformes; family Formicariidae; genus Grallaria; species Grallaria varia. The sequence continues at coordinate 463,009 of VWZG01005166.1, forward strand.
CCATCTGCCATAGTTTTGAAGTCAAGAGAGCAGAGCCTTTGCTGTGGTGGAGGAGTTTGTAATGTTGCCTAAAAAGTTAACATTAGCCACATTTATGAAGGTCTTCTTCCCTCGGGAAGACCTCGAGTTTTCAAACTGCCTGAAACAAGTCTCTGGAGAACACAGTGGTAGGTGAGAGAAGGTCTGATGTGAGACAGAAAGAGGAGGGAGTATAAATCATTCACCTCTGACTGAGGTACAAAACAGACCTGAAGCTGCAGCTGAGACCTTTTAGAAACCAGTTAAATGTATTGTTCCTTCTCCTGAGGGGAAAAAAAAAGGTGAAAAAAATCAAGGGGAGCAAAACATGTCCTTTGCTTTGCATATTACAAAAGGCACCTAATGTAGAAAAGAAGAGGAGCAAGTAGGCTGATAAGAGATTTCATTTCATTCCCCTCAGGGTGCCAACTTACCAGTGGTAACCTCGTGGTCTGCTGATGTCATTCACACAAAGCAGTTACTTCTGAAGAGGCAGGTTTCCTCAGATTTTACCATCTGAGTGAAAAAATAGAGGAAAAAATTGTTTGAAAGGAAAAAAAATGTTAAGGTGTCTGTGTTTTACCAAAAGCCTTTGTAGGAGGTTATTAACTTCAAAAGGAAACTAAATTTATCGTAACTTCTCTTCTCTCTCCCTGTGTTTCTGAAAAGAACACTTGCTGTGATTGTCTGAGCCATTAAGGGCTCCTGGAAGGGCAACCAAGTCCCGTGCTCCCACGTCTCTGCGCTTACTGATTTATAAACCTCTCTGTAGGTAGAAAGAAGAAGGTGAAATTTCCCCTTTAGTGGCAGATGGGCTCCAAAGACTAAAATACAATTATTATGCAGACTCGCAGCACGTACAAAATGGAAATAAAAAAATCTATCTCTAAGACCCATAGGAGAGAAACTTTCTTCTCAGGCCCTCAAGGGAGCAGAGACTTCATCGCCCCAAACTTTTTCTTCTTTTCCAACAATGATTCTTGGAAAGAAAGACAAGGTTTAAAAGCCATTTGCAGAGGTGAGACATGGATGCCACCTGTTCCTTTTGAATGTTAGCTCGAAATCCACACAAACAGGCTGCATTATCCATGTATCTGAGTGACATTTTGAAGAAAAACTTTTAAAGTGTCTGTGCAGTGGGACTGGGAAATAGGAGATTTGTGGTTTCTCTTGCATTGCACAAAAACCTGTAATCTGAAGGAGACAGGAAGGTAGCTGAACTGCTCATGCCATTGCTGGTACAAGAGAGTTAATCTGGCATGAAGCAGAAGGTGGAAGATTTTATAAAAAGCTCCTGCCATGTGGTAGTGGTTTCTGGTGCCCAAATATGCATTTCATATCAGTGTGACATGTGCTGGCTTTATCTTCTTGAAAACCTTATCCTTCCAATGCCCTGAGCAGGTCCACTTGCTGCTCCCATCTGTATGAACCTGATCCTTTATGTTCCCTGGCAATGCCACAGTTTAGCAGAGCTCTTCATGTCCCAGTCCGTCTCTCCTTGCAGCTTGTATTCATTGGCCAGTGACCTTTTCAGGAGGTTACACAGTCGCTGTTAACCAGCTCTGGTGGAAACAGTGCCAGGTCCCTGCTGGCAGGGTGGCAGGTTATCCTGGATGCTCTGATCGGGCAGACTCCTGTCAATGCTGTCTTGGAGGCTGGGTTTGGTGCTGTAGAGCCCCATGTTATGAGGTGAAAATTCAGACAGTTTCAGGGTGAACAAACCCTTAGTTGTGCCCAACATGATAAACATGGGGCGAGAAAATTCAGGAATCCTTTCCCAGGGACAGAGGTCTTTCAGCTTGGACACAAGGCTGACAGCCCGCACTGTGAGCACAGCCAGCTGCTTGGGAAAGGATGTGCAAGGGCAGGAGATCAAAGTGGCTGGGGCTGGTGGGAAGCAGGTCTTGTGGCAGTGGAGGGCATGGCGGGGTAGCTGTTGTGATACTTGCTGCCCATGAGCATCCTGTAATAGGAAGGGGAACTGTGGAGGGAGAGTGGAAAATAAAATGAATTCTGTGTGTTGGTTTGTGCTCACCTCTGCTCCGATGTGTGCCCCAAGTAATTCCAGTGGTGGTACTGGATGAGTATCGGTGCAAGTGACAGCCCAGCTGAACTCTGTGTTTTCTGTGCCTTGGAAGTAAGCGATTCTTAGGAAATGGGTAGTTAAAAAGCCCAGATATCCCTGAAGTAACCTTAGCTGCAAAATAAGTCACTTAATTAGCATACACTAGATACTTATTGTTAAGTGAGAATGCCATCCTCTCCTGCAGGGATTTCAGTTAAACATGATGATTGATAAATTGTTATATTCACACAGTGTCACTCAGTGATATAATCATGGCTTTCGTAAATATTTAGTCAAGAGAACAATCCAGCTGTTCCCACCCAGGTTTCATCCAATGTCAGCCAATGTTCAGTGCTGCTGATTTATTTCATGTTGCTTAAGCTTTGAGCAAGTTCACATTTTTATGAGTCTCAAAATACCTATGGTAATAAATAGTGAGAGTGCCAGAGCTAATGACAACAGCAGAAATAATTATACAGAAAGAGATTTCCCCTGGTCCAGAATATGGCCAAGTACTTAACTATTTGTAGTTTTTCAGGACAACTGCTTAGCAGGTTTTGTCTAGATTTACAGCAAGGCAACCCTCGCCAGATGCCATGGGAAAGGGAAACCAAGCAGGAACCATTTTTCAGAAGGACAGTAGCACCTTTTCCCAAAGCTTGACTTAGCTGTTGACAGAGTTGAGGTTTAAAGCAGTGTTGGGCAATGAATGGAAATTCTGTTTTCCAAAGGATTTCAAGATTTTGAAATTTACATTAGTTTAAATTTAGAATGAAAATCCCAAAGTTTCAAATTCCTCCTGACAGAGAAAGGTTCTAGGAAGGATTCACTCTGAATCAACGGTGCTGGTTTTGCTATTCAATACAGTATTAGAATGGAAAAGATAAAAATATATTAAAAATGGGAAGACATTTTCAGATGAAACACTGACACTGTTAGCTCTGACAGTGTCCAAACCTGACACATTCACAGTGTTGGAGCCTTCTTGTGGTTTTTTCCCTAAAACACATTTCTGCAGAACTGACAATTTTGTGAGGCAGTTCATCTTTAATGAATCTATATTTTCTGATACTTCTTTCCTGACCATGTTCTTGTTTGAAGAAACACCCATGCAACTTTTCCTCACTCATCTGTCTCACTTTTATTTTGAGAACTCTTCAGGAATAGCTTTTGTTCTCATGTCAGTTCTTTGTTGAGGATATGGCTGTCGTGATGTCCTACCCCCAAGACTTGGAAGTGATTCATAAAAAAAGAAAGTTTAAAAAAGATGACACCCAGTTTGGGCTATATTGCGTATTTGAGATAGCATGCTTCACCCACAGGACAAGATGGTAGATGCTGAATTTAACTTATTCCCAGTAAAGAACCTCTTCAGTGACCCACATAGACACCTCTTGCTGACAGCAGAGGAACAAATTATCTTTACTGCCAAAGTTTTATTTGCAGAAAATTCAGCTTTTTGTTTCCTCTTTGCAATTGTGTTCTTTCAGATTCAGAAACAGCTCATAATTACAGGGTGTTTCTCATTTTCCAGGGAACGTGGACATTTTGAAAAGAAATACAGCATTAGCAGCAGTGGAGGGAGTGTCTTCCATAAGGTAAGCTTAGATCAATACACTCAGAGCCTTTTGCTAACTTGGATCTTAAAGTAGGGGAACACAATACACTCCAGGAAGAAAAGCAACTGTAGCTCACTGACAGAATGAGGTGAGGTTGTCCTACAGCACTGCAGACAGAGTGAAGCAGAGACTTTTTATTTGTTGAGTGCATGAAAACATCTGAGGCAAAGGAAAAGCTATTTCAAATGGGCATTAGCATGCCTGTTGGCGCTCTCAGGCTGATATCAAGGGCGCCCTTGAGCTCAGAGCCAAGTGGAGGTACACCCCTTGAGAACCCGAGGTGACAAAGTGTAGGTGGAAATGCTGTTCAAATGTATATTTAATGGACATGGGGACAAGCTGTGTTCCATCCAGTGAAGGCAGGAAAAAAAAGCCCCCAAAATCCCTCTAACAATATCTCATGGTCGATAGCACTGATGGGAAGTAGAACTTCAAAACCAATAGAATTACACTAAAGCCAACAAATTCAACTGCAGAAATGAGTGGATGACTAGCAATTTTTAAACCCACTGTCTGATGGGTTGTATCTGTTACCCTTTGTGCCTGAAACATGGGGAAAGTAGAGCAATTAGAGCCTTCTGCTGCAGAGTCCAGCTTAGGTTCTGTGGATTTGTTTGTATTTTTTCCCTCTAGATCTTCATTCTGATTGTTGTGGTGGCTAGAGGGAAGGCACCCAAATCAGAAACAAAGTGGAAATTGCCCTTCTGCCATTTGCTGGCAATAATCACAATTTTCCAGTAACTGAAAGCTATAAGGGGAATACTTCAAAGTTTCATTGTCAATGAACATATTTAAAATGTTAATGTTAGTTGCCTTAGCAATATTTATTTGTTTCTTATGAATAGCTCTTCATGTACTTGCAGAAGTTTCCAGGTATTATAAACCTGTTCTTGCTTCCGTGTAGAAGCTGAGAATTTAGGGTTTATGGTTTGCTCTTTCTTGTTCCCATCCAGCTGTGATGTAGAATCTTCCCACTCACTCAGTTTTTGCAGGTGAGTATTCACCAAGTTTGGCATTCATCTCACCTAACCGTAGTTATTCCAGTTACACGGTTATCCAAGTGAGCAGTCTGGGCCACCTCTGTAGTCCATGGTGAGACTCAGGCAGGTTGATTCATTCCATCCTCCCAGGTATCACCCTCTGGAGGTGCCTGAGTCTTTACAGGGAAACAGATGGCTAAGGTTAGGTGAGGTGAACCTCAACCCCAGTGCTCAGCAATAACTGCTTGGCGTGTGCCCAGAACACCTGGGGTTCCCTGGGGAAATCACCCATCCAAACGCTAGTTAGAACTTGCGTCTTTTAGCATCCAGAATTAAAGGAGTTTATGTGCTTTCTTTCGGTCCTGTGTACATGTAGGTTTTGTGTGTAATAGGAAAAAACTTTGCCCTATGTTTGACCTACATACTTAAACACAAATACGGCCTTAAATTACATATTCAATATTTTTATGTATCTGCTGTCTGTGTGAACATGCACATATTTTCTGCATAATAATATTCAGATATATGGTTCTCTATGATATTTTACAATTAAAGTGCTGGCAATATGCTCAAAGCTTTACAAAATACAGATAAAGGCAATTCCTGTCAGAAGGTGGTTATAACAAAGATGAATATTAAGATTCACAGGGAATGAGAGACTGGAAGATTCTGGGTTCACTGTTTGCTTTTTAGCCTCATTTCCTTAGAAAATGAGGCTTCTGTGTTGCACTGTGGGTGAGGTGAGGAGTGTAGCTGTCCTCTCACTGACTTTTGAACTGGTTGGCCAGCTTCAGCCAAATATAACCAAAGAACAGGTTTTCTCAAGAGACAAAGCTCTCTCAAAAAAAAAATTAAGCAGCTATTTAGAAGAGAGAGTGACCTTCCTGAGGAAAAGGTAATAGTGTGAACCAGTATTAGGTGCTAGAATGTCTACAGAGGAATCCTGTGTGAAAATCCAGCTAGGGGGAGTGTATCACCTGTCACTGCTGTGGTGCTAATCCCTAGAGAACTGGGCAAGGAAACCCATAGGAAGCAATGCAGCGATGATTTTATGGCGTAAGAAACATATTCTATGCTCATACCAGCCTTTATGTTTGAATCTTCCTTAAGAATGGAAGTTTTTAAGTGTTCTCCCAGCCATGGGAGAACACATCTGGGGGAAGGAGCAGTGGAAGAGGGAGAAACTGAGGGTTGGTAGAATTGTCTTGGTAGACAGTGTGAAAACAAAGAAGAATTTACTATTCCTACAGCTACTGGCATTTTCCACGTGTGGATATATCTATCAATTCTATCCAATATTATATTAAAATTAAAAATATTTTTTTCTTACTTATCATGTTCTTGGCTAGTTTTAGCAGTTGAGGGCACCTCTAATTAGCTGTGCATTGTGGATTTCTAACTCATGCTGTGTGATAGCTCCAGTGGCTTTGTACAAAGGGGTAATCCTTCCTCATTTGCTTTGATGCTGTTTGCAAGGTACAGCTATATCAGCTTATGAAAGGAGCTGCTAGATATCAGGAAAAGCAGAGGAAAGAGTTTATGGGCCAAAGAGGTCAGTTCCTGGCCTGGGCTTTCCTATGAATGGAGTTTATCAACACACTTTATCAATAACAGGCATTTCCAGGGTGCAAATAGTCTGCTGATGGTTAGAATTAGGAGTATTTTGTCAGATATGATGCATGCCTCGGATACACATGATGTCTATTGTGATTTTGATTTTGATGCAGACTTTTGTACTAGCTCTTGGCTATTCTGGAGATAGAAGAGGGGGTCAGGTTTCTAATTTGATATTTTCTTATTATATATCCTTAGTCTTCCTCAGCACAGGATTAGGTAGACTTGGGCTGTTGAACTGGGTGGGATGAAATAAGTGCTGTGCTTCTACCCCAGGCGTAGCTTCAGCTATCCTCGGGGCTCTGGGTCACCCTATGCAATGCAGATTGCCTAGGACTATGTGTGCAGGATGCTTTGTGAATCTCTTTCCAGCCTTTTAAGCAAGCTGTTTACTCTGTCTTGCTGCTATTTTGGACTTTCATCTTCCCTAGAAACTTTTCCAGAGAAAACTGAGGGAGAAACACACACCCTGGGCAGAAAAGAACACCATGGCAGTGATGGCGTTTTCATTGTGCCTGCCCATCTGCCCTGCAGCAGCAGCCCGAGGACTGGTGGAAGCTTCCTAATCAGTGGAAGAACTGATTGGGTTACAGATTGTAGGGAGAAGAAATGCCTGCCAGTTTCCACTACATTTCTGTTTTCCCCCAGTTGTATATCAGGTGATGACCCCAGATCATATCACCCAAGACATGCTGCACTTGCAATTGGTGAGGTGTATCAATAGTTTTCATCTTTCTCTAAAACATGAGGTACCGGCCACTGGATTTGATTTACAATTAAATGGTAAATCCTACAGTATATTCCCAGGACCCTAGGAGTGATAAGTCATTTGAGTTGTATTTTTAATAGATTGTTATAAATCATTTTTATATTGCCGTAATTGAATAAGGTGCTTTAGAGAAACAGAAGACTGCACATTCCCTGCCCCTAGGAGTTTGCTTGCTAAGTACATCTTGAGGTACAAAAGGTACTTTGTGTAATTTTATGCAGTGCGAGCCCTTGCTGCTAATGACAGTGCTATAAATGTGGCCCATATCCTGTAACAACTTAATGTGTGCTTAACATTGAGGATTTAGAGTGCCTCCGGATGAGTATGGTGATTCACGCTGGAGAATACAAAAGACTGCCTTGTCGGCTGCACCACCTGCCCTTCTGCCAGGGATGGCTGCCCTGCCGCTGAGCCAACAGATGCGAGGGTGCGCTGGCTGCGGGGCCATGGTACCTCACAGCCCAGCGTGTGAGCTCAGGACCTGCGAACAGCTCTCCTAGGTCAGAACTAAGGTCCACCTAGCCTGGTGCCATTGGGTTTCTGGTAGTGAGCAGGGGAAGAGCAGAAGGATCAGAACAAACACAAAATGACCCATCCTCTGGCATATTATCCCAGCTTGTGACACACAGCATTTTAGGGACTTTGTGAGTCAAAGTTTGTTTAATGGGCTGATAGACCTATCTTCCACGAGCTTAAGCCTAAACTGAAATCAATATAGTTGCAGTGTGGTCATATTCCAGCCTGGTTAATTCTATTCTGCATTTTCAACTTCCCTTGATGCATCTTCGGATAAAGATTTGTGCCCTAAAGCTGTGGTGTAGTGTTTGCTAGTGCAATTTTGTAGCAGCTGCATTCCACCCTAGAGACAGATGCATTTTGGTGGTAAGTGATCCTTAGATTTAAATAATCCATAATTCTTTGGAGCACTTTTTGGGCTTGTAAAAGGTGTTATACAAATCAATGAATAATTTTCACTCACCATTGTTTGTAATATATTCTTAGTTTTCAAGTGAAAATAAAATTTCTTTTCCTATTGATTTTCTTCTTTTATGTTTTGCCAAATTGATTTTTCCTTTTCCTAATGGAGCAGAAACAAACATATCTGGAATTCAGTTACTTCACCCCTTCTGATTCAGCATCATTTAGGATATCAGAAGGAATAAAAACAGCTCTAAGGAATAGTATTCATTCATTAACTTCAAGTGAGCTGACACTGTTTTAATCCATTTTAAGGGAGATTTTGCCTTTTGGGTTTTTAAATTTCATCAGTGGATTTGTAGGTGTTCACCAAACAAGTATTAAAAAGACAAGTACAAATATGCTCTTATGACTTGGGATGGTGAGGTGGGAGAATTAAGCAGTTTAAGGTAGTCCAGACTACTGGGTTGCAAAAGAAAGGTTTGGAACTCTCACTGAAAATGCAGACAGGGTTTTGAAGCTGTACTTCCATTTCTGCACATCGCAGCCCTTCTACATTCAGCTGGAACATCAACAAATCAGCTTTGGACAGGAAAAATCACAGCGGTCTTCAAATACCCTATTTCTGTCAAGGTCTGAACCTCAGCTAGGGGCTTGGTTTTGTAAGATGCCAAGCTCTCCTTTCCATTTAGGAGATTAAGGGGGCCTTTGAGCATCAGGTAACTAAGAAATAACTTGAGGGTTGTGAAAGACTAGATTATTCCCCCAAAATAAATAGTGTTATCTGAAATAAATCATATTATCAGCTTCTTGAATCAGTGTTTGTTAAGAGGCTCAGCTATGATTGGAGGCTTAATACAGCTGGTGACTGCGAGATAGTAGTTTGGGTACAGTAGGGGAAAATGAGATTAGACAGTACTGAGAGAAACAAAATGTTTTTTTTAAATTTATTGGGTCTTATGAAATTCAGCCTGGGGTAGAGAGAACCAGAGAACTGGCTGAAACAGTCCCAGAAAGTTTAGTGTTTATCCCCAGATGTCATGAAGGACAGGAGAGGTTTTGGAGGATGGAAAAAGAGCAGAGATAGTATCTATCCTTAACAAGGAGAAAAAGCTGAATCTGGGGATTCATAGTCAAGTTAGATACTTGCCAATACATGGAATGAACAATGAAGGGAACAAGGGTATGAGCAGGACAGCTACTAGGTATTTGTCAGGAGTAAATCACCTGTAACCAGTCTCTTTTCATTTTGGGATAGAGCAACAGACCTTGCAGGTAGGAAAAAAGCCATGGTTGTCACATGTCTTGATTTTAACCAGGTTTTTAATACTGTTTTATGAGACACAGTAATAAGACATGGAGAAACCAGGATGAGAAGGGTCAATACACAACTGCCTGGCAAGCTGTAGCCAGAGAGCAGAAACCAATGATTACCTATAGAATTGTTAAGGGCATTGTGAGTGGGGTGCTTTGGAATCTGTGCTGGACCAGAGTGTGAGGTGAGATGGTGGTAAGCAGAGGATTCTTCTTAGCTTTGCAGTCTGGGATGGGATGTGGGCCAGGTGGAGAACAGGCTCAGAATGCAAAGTAACCTGGAGAAACTGGATGAGTGGCCTGTACAGACTGGGGTGTGTACAGCTGCAAGACTCTTCTGTTGAGGTAGGAACACTCAATGGCATTAATGCAAGGAGAGCAGATGACTGGCAAACCATCTGTTTTGAAAAAAAGGATCTTGGTTCAGCAGTGGATCATCTTAGAAGAGGTTATATGTGAGATGTGACTCAACAGAGTGATTTAGGAACACGATCCATGAGAGAAGTCTGAACAAACTGGGTTTGCCAGATATAAAGAAGAAAGAAGGAACATGATAAATCTTACAAGGTTACTGGAAAGCAGAAAGAAATAATCTGTTCTCTTTGTCTACTGGGACAAGGGGTAAATGGGTTGTAACCTCAGTGAGAGACATAGCTTAGATGCCAACACGATCCTTCTAGTAGTGATAATTGCAAAAAGGGGAAATAGGCTGCTTGGAAGCTTACCAAATGACCATCCTTAGGGGTTAGACAGATTTCAGTCCAGAATAACATGAGTCTCATTCATTTTGCCCTTGGGAGATGAACTAGATATCCTCCTGAGGTGCCTTTCAACTTCAATTTCTTGAAATTAAGAATGTTTTAGCTTAATTTTAATCTATTTTCATTTTAGTCCAGATAACCTACCTACTCTATGAATAGTTAAGATTTTCTATGTTCCTCATTATCTTACCGAATAGTTGGCATTTAACATCAATTAAAATGACAAAGTCTTATGATTCTCTCTCACCTTTGCTCAGCCTTATCCATTACTCTTGAACTAGTTAAATAAATATGGTTTAACTGGAGTATACTGAATAAATGTTCTCTCTTTCTCTGTATGTATGTCTGTAGATATATAATATATATATATTTGAAATTATGATTCCATTTATCCCAAGTTTCAGGAATTTATTGATTTTTTTAACAGTGTTTGAATTACATCCACTTTTATGGAGACAAATCTGTTGAAGAATTAAACAGCAAAGTTTGCTCCAATCTATAAACATGACAGGGGGATGATTTCCTCTCATTTGCTAAATATACAGCTCCTTAGTAGGAGACATAAATAAGAATGTTGCCTAAGTAGGTCATATTTGAGCTAGGGCTTTTCAAAAGACATGAAAGCACCCACCGTGAATATACACTTCAAAGCAAGAACCCATTTTTTTGTGCACATTTTGTTCCTGAGAAGTTTTCCATCTGTTCTAATGTCATGGCTTTGCCACAGTGGCTTGTCCTCAGACTCTGTATCTCTGGAAACTCATATGTTTTACTTTTTAATGCGGCAGGTAAAGGAGATAATTGGAAGACCTTCATAGCCAGGGTAGGGGGTGGGCAGGAGGGAAGGGGGAATCTTTTACTTCTAAATGGAGACGAAGGACAGACTTCCTCTGCTCCTTGTTGTTAGATAGCTAGTTTGATTGGATGCCAGGAGCTGAAAGGAGGCAGTGTGCATTTTGAAAGGCTTTTTGAGGAACAAATCTGAAATTAAAAGACAGATAATATTTATAGAGGTTAGTGGAGTTCACTTCACCCTGCTCTCTGTAGCAGTGCACTTCCAAATTCAAGATTCTTGATGGATTTAAACTCTCTTTCATCAGCAATAGTCCGACATGATCTGCCTGTCACTTTTTCAAACGATGCCTTTCTGACTTCTCCATGTAGCTCTGAAAGGGGAGGAAGCTTCCTCACTAATATGCCACTCAACCCACCCACCTAGACACCCACAGATAGTTTGAAGCCAGCGCAGGAAAAAAAAAGGCCACCACACCACACACCCTGGATTGTAGCCATGTCAAAGAAAACACTTCTTTAAATATCAGTGTCAGTGAGCATTGGTCCTAGGGGTGAAGCCAGAAATAAAACAGCTACTTATTCATATCTCAATCTTATTCACCCCTCAATCTTATAGAACAAGCGGAGCTGTGCTTTTGCTATTTTACCTGCAAATTAGTGGCAGCATCAATGTGTTATATTTACAGAAGAATTTTTATTTATTTGGATTGTAGAGTGCACACCACTCACACAGGAACTGCTGGACCACCTCTGGGTGCCGTGTGACTCATGAGCTGCCCTACTCGGTGTCCAGTTGGTGACAATTCTGTAATGGCCTGAGGAAGAGGCAGAACATTCAGGGTCTGGGGCTGGCTCTGCAAGGACCTGGCTACTGTGCTGTTCCTGATGCAGTAGTGTGGAAAATGACACAAAAGTCAAGGAATGGGTTGTCTAGGAATCAGATGCCAGCAGGAGCAGTGATTACTGAGGAAACAGGAGGCCTGCAGACCTAAATGCTATGTGCATATGCTGGAGTAAGTCCATAGCAATGGACAGAAGGGCTGAGCTCAGCCATGGGGCTCTGCAGGTCCCAGGATTGTGCCTGGGAGAAGGCTTGCATGTGATATAAAGAGCCCCTCTGGTGTCTTTGGCATATTGGCCAGGCATATTGTTCAGGAAGTGAAACATCTTTCTAAATGTCTGAAGAAGGTCTTCTGGAGCTATCTGCATCTTCACACCCTGAGGCTGGTAACATCTACCATTGCTACCACCCTCATTGCAGACAGTCCTGAGACAAGTGAGTACATTTAGTACATCACCACTCACATATATACCAACTCTTTGGGCAGTGCTTGTATTTGCTGGTCTCTAAGGAAAAAGCAAAATACCTTTCTTCCTGCATCTCAAAGTGACTCCATGGCACAGTTCTAACAGGCCACTGAAACAGTCAAGATTCAGAGGAGGATGGACTGTCACCTGGTTCACAACAACACTTAGCAGCAGGATCTGTGGAAACACGCTGCCACATACAATGACATTAATTTTTTTACCCATTACAGAAAGAAAGAATAGCACAAGAATTTGCTTCAAAAGGTTCAGCAATTAAGGGCAGAGTGAATGTGAGTCATCTGTCCAGCAAAAACTGTAAAACTGTGCCAGATGCAGACACAAAGTAGTTCTACATGTTAATACCACTTATGCAATGCTGGTCCTATAACAGGGAACATTTGCTGTCAGTTTGTGAGGTGGTACATGCACATGCCTACATACATATGAGCTTCAGTGTAATCTGGGGTTGTTCAGTCTGCTGATCTGCCAGCTATTCATCTTAGGGCATTTTTAATATGTCTCAAAGTAATTTAGAAGCTTACAAATACTGCCTTTTGACCCAGAGATTATCAATAGACACTAACTGCAAAGCTGGCTAAAATTTGGGATTCAAGTTTGAAAGAAATGCTGTTGTTTAGAAACATGATGTATTTTAAAACAAACAATCTAAAGAAAAATTTAAAAAATTTCCAGCAGCTCCACAGGCTCTACACTGCTCAGTGGAACTGAGAGGACAGTGGAATGCAGCCCTGAGAGTGAGCCTTTGCTGGCAGCTCCTGAGACCCCTGGCTCCAGGGCAGCTTTGCAGGGAAGGAGACCCTAAGTGCTGAACAGGAATCCCGAATCCTAAGGCTTGCCACCAAAAACTTGAGTGAGATTCCTGAGAGCTGAGATGTTGGTTGAGTTTGGGAAAGCAGCAATGATTTGTAAAGGAATGAATTGCTATTTTTTGATCAGAAAATTTCTGACCACATTCTCTTCAAAAGGCTTTGGCGTTATTCTATGTGTGGAATGGGAAAGCTGCTGAATCCCTTCTTTCTGGAATCATCCTGAAGTCCTTAGATGTCCTGGTCTGAGTATCAGAGGTTTTGGAGGTAGAGCATGACAGGCGGTATTGCTGAGAACAGATAATGGCCAAAGTACTCTCTGCTCTGGCAGTTTCAGGCTTGCAGATGATTCCCCAGGTGATGTTTGTAGCCAATCAGAGAGACCTTATCTTACTTACAGAGAAGTCCAAAGCATGAAGCTGGGGGCTGTTTACACCCCTACCTCACTTTGCCTTGTGGAAGGGCAGCTTGCTGGACCTCGTGAGAGAGACTCTGTGGTGAAAGTTAAACATGAGTGCTGTCCAAAGGGTTGCTAAATATGTCAGTGTGGAGGTACTAAATGAACAAACTGCCTCAGACTGCTTGTAAGAAGGGTGGTAGTAGTGGCAGACCTTGAGGTGCTATAATGTGATTTATGCAGCTGTTTCCCATACTTACCGTAACTTTATTTACCCACTGTTGTATTGTGCAGGTTGTCCAGATGGGGAAATTTTTACACTTGGGAGCAGATACGACTCTTGAGACATAGACCCAGAGTCACATGGAAAATGTATGTTGCCGTTTGGATGGCAATCAGTTGTGAAAATGCAAGAGGATGAAAGGTTTTCCTTTTGCTGGCTTGCTAATGGGTGCATATGTCTTCTTTTTCATGCTATTGCAGTGAAAACACCTGGAAATGAACTGGAGGTTTGAGGATTCAGGGCTGGAAAATGAGCTGCTAGTGCTGACGGCAGTCGAGTAGCAAACAGCAATGTGCTACTGCTTGTGAGGCACTGCTGGGAGACAGGGAAACACGGGAGCACAGAGGTCAGTGCTATTAACTCTGTGTAGTTGTATGTGTGAGTGAGAGTGGGGTATTTCAAACTGGGCTATTAATTTTTTACCACATTTTGTTGATTTTTTTTCATCTTCATTTTTAATAAAGAAGATACACTTTTGGTGAGGGCTTGCAAGCTGCCCTAAGAGGAACGGAGTGGCATCACATTGCTAGATCTAGCACTGATCTCTCTGAATTCAAGAGTTTGGTTCCAGTGACAGACTCGGGGGAGCAAGATCAGCCTCTTGGGAGTCCAGATCTTCCAGGCTTCTTCGCTTGGCTGCTCAGCTTACCTGTGAAATGCATGAGCTGTAAGCACACGAAACACCAAGGCATAAAATAAATTCAAATTCCTAAGATGCCCAGCTCTAAAAACAGCCAGCAGCAAACTGTGGTACAATGGTAATTAACTTCCATGGGGGCAGCTCTGGGACAGCTACGCAGCGGGCGCTAGGGGAGATGTGGTGTGATGGACTGAAAGCGCTGCTGAGGTGGGGAAGGGGCCCCCAGGGCTGGTGAGCACAGCAGGGTGCGGGGGGGCAAGCAGCCCTGTGGGGAGGAGATAAAGAATGTGCCCTCAGTGCTTTCTGTGTTCCTCCTGCCCCTCCAAACGTGGCAGCTGCTCAGAGAGGCCATGAAGTGAGTTTGCTTCTGAGTGCTTGCTGTAAACAGTGTGCACAGCAGCGTTGATTATACATGAGCTTGCTGGGCTAACTATAGCACAGTAATTAAAGGGGTGAGAACATTTTGGAGTACTTTCCGCCACTTGTTGTCTGTGTAATCCCCCTGTGTTTGGCAATAAATAGAACTTTTAAGTTTAATTAATATACACTTGGCTGGCTATCCATTTAAAAGTATGCTTCGGTGGCCCGAGACATTATCCACTTCTGCATAGTGTTGCTGGTAGAGCGGGAGAGCGAGTGCAGCGCCAGGGCAAGGGGTGCTGGCGAGCCCTGGAGCAGGGAGGCACGGCTTCGCATCCCGGGGAATGTAGGTCAGTGGGCAATTCAGAGCATGCTCTCACACAAGCACACAGGCGCTGCAAGAAAAGACAAAGTAAATAAACAGCTTTTCTCCTGAATGTGGGGCAGCTTGGTTTTGTTTTTTTTTTTTTAATTTATTTCTGAGCGCTGGGTTTCGTAAGTGAGTTCCTCCCAGGCTGAGGTGTCAGAGGGTCAAATGAGTCTTGAGAGAAAAATGGAGTCTAGTATCTCTCTTTTCCCCCTCAAACTTCTTTTGTGTAGGGCAG
>VWZG01005166.1:478331-552047 GCA_013396735.1 Grallaria varia
AAAAAAATTTTTTTTTTTTTTTTTTTTTTTTTTTTTTTTAAGAGCTTAGCAGAAACAACAGGAACAAAAAGATGGTTTGGATCAGATCAAATATACATTCCTTCCCTCCTCCTCCCCTCCTGGGATGAAACAAACAAACAAATCATGCCGTTTAGCACCATTGTGTCATTTGCCCCGGAACAAGCCATTTCATTTTGTGCACTTTTTGAAAAGCAGAGACGAGGAACAGCCAGAGTTTCATAAAACTGCCAGAGGACTTGGACTTCAGTCCCAGCTCCAATGAGTGCCGAGTTATTTATCTGCAACAACAGGCTGTCAGCAGGAGCTATTTCAGGCCCCCCCTTTGCTCCAGAATGCACCCCAGGTTGATGTTGGGAGGACTTTTCTGTGGGTGGTGATGAGTCTGTGCAGGTGTAGGAATGAGCTGAGCTGCAATGGGTGTGCAAAGTGAGCCATGGAAGAGCAGAAGTGAGGGTCAGGGAGGATGGGGAAAAGATTTAACTTGGAGAGAAAAGAGAAGGGATCATGAATGAACCAGGTCTCCAGTGTTGCAGTTGCTGCTTTTTTTCTTCAGTTTCTGGTACTGTTTTTCCACTGCTCTCTCTGCCTCTCCTGGTCCTTTACCCCATGCCTTCTCACCTTCTATTCTCATCTCTATTTTAACTTTTCAGTCTTTCGCTCTGAATCCGGTGCTTTGATCTGGGAAGTTGAGTTAATGTGACATGGTGTACACTGATTACTTGTGCTTCCTAGTGGTTAGTGTCCGTGTGTATGTCTGTGTGTCTGAAAGCTGAGTTGTATGTGACCAGCTCTAATTTTCACAGTGTTTTAAATTTGTTTTCTATTTTTAAGTCTTAGTTTTGAAAAAAAGGGATTTTTTTTTTTGCAATTGCTCTGCTAGAGAGGATTCACTGGCCTATTCTGCAGGGCGAAGAGTGTGAGAAATGTCCTTTCTCCTGACTTCAGAGTGGAGTGAAAGAAACACTTGTTGGATGCAAATAATTTGTCCTATTTGCCATCAGTTCCAGAAAGAGAGAAAGTGTTTCCCTAGGGATAAACCTTTCTCTGCACTATCAGTAAAGGAGCCCAAGGTGGCAGGCTCAGCTGCAATTGTCGGCCGTGTGGGTGTCCACCTGTGCCCAGAGAAGCAATGTGCTCTCTCTGATTGGCCTGGCCAGCGGCAATTGAAGTAGCAACAGAGGGTCCAGAAATAAGCAGATTTAATAAAAAAAGCTTCATGGCATGGTGGCTGGGCCCGTGCTGTGCAACTAATTAACTTGCTAACCCTGTGGAAGCACTTCCAAAGACAAACTCCTGTCCTTCACTCTTGCGCTTCCTGCATTCAGCTTCCTACATTGCTTTGGCCTCTGTCCCCTTCCCCAGGAGGTCAGCGTGGCAACGTCACTCATGGCCTGCTGTGTGTACAAGAGGGACATGTCACATCTTATGCCTTTCCTGGCCTGCCACTGTGATCTTCTGCAATAGCTGAGAACATCAGCTCCCTCTCACTGAAATGGGGCAGCTCCTTTGGTGACAGGAGACTTCTTTCTTTGGGCTTCCCTGTTACGTGCAGTAGTCATCCACCAATAACTGTATCTAAGGACAAGGAGATGAGTGCTTTTTTGAGCTGTGCTTCCTTTTCTTCATGGCAAGCAGAGTGTTATCCCCCCGCACATCAATTACCAAAGGCATAGATGTGCTTCTCCTTTACACTGTGTGATTTATCAGCTATACATGCACAACATAGCTTCGTTTTTTCTAAGTCTTTCTGTTTTCTCCATTCTCAGAAATATCTTGATTTTCATACGGTGGCTTGAAATGTCTGGCTCTGGCTTTTTGTACCTGCTTTGTAATAACCCCACTTGAGAGGTGAAAAAGGAGGCTCTAAAGCCCAATTCCTAGATTACGACCTGCACATTATTTTAATTTAAACTCACCTCCTGTTACAACAGAGAATCAAGGTGTAAGTGTGTAAAGTGCTTTGGGAGCCCTGTGATAAAAGGCCCTATAAAAACATAAATGTAAGCAGATGGCAGTCACAACCTGCCTGGTAGAAGCAAAACATAAGCTCACAGAAAAGGGTGCAAACTGAATCCCTTCCCGGAATTATCTCAGGCAACAATAAATGTAATCTTTGCCAGAGCTTGTGCATTTTTAATGTAGACCCCTTTATTTCTCACCACATTGCCTTGGCCTCAGAGACAAGCTAAATCATCAGGTTTGCAGCTCCAAGCACGTTCAGACTTTGTATGCCCGTTTGTAAAGAGGTCCATGAGTGTGTCATGACACCAACAGCAAAGCCATGGCCATGACTGTATCTCAGCAACTTTGATGTTGATATCCTCATGCACGGAAAAGCATAAAATGAGAAGTCCTTGAATAAAGCATCACCAGTTTGTAGTTAAGCTCAGTCAGGGGCACAATGTGCAGAAATGGAAAGAAGTGAAATGTAATGAGTGAGATGTGCAGCGACATGTGTTTGCTGGGGAAAAGGGAACGCTGATCTTCTTCTACCCTTGCCTGTTCTTCTAAACACCATTTTTTTTCCAAAGGATGGATTTTCTCTTTATCTAACTTGGTTTTTTTCCCTGCTGTGAAATGTTTTGGGTCAGATGATATTTTTCTGGGCTTCAGAAAACTGCTAAGAATTAATTAATCCATAATTACATCGATGGGGAAAAGACATACAGAACTGTTAATAGAATTACATCCTCAAAAGGAACAAAAATAAGACAGTTTCCTTTCATTTCTCTTTTTTGCAGTTTGCAGTGCGACAGATTTCTGACCAAGTTCAAGTTTAGACAAAGTGCATGTGTCAAAAGTTGGAAGTGTTGTAATGCTGCCTACTGTGATTTGTATAAACATTTAAGATCCCCTGGAGAGGACTGTAATCCAGGGTTCCCTGCTTACACAGAAATATTCAGAACAATAAAATATTTGAAAGAAAAGAAACATTTTTAATTGGATTTGTGCTGACTATTTTTGAAATACAAAGAAGGCACTTTATCCAGTAAGCTGCAGACTTTGTTTGCAGTCACAGGGAATTGGCAGGCCTCAAATTAGCCCTAGGACAGCCCTCGCTCTTGTTTTGTGAGCCCAACAAAATGCAGAGCTTTGAAGGAAAAATACTAATGATAAGAAAAGGCTATAAAATTCAAGCCACATACTTCTCTAAGTTTATGCGAGTTAGTCTGAACAGATCATGTGATTTCCTCATGCATCCCTCAAGTGACAAAAAATCAAAGGGGAAAATTGTCAAGTTTGTTTTCCTTCTGGCTAGAGATTTGCTGTGGGATGGGGCAGCTCCTGATGCGTGCTCTGCATTGCTCACCCAGGGCTGTGCTGCCAAAGAGTGACTTCAGCTTGCTCCCGAAGACCTGCCACCTCTCTCTGAACCACTTGTGACTTTGGAGATGACCTCCCCAAAAGCACCCTTTTAGCAGGAGAGGGGCAGATCAGGCACTACTCTCAGTTTCATGCTGTTTTGAGTCCCTTTCTTGTTTGTATCGAAGGCCAGGAGAGGAGAGATCTGTTGTTTTCAGCAGCAGCAAGGAAGAGAAGAAAATTGCATTCCAGAGTGCGTATCCAGGTTTGCAACAGCCCTTGCCTTTGTAGTAGAGGGAGAATATTAGAGGGTTTTAGTAAAGCTATACGGCCTGTTTTTATTTCCCTTTTCCTTCCATAGTTACATTTTTTTCTTTCTTAGCATTGCTGATCGTGAGGTCCACCAGTAATGTTAAGAGGCCTTATTTTGTCAGATGCAGAACTCCCCTTAACATGAATAGCAGCTGAAGAATCACTAAACTTAGGGGGAGAATAAGCTTTAGAGAAGATAGAGTGCCCTGAGGCAATTAGAAGTTCTGTGCCTTGGTAGTTGCTGGTAATTGTTTCTAAGTGTTAAGAGAAATGTTAAGATGTCTTCCTGTAAAAGGAAAAGATATAAGCTCAGGTTCACCTTACTGATCTTTTAGCACTTCATGGATAACCTAAATGAAGAATATTGCCTCTCAGGCCTCCTTCTATGCAACTAGTGAAAGAAATGGGTGTCTTCATGGGGCATTTAAAACTACACAGGATTTGAGGGCCCCTCTGGAGGGGACTGTTACTTCCTTGACTTGAATGACTACACACCTCCCCTGGATGTCTCATCCAGGTACTTACGGTTAGCCTGGAAGTGAAACTCTAGACAGGACAATTTGTACATGATAAGATCTCATAACTGCTGTTTAAGGAGGGTGCACACTAGGTTGGCTCCAGTAAATCTTTGTCAGAGCTGTGAGCGCATTAGGTCAATATCAATGTAGCCAAGTGGGTAGGAATGATTTTTTGGAGGCACTTGAATAGGGAGGGCTCCTACAGAATGAGGTTTAAGGTGGGACAAGAAGAAACAGGATGGGAAGGAGGACTGAGAGTAAGTAATTGGAAGTAGGAACAAGAAGTTAAACTGGATATACCTAAGTAACATATAAATGCTTTTTCTCATATCGCCTTTTCATTGAGGACTCCTCAGAAAAGAAGATAAAAACCTCTCTTGTCCATTGATGATGGTCCCCTCCTTTCCAGGAGGGTGACAGTTATAAGCAGGGGAAGCTAAGATAAGGAGGAATGATTCTGCAAGACATTTTTTGGGATATGACCCTCGTACTTCTCAGCATTAGACATCTACAGATGTAGAATTCATGACTGAGCTAGTTGACCTGAGCTTCTTTTTCAGTCAAAGGAGAGCATCTGCTGCTTTTAGAATGCAGTTCAGCTGAGCTATTTTAGTTGTCTGCTTAAATGTGTGATGAATCCTACTTTTCCTGTTTCTCTCTATTGATGAAAAAGGACTTGAGGGCAGTTAACTCAGATGCAAAGTCTATGGTTTATAAGATACTATCAATGATCTGTCAACTTGCATTCACCTACAAACACCATATGAAACTACCAAAGATTTGTTCTTTCTGGAGAAATGTTACTGTTGAAGAATCCAAGTAGGACTTTTAGGTGGACAATGAGACTTATAAGACTGATATATTTAAGAAAAGTCTAAATGAGATATTTTTGGTAAATTACATTTCCTTATTAGTCATCAGTTCCCTTTTTATTCTGAGAAACGTCCCTCTTCAGACGTGCTTGTTTTATTTGGCAGGAGTGCAGTTAACTCCAGATGTTGCTGATTCTTTTTCGGTTCATTGCCTTAGGAGACTTCAGTTGCACCTGAGAGAAAATAGAAGCCAACCTGGAAGAAAAAGAAAAGAGATATATAATAGTCTTGCTAGAGGAAGAGGAAAATCAGATTAATTTATATGCTCTGGATGATCTGTAATTGTTTCCTTAAAGATGAATTAAAAGCCTTTTTATTCATGAAGAGCTGAGTTCAGGGCCTTGTAAATCTCCTATTAGAGTTGAAAACATCACTGATAAAGAGTTGGGTTTTCTAGCTCCCTTAAGGGTATACTATTGCAACGGAAAACAGAGCACTAAATGTAGCAATTGGCAAGTAAGTAGAAGTGATAATAGGATTTAATACTGAAGAACAATATCCTTGGCTGATATAAGTAGGTGTCATCTTCTAATTTCGGCAGAGCTGTGCTTTTTCACCCCAGCTGAAGATGATGTACCTAGATTTTTAGCTATGGAGTGTTGTAATTTTAAATCTGGAAATGCAATGTATTATCTACCATGGCTTTTGCACTTTTGAAGCTTGGTGACAGATATTCTTGCTGTTCTAATCTACTAAGGATAAAGCCTGAGAAAACACTTGACTTTTTTTCATTCTTTGGGATACGTTTTTTTGCTTACATTCTCTGTTACGTCAACAGAGGTTGATGAGGTTAATGACATACAGACCTTTCCCCTCCGGAACAGCAGTTCATCTCTAGTTCACGGTACTACACACTGAAAGTTATTCTACCTGATTTAAAAAAAAAAAAAAAAAAAGATATCATCCAGTTCATGACAGGTAGGAATTCACAAGCCTACAACCACTGAAATAGAACTTGCTACGTCACTAAGCAGAGCGAGCAGGCATGGAGGCTGAATAATGTGCCAAAGTGTTTCTCTGTGACACCCCTGGAAAGCTCAGCAGACTTTTCTGTCCATGGCTGGAAGACACCACAGTTTCCAGGCTTTTATCTTCTGCTGGAATAGCATTCTGTCAAAGATAGCTTGCTCCTTCTGGTGAAAGTACTTCCATATAAATAAGGGAAGGAGTGGTATTCTTTGGAAACCAGTCTGGTATCACTTCTGACAGATAACAATGATTGTGATGGAGAGTAAACACCTCAGTCACAGGGTGATTCGAAGCACACTGAGGCAACACCACAGAACCGTAGCTGAAGGCTGAATCACTGCGGTATCTAACTAGGCACATCAGTTAAGATATGCAAACCTCCAACTGTCTGAGAAGGGCTGAGATTGCTAATACCAATCTGTTATTGGTGATGGTTGATAAGATTAAAGAAATAGCATATTCTGTTGAAGCGGTCAGTAGTTTTCTAGTTGCTTGCTGGGGAGAAGATGGGGCAGGCAGTTAAGTGATGTTGCATGATTTTCTGATTTGGCCCTCTGAATAATGTCAAGGCAAAGAAATAAATTGCTTGTATTTAATGTGTTGGTGAATAACAGCAGCCCCTTGATTTTCTAATGCAGTGTCATTTGAATTGAATATGTTATTGAATCAGACAAAATATGTATTTATGCATTAGGTTTCTTCAAAATTCCTAGTATGTTTTTTAACAAGATGCAGGAAAAATGAACTGAAATGCCGATCTTTTTATTCCCAGGTTGTTTGTGACAGAACGTCAGCAATGTCCTGTGCCGAACATGATTAATATAAGGCGCAGACAGCGGATACTGAGTTTGAAAGGGGGCTAATCAACAGTCTTTGGAATAAAGAAGTATCTTAACTCAAAATGTTGATGCATGAATGAATGTGATTCTGTGTGCACTGAGTTACTGTTTAGGGGACACTTGTATTGCAGCAGCCACACTGAATCAGTTCAGTGCCATTCACAAGTAAATCAGGTTGTAAAATCTCACTGTACGTATATGTGTGTGTCGAAATATCTGTAGAGAAATTATTTCTTTATTTTCTACTTTGCTTGAATTTTTCCTCTTCCAGTGTACTCAGCTCATCCCTGGAGTCCCTCTGTTAAAGCTACCAGTCAGGTATCAAGGAGGTATTTTGCTCTTCTACTAAATCTTAAGGATAAAGCTTTCTGGGACAAGACTGCACACAGCTGCAGGAGAGCTGTATGATCTAGACAGGGAACTGATGGGGTAGAGGAAGGTCTGCTTCTCTGGCCTGGTGGACAGCATGAATCCAAGCTGGGTAGTGTGCAGTAGAGCAAGGCAGTGATGCAGAAATGCTAAAGAAGGTGGATGTCCTGGCCCCATGACTTTTAGGGACAATGTGATGAAGGATTGTGGGACATGCCCAGAGGTGGCTTGCCTTGTAAAAGTGATGAAGAGCAGATGGAAAACAGGAATGGTACATGGAATGTCAGAGTACTGTGGCAGCTCATTTCATTGATGTCCAGTTGCTGCCTTTCAGGCATGTAGTAGTTGAAGATGAGGGAAAAGGGAACACTGGAGAAGGAGACTGATTAAATTACTCCCGCTGTGAAGACAGTGCTGTGGCTCTGTAATCTAGACAGTGCTGAGTATGGCATACAGCCTCTGTTTTGTGTAAATGGACACAAAAATGCAATGTTCTCTTGAAAATTAGGGTGGATCCGTCATCAGTGGATCCAATATACCCTCTCCCACCACTCTCTGCCCCCACACAAGGGTCTTCTGGTTCCCCTGCAATGCCTGTTCCACTGTGGATGTGTCCAGGACTGGTGAAAATGAGATGACTAAGGAAAAAAATTTCACAGGAAGTCAATAGAAAACCAGGTGGATAATAAGTAAAAAATGCTTCTTTAGAAACAGATAATTTTACAAGCTCTGTGGTAGCTGAGCTGGTACAAAGGAGAGTGATAACCAACCCTTCTTGGGGATGGGAGGTGTCAGGGATGAGCGAGGGTGGTCGAAAACTTCTTAGCCAACTTACTGCTAAGGGATTGGAAACATCATAATCCACTCTTAATAGGGATGAGATTCATCTAGTGTTGCTAAAAACCAGGTGTGCATTTGTATAGTGGACATGTCTGGAGAGCGAGTGCCCTACACAGTCCAGTAAATCAGCTCCCTGCTGCTGAGCTGCTTTTTCTGTCCTCCACGAGGGAGTCCAGATGCCCAGCTGATCCAAGCGCCTAAGTCTTAGAGTGCTACAGTGAGCTCAGATGAGTGCTACCCACACCCTTTAAATAGTTTCTGTATTGGCCAACTTTACAAGTAAATCCATTAACTAGCTTGATTATAAACGGATTCTGCAAGCACCTAAAGTTGGACCTGTTTTAATGATGGAAAAAAACTTGTCTGTAGGTTACATTGTTAAAGAAATATGATCATCTTCCATTTTGTGTCATTATTTCCCAAATATAGTTTCTTGCCAACACTGAAAAATCATGTTCTGCTGGAGGAAATTCCTTAAAGGCTTGCCATCTCTCAACATTGCTTCCCTCTTCTATTGTTTCTAGAAGGAATAAAACTCTGGAGTGCTTTAAACAAAAACGACCACTGTTTCTTTGTCATTTGAACGTGGCTTAACCTCTGCTCTAAGGACAGCCTGCCTTCACTCTCCAATGGGGGATAAAATGAAGACATGATATTGGAAAGCTGGAAGACCTTGTTCAAAGAGTCATTTTATCTAATATGGTACCGTAATTGCTGCAGTGACTTTGTAATAATTTTATGTTTACTGGCTATAATAACTATATGAAATGAATGTGCTGCATGGTATACTGCATGCAGTAAATGCAAGGCAGAACTAAGGTTGTTTAGGTACCCATTTGAATATAATTTGAAACTATTTCTTGGGCTTAGAGTACTTGGTTTGGAGATAATTAAACAACGATGTAAAAGACACTGTAAAAAATAAATATGTATTTAGTCATGCAGCTATCTTGCTAGAGTTTTGGTCTGGCAATTGTTACAGCACTGTATAACTGTAACTCAGCATTATGGTATGTAATACATTATTATTACCTGGCCATTGATCAGATGAACAGTTGGCTCCTTCTCCAAGCCAGCTGAAGCTGGTCTCGGTTTCCAAGCTAGATCAATGCAATAAGTCCCCAGCTGACCAGAATAACTGGGTTTTATTTATCATAATTACAATAACAGTGTCTGTTCTTAACTAGGGGTTTCCACTTTTCTTTATATCCTGTTTAAAAACTAGATTAATTTCGTTGCTATTTTCTTACCTGGAACAACTGCAGATGCCTTTATTGAACCCTTAGTTGCTGTCTAACTCTTTTAATAACCCAGCTGCATGGTTTGTGATCTCCTGCAGGTAGGGAACAGAGGTATGTATTTAAAATAAGTGTATCATTTATGTGCCACTGTGTGAGACATTTTGGAAGGATTTGGCGTCTAGAAAGCACAGATCATCTGCTTTTTGATAAGCAGGGTTGTCAGTGTCCCAAAGTAAGTCTTTAAATATGACGTTACCTTTGAAAAGATAAATTAATACATCTGAGGTTACTGACTATTAATTTCTGTGATTCATTTTTTTTTATTTTATTACACTGTGCAGAATAAAAAGGGGAAACTAACCAGTTTCCATGTGCCCTTTTTTGTAGTTTGAAGCTTCTGGGTTTTGTTCCTTTCCCACCCTGTCATCAGTAAAGCCGCAGTTTGCAGGTTTTCCCCCTTTTTCTTTCCCATTAGTCGCTCTATTAAATATGTTAATTGTAGTGTCCCAGATTACTGGGAGCTCCTTAAATCAAAGCCATGAGACTTGGTAGCAAGACGCTTAGCTATGAGCTTTGCCGATGATAACTGCATCATATGAGTATTCATACAGAACTGATTGAGCCCCTGAGGCCAGATGCTAGAGCTGTTTTGTGCTGCTCTGGCACCAGAAAGCAAACTTCAACAGAGTTTGCAGGTCTGCTTGAAACCTATTTCCAAGTGAGGAAATTCTGCCGTAGTGGCTTTGATGTTGGTCCATCTCTTGCAAAACACAGCCCTCTGTGGAAGAAGGGAAATAAGGCTGAAGGATGTGGCCCAAATGATCTGTCCAGGAGGGTCAATCCCATTCGTTGCACACTGAGCTGAGGGGAGTTGGATGGTTTCAGTGGCCAGTATTGTTTTTACAGTCAGAGCCTTGGAGAGATCTATAATAATAACAACAATAATTAACAACAAAGAAATAATTATGATAATAATAACAATAATTATTATTAGTACTACTACTATTAAACAGTCAGAATTGACATCTCCTGGTGCTTGGTATTGTATGAACATATTGCATCTGAAGATACTTGCACTGGCAGCTTTAAAATTTCCCTCGCTGTGCATCTCTGATCCTGCTTTTGGCTTTTCCCAAGGTATATTTGCTGAGATGGGCTGGTACAGGGTACGTCTTAAAGCAGGTACAAAAAAGCTTTATTTGTACTGCCTGTCATTTCAAGCTGGAAGCATTCAGTATCTATCTCACTGCCTTTGCCATATGCAATGGGGTTTTCTCCTTCCCCTCTGTAATTCTTCTGGGGACACTGCATAATAAAAGTCTCAACTTAATCAAGAAAAATTCAACATGTGGCACAGCAAGAGAGAGCGTCGGGATTTAAAAGCGTAAAGCAAACAAACAAGCAGACCCTTGTGATGTCAGACTAATAACACATTTGCTGCTGTGCTCTCCGGCTTGCTGGTGTGTGTACTGTTTCCCTGTACAACATTGTTCTGGGCTTTGTTTCCTTTGGCTGCTCAGCCCGAGAGGGTTCCCTGCTGCCAGGGGGCTGCTGGGACACCAGCAGGTGTCTGAATAATTGGAATAAAAATTCTTTTAGAAAGAAGCAGCTCACAGAAAAGAAAACCCTCTTCCTATACTTAAAAAAGTTAAAAAAATAATTTTAATTTTCCAGGGCTATTAGAAGTTTAAAATCTTCCTTTCTCTTACTTAGAGATAAAATAAAGTCACACATGAAGAAGGAATTGTTCCAGGTTGGAGCAGGCTCAGCAAAGCACGTGATGAGGGGAGCTACGCCCTGTGAGCCTATGTGAAGTAGAACCTGTTCGTGGAGTATGGACCAGTGCTTGACTCTTGGGTTGGCACCACCAAACAAGGCTGTGTGTGCTTTGTCACACATGAAAATGCTGCCATGTGGAAAGACAGTATGGGACTAGCCACCATCCCTGCCCCCATTCCAGACATTGAACCCCCATTTCCCACACCCTTTTCGAGAGCAAAGACTGACTGCTACAGCAGAAGCTGGCTGCTTAGGCACAGGTGGATGTGGGTGTCTTTTTCTGCTTGGGCACCCAGTAGCACTGAGTAGTCCAAAAGGACGTGCTGCAGGCCAACCTAGCCACGGAGCCAGATGCCCCAGCTGGTGGGGTTCCCTCCCCACTGAGGCAGTGACCATCCCTGACACCTTCTCTGTCCAGGCTGCCTTGCTTTGTGGCAACTGCTTGCCTTTGCTGCTTGATGCCTCTGGCCGTGCCGAGGGAGGGGGACTCCTTCCCCTTGACATATAATGTGTGTGGAGGTGGATGTGCTGGTGGGGATGTTTGTGCTCCAAGTTGTCTTAGCTGCTCCCTTGAAGGCTTTGGGAAGAGTGAGAGAAGAGGGCTGAGCTCACAGGTATGTACGTGGGCTGGAACACCTGAGAAATAGCTACTTGTAGGGACTTTTGGTGCTGCACCTGGAGGAAAGACCTGTGTCATTTTAAGGCATCCCTATGCATTAGGTAGCAGGTTAGGTGGGAGCGTACAGCTGTTGCAGGTAGGGGACTCACTGTGCTGGAAATGGATGCTTGTGCCTTGGCACTGAGAAGGGGCAGCCTGTTTCCTGCAACACCAAGCAAGGAAGAAGTGTGGTGGGAGACCCCAGACCAGGTCTGGGAGGCATTCTGAGACTAGTGGTGAGAGCAGGCTTTAGTGTTAGCACCCTAAGTGCTCCACAGAGGAGTAAGGACTGCACTCAGCCTGTATATAAGGTTCCCTGGGTGCTGGTGCTCTGCACTTCAACCCTGGGTTCAAATTCATTCTCTCTTGAATGAGAATTTTCCTTCAAGGCTATCCCAGAGTCCTGCATAGTGTGTAAAATACCAGGAATCCCACCTCCCATAACAAAAAAATAGCAAGATGAGCGGTGGTTTAAAGAAAATCCCTGTGGAAGGACATCAGGAAAGCTGGGTCCTTGCATTTGCAATGGGACGAGGAGAAAAGGGCTTAGTGGTTGAGTGTGTAAGAGCCTCGAGATCATTTTGGCATTCAGCATGTTTATGAATAATGAAATAAATTGGTGTGACATGAGGGAGTAAGCTGTAAAGTGTCACAAAGCACCAGAAGCAACATCCATCCAAAATGCTTCTTTTCTTCCTGTGGAAAACCTAAAACAACTTTTCTGATTACCTGACAGTCCATTTAATCCCCAGGAAACATTCCTTTGTTACAGTTTCAAGGAGAATTACTTGAAATAATCCTTTGTACAATGCACTTCATTCTATTTTAGTTTTAAATCATGTCCCTTTTCTTTTTTGATTTTTTTTTAAAGGGAAAAAGAAAAAAGGTACCTAATCAATGCCTATGGAAGAGCTGAGGGCAAATCCGAGGCTTTCTGGTAGAAGGATTGCCTTTGTGAGGAGACCTGTGCTAAACAGACCAAAACTGGAAGGGCTGAACAAGAAATAATAACAAAAAAAATCCCTGAAGCCCAAATTGTTGCAATTGCACGGTGCTGATTTGGCCATTGCTGTGTCCCTGGGATGAGGAATGGTCCTTGGCGGGTCTGTGTCACACGTGGGTGCCTTCAAGCAGGCCTTTGTGCTGCCGGTGACCCAGATTCAGAAGGAGACCTGGGGTCTCCAGCACCGAGGTCTTCGATGCTTTGGCGTGACACATGGTCAAGGAGGAGAACTGGGCTTGTCTGTGGCTGCCGCCATCTGCCTGCCCTCCAGCAAAGGTCACTTTCCAGGGGAAAGCCAACTCGGCTCTTGGAAAAACCTAGTAGTGTGGTGAAGGGTGGAAAGTAAAAGGTAGAAAATTCTCATAAATAGCACATATTTTGCTCCCCGCATTCTAGATGTCATGAGGTAGTAAATTCTAACAAGAAAATTATATAATCTGGAGGATATTTGGGTCTGTGAGTTTGACCTTTGAATGCTCTCAGCTTGTTATGTCTTTCCCATTGACTTCTGAAATTAATTTTCTCTTCTGTAATATTGACGTAAATCTTATTCACCTCATAGAAATGTTACTCTATCCTTATTCCCAGATATCTGTGGGCATTTTGCATGTACAACCTGAAGGATGATTTTGGATGGGGTGTCTTAGTTTAGGCCTGGGGATATATTTAGGGGAAGGGGGACAGGTCAGAGAGCCTTCGTCCAGGGTGGGCTCAGAAGGTGATGGCATTTTCCCCCTTACCAGATCTCTTCCAGGAGTGGTCACACTGTTGGACATGGAGAGAAACTGTGTATTACTGTCTGCAGTCAATGTCTGTTTTTCCTCACTTCATCTCTGACTCTGCTCTTGACTGAGCCCTGAAACTCTCTGCCACAAGGTGGTATGGAAACCAATTGTTTAGTTCACTTCAGGAAGAGCCAGGCCTGTTTTCTGGATGACAGCTTTCTGAATGACATTGAATAAGACAAAAAAAATCTCTCCCAAACTGATGAACACCTTCAGTCTCCAAGGAAGGGAATGAAGCTGAGGCTTGATCAGAAATGTGAGCTTAGATTGAAGTGGTTTTGCAGTGATTCCTGGTGGGGTTTCTCTCACTGGGGTCTGCAACACTAGGTCCTAGGCACATCTGAGAGAAGATACTGAAGTATGTGTGAGAGGTTGGGGAAGGCTGCTGAAAAATATTCACTCCCACTGTGGTTCAGCACAGATCACATTGGAGGGAAGAATTAATAACTACTGCCTAGGACACAGGTTATTCCCTCTTCTTTAATTCTCTCTTTTTTTTTTTTTTTCACCTTTGCTTTCTGAAAATTCATTGCTCTTTTTTCCTCCTAGAGAAAGAAACTCCTTTTGATCTATAAATAGCTCCACAAGTCAAAGCAGTGGGGCAACCTTAAAAATATATTATGGATACGTCAGTAGTGACTCTGTTGCTAAGGTTATGTTGAGGTTTGAACTTAAAGCAGGACTAATGTTCCTTCTTTCACACTCCTGTGATTAGATACAGTGGCTGGATTTGGCACAGTAAGACTTCGGAGGATGATTGCCTTTACTGTACATTACTTTAGGGAAACCTTGAACCTGTACCCTTCCTCTGAGATCTGCTTACGCACCAACGTGTCTGTGTGGGGTACTCTTTGCTCGCTTTGGACCATGGAGAGTGGTTTCTATGGGAGATTCCCCTTCCCCAGAATGACAATGTTTTGCTATTGAAGAACTGCTTGGCTTATGTTTATTGTTTCCCCCCAACGGCATTCCCCATCACCAGCTGTGCCAAGTGGAACTGGGGCCAGTGGAAGAGATGTGGAAGGTGGCAGTGGGCTGGGGAAGGGCAGGGTGAGGGTGTAGGCTGCAGGGTGGTGTGTGGGACTCAGGGTGACTCTCTGGACCAGAGTATTCAAAGAACAAGGGAGAGAGAAGAAGAGAGCAGGAAGCTTTGTGACGGATTTGTGACCTTCCCTTCTGGTACAGGGGGGTGGTGGGGGCACAGAGACAGGATGCAGAATGGGAACACAGGACTCTCTAAAAATCCAGAGTGATGTCGTGAGCTGCAAACTTTCTGAAATGCTTCCTTCAAAAAAAAAAAGGAAAAAAGGGCTCCTCAGAGAGGGAACAGCAGTAAGCACAATGTCATTCTTTAAACAAATATATTTAGAAATAATATCCTATTTGGTTCAAACAGAGCAGGAAAAGAACAACTGAAAATGCCGTTAACGTGGAATGCACTAAATGCTCATGTGAAGTTGCCAGCACATTATTCTTGTATCTTTAACCAGGGAGGACTTCACTTGCAGAAATGGCTCTTGACAAAGTTAAGTGGACCTATATATTGTTTGGGAAATTGCCCTTATTTTGTGTGCTTCTTGTTCCAGTAATGGAACCCATGAGCAGAGGATAATTGCAGCAGTCTCATCTGTCAAATAATATTAGAAGTCAACAGCTATAATCTCAGCCACTTGCTTTACACAGCTTTTCTCTGTATTTTCTGTTCAAATTGTCAGTTGTTACTTGTAAGTGTCCCCATTCCCTGTGGCTGATAAAAGTGAAAAGATTTAAGTAAATCAGGAGGAGTGCAGAGACAGGGCTTGGGCAATGGCTCTCAGTGCTAGCACAGTAAATCATATGACAACAGCACACTGGATATGAAAAATTACAGCCTGAGTGTAGTGTTACTTGTTACTATTATTGGCAGAGCAGTGTGGCACTGAATGGTTTGGCTTTGCAGGGATTCGGGGAAGCTACTGATTGGTTTTAACTTGTGTGGGTTTGTGCTTTATGAGCTTGCCTTTTAGTTTCAGGAGATGAATGGGTCCCTGAAAACCAAACTCAGCTGAAAGCATCTTCTCATCTGAGGGTCAAATCAAAAGCATTATAAAATTAATTTTTTGGGATAGCCATGAAGCTGTGATACTGCAACTCAGGGCACAGTTTCCCCAAAACTCCCTTCCCCTCATCATCCTTATTCATCCTTTTTTCCCCGCAATGTTAGTGAAAGAAATATGGTTACTTTGATATAGACTCCCCACACCACCACCTCCTGGTGAGGCTCTACCTTTGCTTTTGCCTTTAAGGAAGGAGGAACTCTTCTCCCTCTTTATGTCTCTGCTGTTCACAAAAGTACACAACCACTGTTTTCTATGGTTTTGTGAGCATTTTACAGCTCTGCTAGGAGCTGGATTGAGACTGCCTATGTGTGTTTTTTATTGCCATTGAATAATTATCCATTGGTCAAAGCTGAATCGTGAATACTTGAAGCCAAATTCATGCTCCTGGCTGGAGAGAAGCTACTCTGTTTGTCATTACCAGCCCTCTGTGCAGCAGACAGGGCAATTGCTTCCACAAATAGCTCAAGCCATGTTTGGCAGCCTCTGTTGTGCACTAACAGTGACTCCTCCTAGTTTTATTTAGAGGCATAGGTTACACGCACTGCTACTGAAATACCATGAAAAATGTTTTCAAAGGGAGATTTGAGGGCTACTGGCATGTAGTTGTATAGATTTCTACGTATAGAAAAGTCTTCCACCCTCAGACAGCCTTGTGCGAGTTACTTTTCTGTATGTCGGACTGCCAGCTTCCTAAACAGCCAGAACCATTGTACTCTGCATTCACACCTTCCCATGTTTCACAATAGCTTCCCATGTTGACAAGCCCTCAGTGGTCAGAGCTTTCTCTTATGTTGCTTTTGTGTTGATTGCATCCTGAGGCTATCAGAAATCCTTGATATAAAGCCATATGATAAGTCCCATGTAAAGCTCTGGATACAAAGCTGAGGTGTATCGTTGCCTGTGCTGTGTGATTGAGTCATTGTTGCTCAGGTGCTCCAATAATGTCAGCTGCCTCCTTCTGCTGAATTTTATCCCTCAGAGCTAGTAATAGGGTGATCCCATCCACCATCTCATCTTCCTCTGGTGCTTATTCCAGAAGGCTGGTAACATGTAGTAAGCTTTTTGGTTTTCTTCTGTGAAATATTTGTATGTACATGGCAATACAGGTCATGATTAATGGGCTCTGCAGTCTCCTTTGTTTTTAATGTCAGAATAATAAAATATCTGGCTCGTCAGATTGTTTATCCTGATTGTTCAGCTAAATGCATTTAGCAACAGAGTTAGAGTTAGAATATACGTATATGAATACCATTCTGGCAATTATTGTCAGAAGTGACAGCTGAGTGCAGGTATGGGAATGATGTAACTTGTTCAAACTTAATGTTATCTATTATGAACTCTACTTCATGATGATAATAGCTGGAAGGCATTGATTTTGTTTTCTGTTACTTATCTCAAGCCCATACATTTTGCTTGCATTATTGACTTTTCTGATCATTTCATGCATCATCTCTTCAGAAGATGTGTAAATCAATGTTGACTGTGCAATGCATGTTGTTTATTAAGATGCTGCATAGGTTTACACCTTGAAGAAAATCATCAAATGCATGTCTTGAATAATTGTTGAGCAGGCCTGGCAAGAGAGGGCAGCCTTGGAGCATGCTGGCACTGGTGTGGAAGAGATCAGTTAATTATTTATCTGGGCCACAGTATTTGCATGCCTGTATGAATTTTTTATGAAGTTAATTAGCTTTTCAAGATGTTGAATTGGTTCAGCGCTGCAATGATTTCAGCTCGACACACTGGGCGAGTGGGTCAGAGAGTGATGCTTGAGTCAGAGACAGGAAAACAGGCAGTGGGGAATGCAAATGGATGGGGGTGCCTTTGAACACTTTCAACAGGTGGCCCTTAACACCACGAAACCTATCGTGTTTGCGGCCAGCAGTTTGAACACATAATACAGGAAGGGGCTTAGATTGCACCTATTTCTCAGGCAACAGATTTAGACATTTAGGTTGAAATAAAACTCCACCCACATAAAACCCAAGAGGGTGGAAGGAAAAGGGACTGGGGAAATTATAACCCATCCCAAGAGATGGCCCAGACTACACAGCTGCTGTACAGGCTATTCACTCAGAACTGCTCATCTAGGCCATGGATGGAAAAAACCAGTCATTGCCCCTTGGCACCAGCTGGGGCCACTGCAAAGTCCTAAAAGCAGACTCTGTGTGTCAGGACTCAAGGCTGGGAATTGAACTCCACAGCTGCACTGGGAAGTAGATCCCAGCCAAATATGGGGAGGCAAACCTGGGGCCAGGAACCAGCAAGGACTGAGACTGCAGAGGGTAGTGCTATTGCATGGCATTTGATGGCTATTTCTTTTACTGCTCAGAGCAAGGCAGGGTGACGTGTGAACTATGACCTGCCCTGGGTTTTTTAGGTCTATAGATCTTTTGTTGGTTCTCTTGGGGCCAGAGTCTGCACCAGGGTAGAATGTGACCCTTGTGATCTATGTCTCCTTGTGTACCACCATCGTGAGGCTTTGTGCCTTTGTGAGGAATACAGGCACCTAAAGCAACCTTTTTTTTTGTACACTTTGAAAATGGAGCCTGGCTGATAAAGAGCTTCCTATGGAGCATCTCATCCAAGAGGTAAGCTGCCTCCCAAAGACTTTGGTCTGCTCACTGTTCTCCACTGTTCCCATTCGTGAGTATTTGGTGGTGAGCATACAAGAGTTAGAAACGTTTTCATTCTTTTCCTAGGTGTTCCTTTCTGTTGAAACATTGCAGTGTCATCCACAGCAATGAAATGCATACTGTGAGAAAATTATAACAGTGTAACACAAGACTGATAGATTGTAAACTAACAGTCTCTGTATAAAAGATGCACTCTTGTCTGATCTTATCACACATATGGTTATTTATTCAGAGTACAAATACTTTAGCATTTGGAAAGAGCCCCAGCTTTGAACATCATCTCAAATCCAACTAAAGAGAAAAGAATGTCAAACAGGCCATAAAAATTCCATTGAACTAGTGTTTTCATAATCTATATTGAAAAAATATGAGATTAGAAGGGTTTTTTTTTAAGTGGCTGAGGGTTAGTCACTGATCTCACCTGGAGAAATGAAATTTTCACAGGTCTAGAAATGACAAAATATAATTGATATCCATGAAGATTAAATGAGATTTGGAGCCAAGTATTGTTCGTATTTAAGAGTTAAATAATAACTTGGTCTCCACATCATTAACAATAAGTTTCATCTCCCTCTGATTTTATTGTTGGCTACAATTGAACAAAATGGGAAAGAAAGAGCCTCATTGGAAACTGGGGGTATAGACTAGAAGGAGATTGGCAGAAGAATGAGAGACATTGTATTGTTTTGGATGTGTTTATGAACATAATTTCTCCCTGAAATCCTCATGGAAGTGAGGAAGAACTCAAATGGGGTACAGTGGTCCATCTAAGCTGTACAACCACTTCTACATACTTCCATTCAGTGCTTTTGAAAATATATTTTTGTTCTTTGTGCGCTTAATTAGGTTCTTCACTCAGAGCATGGTTGGGCACTGGAACAGGCTCCCCAGAGCAGTGGTCACAGCACCAAGCCTGACAGAGTTCAAGAAGTGTGTGGACAATACGCTCTGGCACATGGTGTGACTCTCGGGGATAGTCCTGTGCAGTGCTAAGGGTTGGACTCGGTGATCCTTGTGTGTCCCTTCCAACTCAGTATATTCTGTAATTCTGTAATTTTGAGCAGCATTGTTCCTCATTTTTCCCTTTGAATGAACTCCTTAGAAATCCTAATGAAAACTGAACAAAAGCCTCCACCAGTTGACTCATGGAGTATTTCTGTTCCTGCCAGCTGATGAGGGCCTTTGTACAGTATCTGCTTCTAACATGTAGCTTCCTGTCTCTCACACTTCCGTATCTAAAGAAGCAGCTTTATTTAGCCATAGAGGTTCTTACATAGGGAAAAGTATTTGATTGAAAGTTTTACCTACTGATTGTCTATTTTTTCTTATGTTGCAGACTTAAATGCATGTTGGAATCCCTGCGTAACAAAACATCCTGCTCAAAATACTTGCTGGACTGTGTATTACTCAAACCAGTATGTGAGTTTACATATATGCATACGCAGAGTAATTTGACGGTTCTTGGGAGGTGCTGGACATCCAAGACCCTTTGTTTCATATGACCTTCTCTCCCCTGCAAAGTTTCCAGGGGATCAGTGGATGGTGATGGTAACATTTGATCCTTTGACTATGATTTCTATCTGTGCTTGGAATCCTTGCTGAAGGACTCAGGAAAAATTAACCAAAAAATCTTTAATTTTATTCTCAGATGGAAAAAGGATGACAGAAATTACTCCTAGTCAAGCTCCTTAACTATGCTAATTGTTTCATTTAAAGCTCTTTCAGTGAAATTCTGACCAGCAGTCAGTGAGAGTTGGCACTGAAATCAGTACAACCAGGATTTAATCATTAATGTCATCCTCATTTCACAATCTCTCATAGGTTGTGTATCATATCTGCCAGGTCTGTGTTGATGTCTCAGATATCTAAGACTTTGAGCAGCATATAAATCTCTTTTCTGTCCTGCAACAATGTAAAAATTTCTAAGCAAAAGAAATTATTGATTATATCTGGTTACTAGAGACAAAGGACAGTCTCCTTAATATCCTTCAAGTAAGTAGGACATGAGTCGAACTAGTTTTTATTCTACAAGTTCATCTATTCATGTTCTCTCAGTTAAATAGATATATTTTAAGAAATGGTATCCTGGTTACAAACCCCTATCTCCCAAAAGGTAGAAGACCTCGAACTTTTTTCCACCTTCTCTATTTCTTTCTCAAATTCAATCCCAAGCGGGAAGGAGGGCACTCAGCTTACTATTTCTCATAACTGGATGATATTTTTGCCAAACACACACAACTTAAAGCAATAGGGCTTTCATTCTTCTTTAGTCCTACTGTGAATGTTTTAGTACTCCTCTCACCAAAAGTACAGTAGGCAACAGGATACTGCTCCTGGTTTCTAGGACACACAGGGCTGCAGGCTGAGTGGTAACTACTCTCCTTACAGTGTGGAGCTTGAAATGGCCTGAGATGCTCTGGGGACCTGAGTCTTTCACAGAAAGTAGCCACGGCATCAACTATAGGACATCTCTGTGCTTCTGGATTTCCAGGTGGAGTCCTCATATTGCAAGTAATCCTAAATGACACCAAATACCTATCCTTGGTTAACTCAGCTGAGCCCATATCATATAAACGCTGGAACACAGTTGTCTTAATCTTGAGCTCTCAGATAAAAAGCAAGAAAGGAAAGACATCCAGGTCTCTGTGTGGTTGCTGACATCATGTTCCTTCCACCTGCCCCCACCCACTTCATGGTCTCTGTCCTGGGTCTCCTGTTATTTTTATTCCTCCCTTGTTTTCTATGCAGTTAGTGAGGACAGTACTCAGGTGGTGTGAATTAGATTAGCTCCAATATTTTAAGCCATCATTTAATTTGCAAATGAATATTTAATTGACTACTGAATTCTCAGACAGACATGGGAATGGATGGTATGTAGGGCTAGGTCCATGAAGGCAGAGACTAGGATGCCGCACTTGGACCAGCCTGATCTGTGAGTTAAACTATCAGGTTATTTGCCATAATTCATTTATTTCTGTTCATATCGATGTTTATTTCATTTTAGAACCTTGTTATTGGTA
The DNA here is from genome assembly GCA_013396735.1 of Grallaria varia. Classification (NCBI taxonomy): domain Eukaryota; kingdom Metazoa; phylum Chordata; class Aves; order Passeriformes; family Formicariidae; genus Grallaria; species Grallaria varia. The sequence goes on from VWZG01005166.1 coordinate 499,596, forward strand.
CGGGAAGTGGAAGAAACTTTGCATTTTACTAGCTTGTATGAAGTCTTCTCTGAAAACTATGAAAATTCTGAGTTACCTATACTAGCATAGCATACTGGCATGTCAAAATTGGGCTGGGTAGTTGTGAATCACCATGTTTCCATTTCCACATGGGAGCAAATCTTCTGGTCTGGAAGGCAAAGTCATATTATGCACAGATAAATTCAGAGTAATAGAGATTTTAACATTGCTTCCTATCAGGATGTGTGCATACTACTTATCAGAAAACAGCAGATATTTGATATTTGACAGGTCAGAAAAATATGTGACAATCCACAAGGAGAATAATTTCCCTTGATTATGTCTTTTCTGACTGCTGAGTCTGTGAGCTTATACTGTCTATCTATATTCAGGTATAGATTTGATAAATTTTGTATTTTATTTATATTTTTTTTTTGGTCTTATGATCTATATTGGTATTACATAGTGTGGCTCTGGCTCATTTATTGGTTAGATGAACTGTCATGAATAGGTAATATTTTTATACTTACAAGCTGCAAAACATTTTGACCTTCTATACATCTTCAGTGACATACGTGCAGAATTGACTGACATTGTGATGATGTGAAGGGCATTGGGCGAGCCCTCACATCAGAGCAATCTTACCTGCTCCAGAGGAGAAGGCCTCCTGGAGTCTTCCTGTGCTGAAAGGAGGAGACAGATCAAGCCAAACCAGAGAAGCTAAGAATGGGAGAGAAATAAATCAGACAAAGCAGCAACACAAGGAAGAAGGAATTCTGTTTCCTAGTGTTTACTTTCTGGTTGGAACTAAACCTATTTTGACTTCCTGTCAAAACATCTTCTGATCTGCAGCTGGATCTTTTGAAGGGCAAAGTTGCTGACATTTCTACTGGGTGATCACATTCATCTGAAGTGGAAGTAGGCAGGACACTGGCATTGTTCTTTTACCAAGCAGTGTGTGTGGGTGACTGTGGCAGGAATTTTGTTCCAGTCCAATTGCCATCTGCCCAGCACAACTTTCTGCAATGCAGCTCAATGCTGGGATATTCCACAGGATGCAATACATGCAAACTCTTCTGGTGCATGTGTGCCATCGTTTTGGATTCTTTTGAATTTCTTTTTAACTGTGACTTAGTTCCCAATCCTGTAAATGCTTCAGTGTATGCACGAGTCTCCTCATATAAATTATATTACTACAGAAGTAAGGGATTTTTTTCTGACTCAATGTGTATGTTTGTTTGGAGGATCAGGCTTTCTCAAACTATTACTTTTATTAAAAAAAAATAAAATCTAGAAATATTTTCTTAGATAAATGACTATCTGGGTTTTTTTGTTCAATAATTCAGATTTACACATTTTAATGAGTATTTATTATTGCACGACACCTATTCAAAGTTATTGCCACTTAAAAACATGATGAGAAAAAACCAACTGCAAGGTATTTGAACTCTTTCTCTGCTAATAGCTGAAAGATGAGTGCAAACATTATATATACTTCTCAGTGCTCTCAGAGGTAGCGTTCCTGTTATTATCTCATTTTCTGTTGCTGGAGAAGGTCCTCTGCAAAGCATCGCTCACTCATCAACATGGTTCCAGAGGCGATGCCAGTCACGGTTCAAGATTACGTAGCAACACCCTTGGAGCTGCGCGTTGCTCTGCTGATGCCACTCTGACTCCATGTGCGAGCCAGCCGGTGCCATACCATGGCATGGCTTATTTCACAGGACACGGGGCTGACTGCACCTCACCCTGACCATCAGCGTCAGAGACATTTTTGGAATGCGACCAGTCCAGTCAAAATATTGCTTTTGTTTGAAACTTCCAAAGGAGAATTTCAATAATTTAAAGAAAGATTGGAAAATGTCTTTTTCTGTAAGTCATCCTGACAGCACTTTCCACTGAGACCACCCAGATGAAGGCACATTGGCCATCTGCCATGTAGCCCATCGCAGTGTCTTCCAGTGCATCCAACAAACTCAATAACCACCTGTGTGTCTCTGCTGAAGCTACTGGCAATGGTATACCTAAAAATGAAGACACAAGTTATTACTGATGGGTTTACTTATTTAAATAGACTACACTTCTAATATTAGCATTTTCTAGTGACTTAGATGTCTCAACCCTGGCCATGCTACGTTCACAGTTGGAAATCCTGAGATGTTTTTCTCTTCAAAGATGCCCCAGATGTGGATTCACAAAGTAGATGATAGTCTTTTCACCTGCCTCAGGTTTGCAGGTTGGTTTTTTCATCTTGAGTCGAAACATCCCTGAAAGCAAAATTGCCTCCCAAGGGACTAAAAAGTCTTGTTTCTACATTCAGTCTTGCAGGAAGTTTTGGTCATCTACATATTTCCTAACAAGTTATTCTGATCAGGAGGAAGATTTGCCCAGAGAATTTAGCCTTTTTTAGGAGTTATTGACCAGGAAAATGACCTTTCTTTGCTGCAATCTATAACTTACCTTTTAATGTCATTTGCAATAACCATTAAAGAACAGAAGCAGTTAAGGGAGAGATGTGTATGAAGAGAGGTAGCATCAGTAGTCATTGACCACAGTGCATTCTAAATCCTTTTTGTGTCAGTGGGAAAGGAAATCTTTCTGTATAGGAAATAAAAGCAAAGGTAAGTTATGATTAAAAAATTAAAGATCTGTTTAATTAGCTTTACCCATCTTTAGTGATCACCGGAAATGGAAAGGTGGTGAGAGCAGGGGAGATGAGAACTGCTAATCCTTCAAATGCAAGCGAGTTGTGAAAAAACCCAACTTTGTGGTAAGCATTTAAAGGGCCCCTTAATTAGCTTTTCTGGAAAGTTCACTAATGATATGCTGGAATAATGATCCCATATGTTCAAAAATGTCTAGTCATTAGCCAGCACGATGACTGAACATACTAATGCATTTGCCTTTTAGATATTTCAAGAGCGGCTGGTACTGCTGCTGCTGCCGCTGTTGCTGCCGGGGAGGTCAGCTCTTTGTTTTGCTAAATCACATGGTGGCTTTCAGGACTGAATCACTTTCTTAGTCACACTGTGAGCATCAGTTCCCAGCAAAGAGAGGACAATGATCATGTTCGGTGTGGAAAGGGCAGAGGGTTCAAGAGGAATGGGGTTTGTTTTGTTCTTTTTCTGTTTTCTGTCCTGGCCCTGGTCCACCGAAATGTGCAAGGATCTGGTGTAAATTAGCAGAACAAGTGTGGGACTGGCAGCCAACTGTCAATAAATTATTGATAGCATGAAAAACATTTTTATTAACACTCAGTCGCTAAAGCACTCTAGGTTTTCAGGCAGCTGCTCAGGTACAGTCTAAAATAAATATCCTCACATCATCTTTTTGTAACTGTGAAAAAGAAGTATCCTGTCTAACAGAGGTGGAGACTGGGACCCTGAGACCATGACTTGTTGAGGACAAGAAATCTCCTGGCTGACACCTCACTCTGAAGTTACTGACTTTCACTTGTTAAGAAGGCTTTAATAATCTTCTCTAAACTTTTGGGTACAAGTTTACCTGGTCCAGCTCAAGTCAAATGAAAGACTCCTTGTTGTCTTCATTACAAACTTATTAGGCTTAAATCAAAAATAAGAAGCAGGGCTAGAGCTAAGCTAAGAAAAATTATAAGGAGAAGCATTTCTGCAGGTGGGATTTCGTAGTAGTAGGTTTGAAGGCAGAGAAACTGACCAAAGCTTTTCCTTCAGTTGGTGTGACTAGGAAAAAGACCTTGTGTCAGTAGTGATATGACACATGAAAATACAAAGAAAAATGAGTTTTGGACCAGTAGAAGACATGGAGGGAGGAACAGCACAAGTAATTCTCACATTTTCAAAACAACCAGAAGATCTTCTTATTTTCAGAAGGCAAGAAAAAAATTGAAAAGATATATTGAAAAGACCTCAAGTTTAATATCCCAGAAATAAGCATCTCATATCTGATTTAAGCTTTGTCCACTGGGGTGTTTATTTTTTCCCTTCTTACAATTTCCCTTTTAAAATCTAGAGGGCAGAGGAAAATGAAGAATCGATAAACATACAAGGATGTCTTTTTTATTGGTCTCTGTTCCAGTGTTTGATAGAATTACAGGGAAAAAAGGAAAGGTGTTTCTTAGGAAAAAGTCTAACGCATTCTTTTTTTCTTAATCATATTTCCAAGACAAAGCAGTGTGATTAGGTATTCTCTTTGTCCCATAGCTCCCTGGAATGAAGAGTCTCGATTCCAGGGGACATTTTCCTCTACTTACGGTAGAAGAACCCACATCAAGTTCATTTTTTTTGACTTCCATAATCATGTGTGGATCGTCACAGTGTGGGAGCTGGAGTTAATTTTAACTGAATTGTGGCCTAGAAAATATAGTTGCTTAATAAGCCTGAAATATACATCAGATCAGAATTTCCATTTCCAAAATTTGGAATGAGTTACTCATCTGTGAAGCTGACAACAGCTTCCATGTTTAAGTGCTAAACAGCTTTTATTGAGCCAACTTTTAGAAGGTGCTAATATCTAGATCCACATGTCTTCTATGTTTGCAATGGCGAATACTAAAAAAGAAGCATATTTTGGCTCAAAATTAGTTGATATAACAAAAAAGTTCACATTCTTCCTATGTCATTGCTGCCTGAAACAGACACAGAGGCAATTTATTCAGAATAAATTATTGCCAGCCTTAACTAAAATTACTTGCTCTGTGAAGCTTCCCTCATGTATGTAACCAAAAGGAGCTGTCTGCTTACATCTGTTTTTGCACATCATTCAGATATATCACATACAAAATACAGCATTTGGGGATATTGTGTCATCAGTGACACTGTCTAAGGAAACTTTGAGTACATAAACCAAAGAACAGATTATATGTATCCATATATGTAGTTTTTTTCAACTGTGACAAGTGAAATATTGATAATATTCTTCATTGTAATATTTAATGACAACTTCATTTAATAAATGATGACAGTAAAATTTAATGCAAAAATTTACTTATATGAGGGGGTTGGAAAATGTTCTTCATTTTGCTTAACTGTTTAAGGACACCATGAGAAGAAAGAATCAAGTGAAATTGCATATGAAAGAATGTATATAGATTGGTCAGTTAAACTGTAATGTGGCATTGCAAGTATTTGGATATGCCGTTTAGGGGCAGATGCAGAAAATCCACCGCATCTGGATTGAAGTTCCTTTGCTTGTAACTCATTTATCAGTCCACTCATTTTCTTTGTGGCACAAATTCACTGATCTGTTTCACTCTCCCATTTCTCAGAAGCTTGTCCTCCCCTTAAGCAACTCTGTCATAACCTCAGCCATCATCCAAGCACCACACAGCCACAGTGGGGGGATGTTTGGAGTGATGGTGATTATCTTCCCAAGTAACCATGTTGTGTGACGAAACCCTCCTCTCCTGTAGATGGCTGAACACCTGCCTGCCCATGGGAAGCGGTGAATCAATTCCTTATTTTGCTTTGTTTTGTGTGCATGGCTTTTACCTTTCCTACTAAACTGTTTTTATCTCAACCTATGAGTTTTCTAGCTTTTACCCTTCCAACTGTCTCCCTGATCCTGCTGGTGGCTGCACCTGGGGCTTGGTGGCTGGCTGGTGTCAAACCATGACACTCTTGCTCCTCTAATGCCTCACCAGTAGGAAACCCCACTGCAAGGCCTCCACAAGTGACTCATGTTGTCTTGTCTTGCCTGCTCTGTTCCTCCTCTGATGGCTATAGACGTTGACATACCCAAGTTTCCTTGAGCAGGAAGAGAAGAAGATAAGAGGAAGATTTGGGATCTCCAAGCTGATGGTAAGCTTTGTGGCACTCTCCTTTTTTTCTTACAGTTTTCCAGAAGGTGGTTTGGCTAGAAAACCATCTGAACTGCACTAAAGGGCTGGAATGGAAAGAGCTATGGTTTTTTTTTGCTTTTCAGCTAGCCAACTGCGTCTTCGCTCACATTTCTGTCTAGTTTTGCAACAACACAAGCTGGGGTGTTTTCCTTACTTGTGTATGTTGCCTGTGTTCTTATGTATAGCTTACATCAATGTCAACCCAGCAGTCTGCTTTCAGGATGGGGCATCTTGCAGAGCGTGGACTGCAAGGGTGTGTGGGTGTTTCGAGAAATGTTTGTGTCTTCTTTCTTACTGATAGTCTATCGCATACCTTGGGAAGAGGTAGAAGAATTTGTATCAGGCATCAAATCTTTGCTCTTTTGGAAACATCCAGCTTTTCAGATGTGGCCTTCGGCTGAGCCCACATGTGTTAGCATTGGAGAATGCAACTGAGACATTCCTAGTGGATGCTGATTTAAATACCTGGTGAATGGGGTCTGGGGATTTTCAAGGCTTGTTTGCAAGACAAACCAGAGCAGAGTAGTTTCCAGCAGACAAGGTGTAGAATTTCAAAGTCTTAGGTCACACAGTCCAAAAATGACACCTTGTGTTTCTGTACTGTGCTTTACTAGACAAAACCTCAGATTCTTCCTCAGCAGATGTACACTGCCAGTGCTGGCTTTTGTAAGGAGACTGTTACTCAATGAATTTTCTCTGTTTCATCAGAGCAGAACTGTGGGAAACATCACATGAAAGTAATACATCATATAAAAGACATTAAAAAGGTGAAAAATATACCTGTGGGAATTGTCTCATAATTTTATTATCCAAACCTCAAGAATTTGCCAAGCAGAGCTAGAAATCTCAGAGGACTGGCTATCTCACAAAATTTCTGCTGCTTTGCTAAGGAAAATAGGATGTGCACATTTTAATACTGAGCACTTTATTGCTTCTGTTTCTAGTCTGTAACCGAGCGAAGGAAGTATAGAGGTATATGAAAATGAAACTGAAGAAGAAAAGGAACTGCTTTGCTAAACATCTTGGCATTTGGCCAGGTCTTTTTGGTGATGTAAATTGGGAAAACTGTTGGCAAGCTAAGGAGCTGCTTTAGATTACACCACATGAGAATCTGGCATATAGCATTTGACAGGTTTTTGGAATTTAGATTTTCAGAAGACAAAATATAGGGCTTTTATTTAAGTACTCAGGTGCAAATATAACCTGAGCTCTTCTTAGGTGTCTGAAAATATCTAGATTTTTACAAAGAGGCTCAAGGAATTAACACACAAACTATCCAAAGGTCCTCCAGTATCAACATTAGAGCATCACTTTTGCATAGTTATGCCTATCATAGTTGTTCAATGACTTCCCCCATATCACCCTTGTTAAGCTAAATTCAGCTGTGAGTAATTAAGCAACTTTGAGATGTATTTCAGAACCTATTGACTAAAAAGCTATATTCTTTCAAAGCTGAAAGTGTTGCCTTAGGGGAATTAAGTCAGCCCTTTAAATTTTTTAGTAGTGTAGCTTTCTGCTTAAGAGGTTTTGAAATACATCTCAAACTCACTTAATTAGTTATAGTGTATTTTAGCCCTGGAAAGTGATTGACTTTCTCCAGGCATGGACACTAACTAGTAAGGCTTGCTGCAGGGGGGCCAATTGCACGCCAGGCTGAATATATGCCAGTGTTGCTGCAGGTGCAGCGAGGCTGACGATGGGGGAGTTCGAGAAGCTGATGTCACTAAGGGGAACAGGGTGTAGGAGACTGACCTGCTGCCCGAGGCACCTTGTGCTAGGGTTTACATACATGCTAGGTGTCTCAGGTCCCCTTGGATATCTTGACTGGCTTTCCATCAGCAGTGATGGAAGCCAAGGCAGTGCTGACAAGATCCCATTTCTGCAGAGGGTGTCAAAGGTAATTTTAGGTTTAGTGGGATATTCTGCATGAGAAATGTGCAAGACCTCTGCAGGTCATGTATTATGTCTGACAGCCCTGTACGGATATCTCAGGTACTCTAGGACAGCTCATGTAGCCAGACACCAAAGTTTAGGCAGCTTAATTTTGTCTGGTGCTCCTGTACACACCTAAATTCCTAAATTTAGGTGTTTGGTTTTTTTTCTGTCTTTTTTTCTCTCTCTTTTTTTTTTTCAGTCTGGAGCTGAATCTTCTGTGGTGTGCCAGCACTGTGGTGTGCATAAGTACACTGAGCTCCTTGAGCCATCCCAGCCTCAGGAGAGTTTTCTGCCTGTGTCTGGTCTGCATGGCAGAAGAGCAGGGAGAATCCTGCTAATTTTGGGCTTGTAAATCTTCCCTCCTTCCAAGTAGAAACAAAAGTGCTTTGCCAGGCTCATCACTTCTCTCTATGCTCACTGGCCTGAACCCACATTGGTGCTCTCTTTTGTCTTCACAGAGGAAGGCATTTGGACTAGTATTAATGAGCTGAGTGATTAATTACCTTTAGGTGCTACTTGAAACTTACTGTTTTTAAACTAGAAAGGTGAACTCATATAAATCCCTTGCCACAAAAATACTTAGAACAAATGTCTATAGATGTCACATTGCCCTTCAAAATCAGGTATCACTCCTTCTGCTTTTATCAGAACAGATATTTTGTTAATACTCACATTAACCAGTTCTCTCACTGAAGTCTATTATTAGTCAATAACATGCTCATTTTCTTATATAGTATATACAAACTTAACCTGTCTACTAGATTTATGGGTGCTATTTTTTCTGAGTCTGGTCTACTGCTTTTTTTTTCAGAGCTGTTTTTTCTTTCTGCAACCACAGAGAGACTTATTTTGGGAAAGACTGACTAAAAGCTGTTTGACCTGCCAGGTTGGAAATCTTTTCTACTGATTCTATGCCTCCAGACTGAAACAATATGAAAATACACAGATTCAGATGATTCCTTCTGAGTACTGACACTAAGGTTTTTCAAACAGATTTTTAAATTTGCCTTCTGAACCTAGGGCTAAAGCAGAGACATAATTGATCAGGGAACTCACCAGAAATCATTGTCTTTTCTTTCACTGTTTCAGCTCTTTATTTTCCCCTAAAGTTCTTCAATATTTTTGAGTGTTTTTGAAGCAAATCTTCATTTGAGATTGTCCAGGTCCTGTGCATCTACTGTGATGCAAGGAATAATTCAAGTAAAACAAAAATTATTCTCAGGTTCCCTTCAAATTCAAGTGAAGCATACTGTAAATAATTCCAGATAATATCAGTGCTCGACAGTTTTTGAGCTCTTTAGAATCTGTGCAAAGCCACAGCAAGAGAGGAAGGCAACACCCCTCTTCCCAGTTAATAAGGAAAATGAGCTTAAAGAAAGAAAAATTTCATGAAGTTATTATTTCAGTTACCATAAATAAACAAATACCAGAATAAGTATAACTGGAACAAAGCCAACATTAACAAAAACAATACAATGGTATGCAAACCTAAGTCAGTTCTGAAAGCTGTAATTGGTCATGGTGACGAAGTCAGATAAAACCCCCATTCCTTCTTTTATGAAGACTCAATAGAGGCTTAGGTAGGGAGCTATTGATGAGTAAGATGGTGACTGACTCAATGACACTCAGTGGACTGGTCTGCCTGTACTGGGACATATTCAAATCTGAGCAGGCCTGGAGCATTCAGAGGCACAGGCTGCCTCTAATCTGGGATACCTAGATGTGCTACAGCATCGTTCTCCATAAATCTGACCCCTGAGCAGAGCTGCCTGAATTATGTTCCAGGACTGGTTTTGTTTGATGATCTCAAGTACTTTTTTCTGCTTACAGCTTATCCACAAATGGCTTTGAGCTTTGTTTAGATTTGTTAACATTTTTGTGGGCATAAAAAGACTGTTAATGAAATAATTAGCTGCTATGATAAGGTGATGGCATATATTTATGACATAGGAATAGACTCTGAACTCCAGTGATACTGTCCCTGCTCCATGGACAGTCTGTAGATTTATATGCAGTGGTCTCTGCCCTGTTCAGGGCCTTCAGAAATATTTGTTACTGCTTGAGAACAAAATAATCAGTTGCAGTGCTAATAATGTTACAGATGCTTGTTCTAACCAACATTTATGAGGTTTTTACTTTCCATTACTGATCCCACAGCTCTTGGCATTGTGCCAGGCTGCAGGGACACCACCGAAACAAGCCACTGGGCTTGGATTGCATTTTAAGAAGCTTCTTTTCCTTTCTCTGCTTGTTGTGAAAGCAGATCACTTAGGAAAAGATTCTAGTCATCAAAGAAATAGAGACAATAAAGATGGGTTGGGTGTTCCCTATAGCTCTAGAAGGAAGTATTATTTAGAGGTGGAAACTGTCACTATTTTAAAACATCTGCATAGGCTTAGTAGGTTATCATGTTCAGCCAGAGGCTGGCAGTCACAAAGTGTTAGAAAGAACTGAATTAAATATTCCAAGTTAAAACATAGTGAACATTGACCTTTTGCTATTTTTTTTTCCTCAGAAAGCACCATTTCAGCAAGAAAGGAGCCTTTTCTTGTTTTTTGTTTTTAGAAAACAGGGATTGATAATATTTAATTTTACCAATTTCCCCCCCACTTTTCTTTCAAGTTTGCTTAGGAAAACAATTTTTCCATAAATTTTTAATTCCTTTCATAATTTTCCTTGAACAAACAACATACCCTTTTCTTACTTACGCTAATAAGGGGAACTCAGTTGTAATAAGGCAAAGCAATATTTGTGTTGCAGCAGAGCAAAATTTTAATCTTTTAAAGTGATCGAGAAAGCCCAGTAAAATAAAATTGACTTCCTTTTATTAATGAATGCTTTCAAATGAGCAGATCAGTTAACACGTGCAAATAGTTCTGCTGGACTGTTTTGACTTACGATTACTTCTGCTGGGTCTATGCAGTGTATTAGCATACTTCTTTATCTTTTGGTTGCTGAAATAATGTTACAGGATACCAGCTGGATTTTGTAAACAAGACTGTGAGGGTTTTTTAAAATTTTATCAAATAGTATTCTGGGCACAAAAATGTGTTCAGACTGACTGGATTTTGCCTCACTTCCTTGGAAGCAGTACAGTGGGAAGCCAGGCTATCATTGCAATCTTTCCCCTCTACCTCTTTCCAGGAACCGTAGGGAGTGAAATTACAACTACCCCACCACAAACAAACCACTTGTCCTGAGTCAAGTATTTGGCTTTAACAAAACTTAAGGGTATATCTTACTGTTGTTTAGCTTGATATAACAGTAGGTTTTTTCAGGTTGGTCATAATAACTAATCCACTGTGGCAAAATACAAATGTGGAAAAACTTATGTTTTCTTGTTGTGGGATCTCCTGTCCTTTCTAGTTCACCAAATTCTCCTGGACCTTGCCCCTTCTGCAACCCACTCAGCCAGCATTCCCAGGAGGAAGTACAGCCAGGTTGCTGACAACCTCCTGCGGATGAAAAATCACTGCCCTTTGTCTGCAGCACTGGCCATGCCCTGCTAAAGGGGCTGCTGCAGGCCCCCAGTGCAGGGGCTCCTCTGGCTCCACCCTCTGCTGCTCTGGTCTCAAGGCTTTTTCCACAGCACATCTCCAGGGCTAGATCATAAACAGCATGAGTATTCGACTACTTATGCTTTTAATGACACTGTTATTAAACTACCACAAGCCCAATATAAATACACCTAATTAATTGTCTTTTAATTTTTGATGTCTGACTGATGTGTCAGGTGTTCCTTTTCAAAATAATGGAAAAGTGTGTACAGATTTTATGAGTTAGTACTAAATGGCTAAAGGCGGCACAATTTGGAGCTGGGAACCTTTTTGGTCTAATCATAGGTCACAGTGTTTCACTTCCATTAAACTTGCTCAAATTCAGCCCTGACCAGTGGTAACAAAGAGCCTGACATGGCAACCAGCCAGTGTTGTGGAGTGTAAAATTAGGAGGCTGTTCCTTGTCCCTATTCCTCCTAATGGTCACATGTTCATACAGGCACCCTCACTATCCTCACTGGCACCTGCTGGCACCCTCAGCCAAGGGGCTGCCAGCCATGGGGCATGGTGACTCTCCTGATCTCCCCTTCTCCTCTACAGGCTGATCGCTCCCCTGCAGCCCTATGACTGAGTCCCAGGTTATGAGAAGCTTTTCCTGTGTGGGCTGCAGCCCCAGAAGTGATCTTACAGAGAGTCAAAATACACCACACTGGGATGTTGGATGCACTGAATGAAGTCCACAGTGAGCCTATGTCACAGGATGCCTATGAGTATGCCTGGTTTTCAATAAAGTTGTCCAGTAGACATCAAATAGAGTTTGCTCTTTAGGACTGTGCTTCTTTTAAGCTGGGAGGACCAGTTTTAAGCAGCAGACATCTCAGTTAAGCAGGGAAGGAGATTTTTTTTGTTGTTCTTGTGGGTTTTTTTTCCCCTTTGTAGAAAGTGTAAGTAAATATCTTGTTTGTTTGGAAAGGTAATACTTTGGTTAGGTAATCTGTTGTTTTGAAGAATCTTGCTTTTATTAAGGAAAACAGTATCTGTATCTTTCCAGCTTAGCTATTTGCAGGACACTTATCTCTGCAGTATCTGCTTGCCAAGCATGATCATTAAGGGAAATGCTAACATGTTTAAATCCTAAATGAGAACTGTATTATGGGGTAAGTTCAATTTCATGTCATAGTGGGAAAACTACAGCCTTGCTGAAGATGAGCTGGGTATTGAATCCAAGCTGTATTAACTGTGTGCTGGGATCCCCCCCCCCGCCCCACTTTTAACTTTCTGTTTGTTAGAGACTTTAGGTCTTGACAGGGTATAAAGTTGGAGAAGGTGGGGGGGAATCATATAACAAACCCAAGCAGCATCAGTAGATTGGAGAGTAAGAACCACCTGCCACTCCATGAGCTGAAGCCGATGAAGGGTACAAAAAGAAATGATTGACATCAGCATACAAACACACGCCCTGACTAGACACAGCAATGTAGCTGAATAGCAAAGTTATATCCTGTGATGAGATGAAAGAATACTGGCTTTAAAAGCAAAACACTTTGTGAACATAAACTCTCCATATATTGCAGTGAGTCCCTGAGGAGCAACAGTGTGCCCTGTGCCCCTCCTTTGCTCCCGCTTGCTACAGATCCCACTCTGCAGGCAGCAGGCAGGTTCAAACAAGGTCAAAGTGTCTGGCTTCTTGGCAGGAGCTGTCCTTTCTGAAAACTTAATAAATGGAGTCCAGGTGCAGAAGATATTCTTTGCAAATATGTCCTCCATTGCGCCTGTAATGTTTTCCATTGCTGGGGCTGGAGCTCCCAGGTGGTATTAGTCCCCTGCTGATCAGAAAGGGGTTTGACAATGACCAGTTGCCAAGAGAAGGAACTTAATCAAATTAGAATGCATAAAATTTCTGAAAAACATACTGAGAATTCAGAGCTGTGTGCAGCTGCCTGGAACAGAGGTCTTGAACACCCTGCCCATAGGCTGGAGTTTTATTTCTTTGTGGGCCATATGGCACAAGAAGCTTGGAAATATGCTTACTTTAATAATAAAATGCTGCTCACCCACCTGGCTACAAAGTTAGCCTCTAAAAGCAAGATAAGCATAACAGATAAAGAGTTCTCTTCCTTATGTGAAATGAGACCTCTGGGAAAAATGCGTTCCTTCCCACTTTTTCCTCCTGTGCACTGCACTGCATTGGGATGTTCACTCTGGAGTGTAATAATGATACAAATCTCTGTCAAAATGACCAGTTTTTGTCAAATGAACTAGGAAAAAAGAAAGAAATATAAGTCTGGAAGAGACTTTCTAAATCAACAAATGCAGTTACATACTGTCACTGGTAATAACCTTAGTATAATAACTATAATATGACCAGCCAAGCCTAGTTTGAGTTGAGAAAAAAAATGAAACTGCTGAAGGAAAAAGTGAGACTCACTGATGGGAAGGAAACTCAGAAGAAATAAAATTAGGGCTGAAAGAAAGAAACAAGCAAGGAAAAGGGGAAGGAGAAGGGAAAGGAAAAAGTAAAAAAAATTAGGGAAACAGGGGGAGAAAGTAAGAAGGTAAAAAAAAAAAAAAAAAGAAAAAAAGAAAAAGAAAATGGTACCAAATGACCAAAATAATTCTGAGGTGTATCTTACTGTTGGTAATCAGCCTGACTTGAATGGCTGCTGCTGACAGCTACGAGCCTTGTTATTGCATATGAGACATATGCCAGTTCTGATTGTAGTGTAACTTCCTCCATAATGTCACTGCAGTTGTGTAACAGGTAATAAATTTTCATTTGATGGTGTTCACTTCCTGGGAACACATGAGGTTTACATGGGGAGTTACAAAAAATGTTTTATCTTGAGTTTTACTGAAAGCAATTTTTACCTGTACATTCGGACACACAAATAGAGTATTTGCACAGTTAGTGCAACGCATGCAGGCTGCATCTAGTTATGGACCACAAGTCCATAAGAGGCATTATTTCTCTTCCTGACTGGATGAATCATGCAGCTAGTCAGTGTGGGTCAGGTTCTGAATTGTAACATGCTGTGTTATGTCATCTCTGCATTGTTCAGTCAAAGTCACAAAAACCCCCACCATGGGATTTAGATGTCTACCCTACTCTATATTCAACTGAGATATTTGCAAGGTACTATTTAATTGGATTTTCATACTGGTTGGAGCTTAAAATCAGACTTCATTATTGGCTCACTTGAATGGCAAATACATGGAAAGTTGTGAGTGACTTTGGATGGGATAAATGGACTTAATAAATTAGTCATCCAGCTGTGTTATGAAAACAATATTTTTCTGGAATGTTTGCTTCCCATTTGCCAAGCAATGCTCCAGCTTTGTATGGTTTTGCAGCAATTTTGAGCAGAGCCTGGCAACAATACCTAACCCAGAGCTAGTTTTGTCCTATGCCGGGTGGCTTGTAGGCCAGTCCCACTAAGCTGACTTTCCTTTGCAAATTGGTCAGGACTTAAAACTATCTCCTGTCACTGCCCCTCATTTCACATTAACCTTAACTGATGCCCAGAAGGACCTAACTGTAGGGCACTGGAAACAAATGTACCAGAAATCCATCCTTCCATAGTTTTACCACCAGGCATTAGATATATCAGAGATCATTCTATTTAATTTATGAGGTGTGAGAATCAAATAACCTATATAAAAATTTATGTTGTGTCTTTAGATGTCCAATCGAGATTGAAATATGTCTGGTTAACTTCCAAATAAATTGACTCCTCCAGAGTTTTCACTGAATTTTTCTCCCAGGCTAGAGTATGATTGAGTTTTATAGGTTTAACATTGTGAAGTAGCATCTTAGAGAGAGTCGAGTTGAGGCATTTTCCCATACCACAGGCATATGCTGTTGTTTCAGTACCAGTGAGGGGGACGCACTTTAGGGGGAGTTTATGACTGCTTTGCCTGTAATTACTGATTAAAATGGTACCATAGCAACATTTGAGGAGAATCAAGCCCAGTCTACTGAGGGATAGAGCTAGTGTTGTGGGATGTACTTTTGGATCCTTCTCAGCCAGCACAAATTCCGTTGTCATCTTCAGGTTAACTGGTATTGAAGAAAAGGAAACACAGTTACATTTTGAGTCACATTCACCCAGAGCGATGAATGTGGAATGCTGACACTTGTGAATCCATCCGGCCAGAGACCCTTCTTAAAACCATAACCAAAAGTATATGAAAGCAAATTCAGGCACCCTCCTGTAATGCCCTGCCCTTTCTCCTTTTCTTCTTACTTTATGTACTGAGCATGATGTCATATGGTATGGAATATTTCTTTGGTAGTTTTGGTCAGCTGTCCGTGTTGTGCCTTCTCCCAAGTTCCAATATACTCTCAGCCCCCTTGCCAACATGTCAGTATGAAAAGCAAAAAGGGCCTTGGCTCTTTGTAAGCACTGCTCAGCAATAACAAAATATCTCTGTATTATCAACCTTATATTCAGCACAAATCCAAAATACAGCCCCATACTAGCCACTGTGAAGAAAATTAACACTACTCCAGCCGAAACCAGCGCAGGGTGCCTTGATGCGCATATAATGTGGTTGAGCTGAGGATAGTATATAGGAGAGCAGATCCAACACTAGCAACATGTGGTAGCAATGGGGAGAGGAGCTGTGTTGGTTGTGCAAACCCTGATCATGAGAGATTAAGCAGATCTTAAACACAAGTCCATTGCAAATTCTTCAGTACTGCTGAGCCTAAACCTGGCATTTTTGATACTCCTCATGCGACCCTAGAAAACACTTGGGGTATTGTTAATCACACCTTACTAGCTGTCAAAGGAATCTGTGGAAAGACTGCACCCAAGATTGTTTTTCTTTTCCTATGAAAATGGCAAAAGAAAGATTTGAGAATTGGCAGAAGAACTGTGGTCTCAAAACCCATTATTTTTTACCCTGAAATTTTTCCTTTACTCTGGTAAATCTGTGGCAGTAGTCGTGGTTTACACTGTTGGGAATTAGCTGTGCCTTACCTTTCACACTGTGTACTGTTTCAGACTTGACTTGATGATTGTAATGAATTTTGTAGGGTAGACAAAACAGAAACATCTAAATCTCTGTTCTTTTTGTGAAAACTTGCAACTGGCACAATGATTACACTTCCTTGGGGCTGTTAAATCCTGTGGGAACTCTTAAAAATTGTAACAGATTTCGTTGACTGTGTGTAGCAAATATGACCCATGATTCCACCTATGTTTTCCTTTAGTGTTTTTTAATTCCTACCCTTCCAATTTGCTCCTTTCATCAGCTCTTTTTTAACTTTGTCCTGACCTTGATTTTTTCCTCGAATAATCTAGCTCTCTTGGGCACAGTCTTCATTAAAAAGGGAAAAAAGTTATCTAACATGTCTTACCTAACAGCCCTGTTTTTTCCAGTAAAGGTGAGAAAGGTGGTTTTCTTTTCAGGCCTGCCAATTCTTGTCTTTTCTTCTGAGATTGCTCACCAGTGCAGAGATGGCTTTGTGCTGTGAATTCCTCTTTCAGAGTTCTGCTTGGAACTGGGTTACGACCACCATGTTGTACCAAGGCTTCCATGCAGCTATCTATTCAGAAAGATTTCCAGTGAGAACCAGCAATATTTTTTCCTTTGAAGTGTTGATAACAGCTATTGTTGGGTTCTTCTTGCCCTGGGTGAGTTTACATAAGTGATTGTGTATGTGTGTGAGAGACCAAAGGGACCAGAACAGATGGAAGAGTAGTAGTAGCTGGAGAGTGGATGACTCCACAGCACACAAGTAAAGGAAATGCTGGGAGAAATAATTAGTGCTGTAATCTGATTTGCTAATAATCCATTTATAAAACAGTTATGATATATACTTGTAGGAATGTGACTGATCATAATGACAAATGGTATTACTTCCTCCCCTCCCACTCTGTATTAAGGAAGCTTAATTACTTGATGGCTCAAGACTTTGTGGGTGACTCATGGTACAAAGAGTCAGATGCACACAGCACATAATGGAGCTCTTGAAAAGCTTTCATTATGATGGCGGGCTCGCACTACCTCCCTCCCATACATGTCTCTTTGCCAAAGAGTTATTAGGTAATTTAAAATAATTAAAAAGGAAATAATTAAAAGATTTTACACACACAGAAATAGCACTTGCAGCTAATTATGTAAGTCTATCACTTCTAACAGTGGAACACAGTTACCATTATCAGAGAATTGTGTTTGAATTGTGATGGATAATCCTCTGGTCCCATGTTACACTCTTGCAAGTGGGAACTGGTTGTCTAGGTTTTTTCAGAATGAAAGAGGTGTATGGAGCCGGTGCTTCAGCCACTGCTCTGCTGTAAGAGGCTTCTGATCAACTTTGTTCCCTGCAGATTTTTACCTAATTAAAACATAGCAGGGAATGAAAACTCCTTCATCTAATCTTAATATGTTTGCACAGGGTGTTCTGCTAAACGCACAGGAGTTGCTGCACATTTGCAACTCCCTGTAGGCTTGGGATGTCAGAGTAACTTCCTGACAGGGGGTCTATAGGCATCAGTTATATTAAATTAAGTAAATGACCAAATTATCCTATGGTCATGCAATCAGTAGCATGGACATCATCTCTATAAATGTGGTGGTAAGGGTATGAGGTAATAATTTATTTAATCGATCAGCAACATAGAGCTTTCATGTGGATAACGGCAGCTGCTTAACGGTGCAAAAAAATTACATTGTAATTTTATCACAAGAAGTTAATATCTTACCCAAATAAAGCCTTTGACACTTTAGGCATTCAGAATCTAATTATTCAGAGATAAATTTGGCCAAAAAAGTGAGACAAACCTCCTTCTACCTTTGAAAAATACATCACTACTATTCCTTAGAATGCCCCTGGATAGTCACTAACCGCTTAATGCTAATCCAAAGGGTATAGCTAAACTATAAAATAGCAGCATAAAGTAACAGTACTTGTCTGGATCCCTCCCTTCCTCCCTCCCTTCCTCCCTGCCTTCCTTCCTGCCTGCCTGCCTGCCTTCCTGCTTTGCCTTCCTGCTTTCTGCCTTCCGTCCTGCCTGCCTTCCATCCTGCCTTCCGTCCTTCCTTCCTGCCTCCCTCCCTCCTTCTCTCCCTGAGGGAGGGAGGACATCATCCTGAGGTCAGGATGATGTTACTGACCTCATCCATAGTAACGTAGAGCCTATAAGGAGACACAGGCCTCTGTACTTTTTTCTTTCTTTTTTTTTTTTTAAACTGGGAAGCCGTTGGAAATATCACACTGTTTGTTTCATCTTGTCTGAAGAAGATACCAAATAGCACTGACCACTAGAAGATACTTCTGATTCAAACAGGTGCATCTTTCTGTATATTTTTTGGCCTCTCTGGGACAGCGTGCCCTAAACCATGAGTGAAATATAGTGCTCAGGAGAAGAACTTTTAGGCTGTGGCTTTCACAAAGGGTTTTTTTTATTTTAACTGTCTTCAGCTGTGATTGATTGCCCCTCCATAATGCCATTTGGAAGCAGTAAGACCAGCTGGCTGGGACCTGTGGGCACATAGTACACCTGAATACTTTGAGTGCACAGAACAAAAGGTTATTTGTAATGGTAGGATTAGTTCACAGGTTAGCAAACCACCTTCACATCGAGGGACAGAAGCAGGATGGAACTGCACAGTTATTTGTGTGCCTCAGCCAGGCACAAAACCTCAGGCGCAATGAGAGCCAGCTGTGCCCCTCCACCTGGTAAGAGTGGCCGTGGAGGATGGGAAAGCACTTGGTCACAAGGCAGTGGCAGATGCATCTTTCCGTTTTTCCAGCTAGACTGCTCCAGGGCTGCACCTAATATTCTTGTGGTTGTTGCCACAGCTCAGGATTCAGGATTCAGGTTCAGGATTTTCCAGATTTGACAGAGGACTGAGGATGTCTGGTGGCAGTGTTCTGTACATATCTTAGAACACAATAAAGACACTTGCAGTTTCTTCTGTGGGCACTAAAAAAGTTGTTCGTTTTGTGTTCTGCATTGTCCTGAACCCAGTGGGTGTGCAGGAGCAGCTGCCTGGACAGGCTGGGTATGTCCGTTTTGGTGCCTTTTCCCTCCTACTTCCCATTTTCGTCCACACCGTGCAATATATAAACCCATTGTGCTGGGGCAGATACCACCTGAGAGATTCATTCACTGCAGAGGCTTAACAGGAGGTGGTGTAGAAGAAGGAGACTGGAAAGGCTGAGCAGTTTGGAGCACCTCTGTACTAGATGATATCAGCCTTTAGACTAGTGGGTAGGGATGGGGTTTCTCTGACCCACTCCTTGACTGTGTAGATCACAAAACCTATCAGCTTCTGTCAGTGCTTTTCAGGCTGTGGCCAGTGAGCCGCAAACTGGTCTAGGAAGCCACAGACAGTGCTCTGTGAAGACATATTGAACAGTCTTTCACGTCATCATTTTCTGCTTTTTATTGAAAACTGAGAAGCAGACGTTTCAGCTTTTCATTTGGCCAAAATACTGAGGATTTACTTATAACTGGAGAATTTAATTCCTTCTATTGATACATAAACTTCCCAACAGAGAAAATTGCCCAGGTGCTAAGCATGGAGGGACACCTGCAGTGTGCTCCACTTGGCAAATGATGGACTGAGTTCGGTTTAGGTCCCAGATCTCCTTTGTCAAGGTCACTTCCCTAGAGGTATTTGCCAGAATCTTCCTGACTCCCTATGCAGGCGTTGGGATCCTCTAAAAGTGTGTTCAAAGTAGAAAGGACATTTAGCCATTCCAAAATAGGCTCTAGAGAAATTTGTATCTCTCTGTCATTTGTCTGCAGGTGAAACACAGAGAAAGGAAACCAGGTTTTGTGAGCGTCTGCACCGTTTTTGTCTTTGGTTGTAATACAGGCTAACAGCAATTTCCTGACATATGAAATGGTTTTTGAGTTACGGATAGATTGTGCTTTCTAAAAGCTAAGCATTATAATCATCATACAGTACTTTAGGAGTAGTATAAGAGAGGTTGTATTAAATACCATCATTAACGATCTAAAAGAAAAAAGTGAGAAGAGCATGATTACAAAATTCAGAGGATTTTGAATTAGGAGGACTAGAGAGAAAATGAGATAATAAAAAGAGACCTAAAGAGATTATAAAGGTAGGCGGGGGGTTTTATAGAAACTAAGATTCATCCCAGAAAACTGCAGGATAATAAATCTGAGGGAAAATAATCTGAAATACATATCTCCAAGAGGAAGAAGAAACCTGGGAAGCAGTAATTCTGACAGAGGTAAGATGATAATGGTTAGCCAACCAAGCCTGAATTTGCAATATCATAAAGCTGCAAAATGTCCAATGTAATTTTAAGTTGCAAATGCCAAATTATCATGTCACAAGACCAATAATCTTTTTTTGCAAAGAGTTTATTACCACTGAACGCAGAACAGCTCAAGCAGTTTTCAGCTCTGAGCAGTGTTTTGATCTGTTTAGTCCCTGTGCAGTGTCCTTACTAAAACTAATATCTGTTTTAAATATTTCAAGATATTTGCCTAAAACTGGTGAGATTCTGTTTTGTCCATGGTACCGTGCATGTCACAGAGACCCACCATGGTCTTCAATGCTGTCCACTCATTTATGTGAAGTGATGTTGGTAGCAAATATTATACACTTTCTTTTGCTGTTCCTCTTAAGGGAAAGGTTTACATGGATGGATGGAGGCTGAAGGAGAAAGAAGGGGAGGATGCTTGCCTATTATTTTACTGAAATATGCAAACAGCTGACACTGGCAATGGGTGGGTTGAAAATCTACCCTTCACTGGGAATGGGCAGGGGGGAACAAGTGGTACAATTCATGGTGGTTTAAATTATAAAGTTTCACTCTGCAGTTGAGTTGCACTCAGAGCACATGAGCAGACTGTTTACTACACCTTGTCTGAGGAGTAAAACCTCATAAATTTCTAGTAGTTAATGAGTTTTGCATTGCCTTCATCATACCTTAGTTCTTTGGACTTGGACCAGCAGCTCTCTGTGATATTTCCATTGAGCTACAGCAGAGTAGAAGACAGAAAAACTTGTTCCTGAAACGTAACGTGATCCATTACATATCCTGGGCTGAGAATACTGTCCATTGTGCAGGTGAACAATGACACATTGAAACTGGTGCAGTAGGCAGTGAGAAGCCAGCGCAGTAAGCAGTGGGCAGTTTTGATATGCTCCCAGGAATGAGTATTGCCGAGGAGGAGCAAAGTGGATCGCCTGAGGAACTGTGTTTCTGCATTTGCTTCCCATTGTATTTTTTTAACGACTGAAGTTTTCAGACTTGGGTAGATTATATTTACAATCTCCCTATTAAATCATCATAAACTTTTAATGCTGGGAATATTGCCTGTTCAAAAATCCAAATGTAAATAGCAAAGGTTTAGAGTGGTTATTGAAATTTCTGTCAGCGTGAATCATACTGTCTTACCCAAGAAATAAGCTGCTGGATTTAATAAGGCAGAAGTTGTGAAAATGAATATCTCCTCCAAATAAAGCAAAACTAACATTTTACCATCTTCTGACGGTTGAAAATTTATGGTGGCAGCTAAGATATGAATGAAAGTTAAATAGTCCTATTAATTTGATTACTTGTTTCCAGAGCCATCAGACATGTGGAAAGTAATATCATGTGGGAAGTGGTGTAAGATTTACACTCGCCTGAGAGAAATCACTGCTCCGTCTATCAGATTTGATAGGTGTCAGAGGGCCCTTTGAAAATTAATAATAAGAGAACTGAATAATCAGAAGGGCACGTAGCTGTTTAAAACTTTTAAACATTTGAATGAATTCTTGAACTAATTAAAACAAAAGTTTAAATGGAAGTTTTGGCATATATCTGGAATATGGTAGAACTGCTCAGCTGAATGTGTGAATTATCTCACACTCACTGGCATTTGTGAGAGGAGTTTTTAAGGTGCAAAAGGCTTTATGGCCACTAAAATTAGAAAAAAATATAGTTTGAGTTTGTGCCTGTATCCTTTTATGCTTTCATGGTACAGGAGATCTCAATAGGATCAGTACCCTGCTGTTCAAATGTTTGTACAGATCCAAGCCATACTGTGTATGCAACAACCCTCATAAAAAAATGTTCCTTTAATTTATTTTATGTTAAAATTTGCTAAGCTATTAAATGTAATAAAGTTCTCTTGGCCAGGGCAGTGTTGTAGTGGTGATCACAAAATCATGCTGATGAAGGGCCCATTCTTGCCTCACGAATGCCAATGGCAGAACTCTTTGTTGGTTTCAGTGGGAGTGCTGTTAAACCCTAGAGGAGACTTGAAAAGAAATAACTGCCCTAGAATCATAGAATCATAGAATTGATTGGGTTGGAAAGGACCTCTGAGACCATCAAGTCCAACCCTTGGTCCAACTCCAGTCAGTTTACTAGATCATGGGACTCATTGCCACGTCCAATCTCAGTTTAAAAACCTCCAGGGACGGTGAATATACCACCTCTCTGGGCAGGTCATTCCAATGCCTGATTACTCCCTCTGTAAAGAATTTTTTTCTAATATCCAACTTAAATTTCCCCTGGCAGAGGTTAAACCCATGCCCCCTTGTCCTGTTGCTGACTGCCTGGGAGAAGAGACCAACCCCCACCTGGCTGTAACCTCCCTTCAGGTAGTTATAGAGAGTGAGGAGGTCACCTCTAAGCCTCCTCTTTTCCAGACTAAACAACCCCAGCTCCCTCAGCCTCTCCCCATAGCACTTGTGTTCTAGTCTCTTCACCAGCCTCGTTGCTCTTCTCTGGACCCGCTCCAGCACCTCAATATCTTTCCTGAACTGAGGGGCCCAGAACTGAACACAATACTCCAGGTGTGGCCACAGCAACACAGAGTACAGGGGAAGGATCACTTCCCTTGTCCTGCTGGCCATGCCATTTTTGATACAGGCCAGGATACCATTGGCCTTCTTGGCCACCTGGGCACACTGCTGGCTCATGTTGATCTTCCTGTGAATTAGTACCCCCAGGTCCCTTTCTGCCTGGCTGCTCTCCTGCCGCTCTGTCCCCAGCCCGTAGTGTTGCATGGGGTTGTTGTGGCCAAAGTGCAGGACCCGGCACTTGGCCTTGTTGAACTTCATCCCATTGGAATCAGCCCATCTCTCCAGTCTATCCAGATCCCTCTGCAGAGGCCTCCTGCCCTCCAGCAGGTCGACACTCCCTCCCAACTTGGTGTCCTGAACTGGTGAACAGACACTTGCCGCGTTTCATCTTTATGCCTTCTTCTGTTGGGGTGAATCCTTTCCCCAACCAACCTGGGGAGGTTATATTATGAAAGTTAGCAGAGTGATGTAAAACAGAGTCCTGTTCAGAGCCCACATTTCCCATGAAACAGCAGCAGTTGCTGTGCAGTCTGGCACAGAATAGGGCTGGATTAATCTCTTATTCTTCATTTGAAAGGCTCTGTATTAAAAGACTAAGGTTTAGGATTTTACATCCATTTAGTATCTGGCTAAGTATTGGGGGTATGTGTTCAGATATTAATGTGACTAAAAAGATATATGCTTGGGTTAAGGTTATTTCAAAAAAAGAAGCTCTGTCATTAATAATTTTTGGTCAGGAGCTCTGCCCGTCATCAGGAGATAAATCATTTTCCAGCAGCTATGACAGCTCTTTAAGTCTGAGGCCCGAACAGCTTAATTGGGGAAATGATCAATTCTAAGATACATAGTCAAGATGACATCCTTGGTGCAGTAAATTCTTTCAGGAATGAACATGAATAAAAGGAATATATTTATGGAACAGTGATGTAATTCAGAATCTTGGCTGTTAGGGAGCCTATGCATCTTCATTCCTTTTCTGCCCTGTAGCAATTTTCCAAGGCTCCAAACTCAGATAACTGTGAATGATCTGAAAGCTACTCTAGGTGAATGTGGATCTTGTAAGAATGAAGAATCTTTCCAAATACTATGAATGATTAAAAAGTCTGCATTTCCCAGTGAGTATTGTGAGCTGACTGTACCTTGTTTTTTCTACATATGGAGAAACAAATGTCAAAACAAAAAAACCCCCACCAAATCCCCAAAAACTCCTATCTGTGAGTTGCTGGAAAATATTGCCATTTAACAGTGACAATTACATGCACTGACTTCATCCATAGTAACACAGATCCTATGAGGAGACACGGGCCTCTGTACTTTAGGTGCCTGAGCAGCACTTGAAAATCTCATGGTTTGTCTTTATACCTTTTTTAAATTAATGATTTGTTTAGCTGAGATCACCTAGAAATAGAAAAACTGATTGACCTTTTGGGACAAATGTACTTGCTTCAAGGCCCTACCAGCCAACTCTCCCTCTCTGCTCATCTTCCCACCCTGGAGAGCATCCTGCAGTACACACTGCTACCTCCTGTAAGTACCCTACACGTCAAGGTAAATTTGTGGGGCCAGTCATGACAAGGCAGAACTGCATGAATAATGAAAACAATTTCATCACATGATTTACTTAAAGGGTGCATGGAATTCCTCACTGGATGAACGTCTTAGGTTACCTTGGGGTTGAGGTGTCACGACTGTTTTCTGTTAGGAGCCTCTTCCTGGTGATCAGGGAATGGTGGAGGGTGGTTGGGGTAGTGCAACAGGGATGGTGTTTGGCAACAGATCTGGTAAGTCTGGAGGTTTGGGCAATGGGTGCAGGAGAAGGAACTTGCTTGTGCAGAAACAGAATGATATTGAGACTCACATGTGGAACTGAGGATGTTGAAAAAGAAAAGTATTTTCATGGAATACTGGGCTGACCTCTCCATCCTGATGTCCTGGGGGCCTTGCCGAGATTTCTGCACAGTGCCCTGCTGTGGCATGCAGGGAGTTTCAAAGGGGTGTGATTTGTTACATGGAACAATCAATGACTTTGGCAAGTTTTCCTCTGGATACTGTCATTACATTATTTGCCAGTAGCACTGACTGCTGCCTGGAATTTACTTTGCAACAGAGGATGTCTCCCATTTGTGTATCTACATTGCTGTCATTTCCAATCCTGCCTGCTTTTTTCCCCAGTGAGAGTCATCAGGCACGAGATGCACCAACAGCCCTGGAGGGGTGCCATGGCTGTGCTTCACTGGCTGGGCTCAGGCAAGGAGAGGAACCACAGTGGGGGCAGGACACGGAGGAAACAAACTGCAGCTGGCCAGAGAGTCCATGGGTGGGCTGGAGGTGGCTGTCTGCCACTTGGTTCTGCTGTGGCTGCTGTAGAAGACCAGGTGTTTTGCAAGTTGCCAGTGTTGATTGTGGCAGGGGGCAGTGCTGGGTGTGCACCACAGAAATGGGTTCTGGAGCCTGCTAGGTATGTACCAAGCAATTTTTGTTTCAAAATAGTTTATTTACATTCCTGCAATGTGCCATGTTCCTGCAAATGTTCCCAAAGATGATAAAACACTACAGCAACCATTCCTAAGTTATGATTGGTGACCTTACGCAGAAAAAATGGCTTCAGGTTATGTGAAGAGCATTGATTCATACACAGGTTCTTGATTAACCTTGCAGGTTCCCATTGAGCTATTACAGTGAATAAAGTAAGAGGCCACATGAAAAGCACTTTCACATTGACATGAAGTAGAGCAGGCCAAGAGCTCTTACTGTGTATTTTGTCAAAATAATTTTCATGCTGAAGTTTAAGCCACATAGCATAAATATTTCCCAGCTAGCAGGCAGTGATCGTGAAGCACATACTGGAGTGCATGACTCAGGCCATCAAAAGAAAAGCTTTAACCATGAACTGTGTGAACTCTAAAGAAATCCTCCAGTTGAGCCAATATAACGTATTGGAAGTGACTTGGATACCTTCCCATCTGTAGTGCACTTTAATGAAATCTGTCCTCCCCCACTCTGAATGCGTGTGTGTGAGAGAGCATGTACTTAATAGATACAGGGCAGCAAACTCCCCAGGATTAGCTAATGAAAATAGCACTGTAAAATGAATTGAGCAGATCGATACAGCTGGAATTTTGAGCACTGTGACAAATGCACCAACCTGAAATTCCCCTCTCCCACTGGAGCCAATATTTTATGTGCAAGTATGTGTTACAAACTTCTAAAATGAGACTGCTATTTGTAAATTAAAATTAACTCGGGCCACAGGCTATGCTTAGGGGAGCAAAGGAGAAGGAGGAGCTCTTCAAGTAGTGGAAGATGGGACTGTCCTTGGAAACTCCAGGTCATGCTTGCCATTAGATGGAAGTCCAAGGAGAGCCTCCTGAGCAATGCTGGTGTAAGGAACTATGTTCAGATGTGTGAAATAACATAGGGACTGGAGGAGCTGGGGAATTTTTCCAGGGTCCTTATTGCCTTTCTGACCCCTCTGAAGCTTCCAGCCCAGTTGTGAGAACTCTGTGGAGGGACGGAAAGTTACCCACACAAACAAATGGCTGTGAATGGACAACAAAAAAAAAAAGGCCTGTGTGCCTTATGTAGTCTAACCTTTTGGGGCTTCATAAACACCTTGCCCTGTTTCCTCCAATGCTGCAGGAACCCTGGCTTTGGAGAATGCAGAGAAGTTTAAATTTGCTTCATTTCAGGTGGAATTTTTCATCTTTCATGCAGGGTAGGTGATGCATAATTTCAAATGTGAATGTCATAATTAAGTCTAATTATTTTACCATACTTTTTCATTCATTAGACATTGTGTTTGTAATAATTGCTGTAATCAGCCATATGGTTAGTATTAACTCCTTAACTACATGAGGGCAGATGATTCCTGCAAGAGGAATAGATGACTTCCAGGTCTGAAGGTGTCATACTGAGTCCCATCACCCCTGGGGATGGCAGAGGTTTGGCTGTCTGTCATCTCTCAAATGAGCAAGAGAGAAAGGCATCAGACACTTCACATAGCTGAGCAGGTTCAGAGGACATGTAAGTCCCAAACCTGGGCTTTGGATATGTCTGCCTGTTATCTCTGCAGTGCCGCAAAATTCATCTATGGGAGTGCTCTTTGTTCACAGGGAGCAAGGGTGGGGAGATGGCTGAGCTGGGAAACCTTACCAGGCAGCTCCCTGTGGTGCAAAGCTGGGCACTTTTGGTAGCAGACTCTCATGGTTTAACAGAAGTATGAAGCGAGCCTGTAGGAAAGCTTCTGTTCTGCATTAGTGCTTATATTTATCCAGGGCACCAGCTTCAACCTTGTGCCATCAGCTGTAATTTCAAGAAACCACTGTTAGCATCTGAGTGTGTAATGATGGTATCTACCCACTAATTCTCTTTTCACTGGCTTGATAATAATTCTGTCATCTTGTTGGTAATGATTCCACTCTCAAATTATTTTTTACAGTTATATTATAAAAAAAAAAATCTGGATTAGTACACTGTAATTGCTGGTGATTGTAGGATATGTTAATTTTTCTTTTGCAGTGTGCCAGGTTGCCAGAATCAGTTAATCAAGTGTTTCATCCTTCTGTGTTACATTTGCAATGTACAATGCTTACTGAGTAATGTCTCACCTGACCTGTAACTACCTGCCTTATATTTTCACTGATCTCACCATAAGTGGACTTTGGTGAGCTATATGGCAAACCAGAGGGCAAAATCTAACCTTATTGCTATTTTCCACCCAAATGTGCAACCCATATGTTGGTTTCTTCATTTAGTCCTCTTTTTTTCTGTTTTCAGGAAAGCAAACAAAAAATGTATTCACCCTTGGAGCCAACAGTGATGATGTTCAGAGATAATCCATGACCTTTTCAAAAGCTTCTTTAGGGGAGATGCATCAGGTTTGCTCAAAAGCGTTCTCAGCTTCATGGAGAATTTGTGGTCCAAGACACAAAGAGAGGGGGTGCAAAATGATCACAGTCCTGACTGACCTTAGCTGAAGTTTGGTCAGGTTCAGACAAAGAGCCCTTGTGTGGAACAACCAATGCCTGCTCGGTACCCCGTCACCAGTAATGAGGGGACAAGGATGATGTCCTTGTGCTGATGAACACCAGTGTCTGTCTTTGGGCAGTGTCAATAAGGAATGATTTTAATCTTTGTATGTTGAACCTGGACTTCAGAGGGACCCCAGAGGTAGGATGATGGGCCCTTTTTTACAGGTAGGGGATCTTTGTGTCTTTGGATTTGTTTCCTTCCTTTATATAACAGCATCCTTCTGAAGCAGGCAGGGAAAGATTTCAAAATTCTGGGAAATCAAAAATGTCTCCTGGTTGCCTCTTCTCCCTGTGGCATAGTCTGAGACTGCCCTGAGCTGCAGGAGGTGACAACACATGGTTCCATCAAATGGTTTTCCTTTTGTGCCACTGGAAAGGGCTTGCTGGTAGTGAATTCAGTTTACCACAAAGATGAGTTGGGATGTTAACTTTACAGTAGGTTAACAATTTGCTTCCTTGGTGGCCCTGTTCCTTTCCAAGCTTGAGGAGGCAGGACGAGCAATACAGAGAGGGGTACCTGTCTGAAAGGTGTATATATGCATACTCAATTAATAACTGCGACACCAACATTTAGGGCAGAAGAATTAATTATTTAAATAAGTTTTGGTAGAGCTTCTGCAGAATTAAAATTCATAATTTCCAAGACTTTTTTCCCCCTCGGACATATGCTAGTTTTTCTTTCTGGATAATTCCTTTACAAAAAGGAAGGCGAATAGGGCTCTTTGAAGTCTGCTGTAAATAGGCCACTTCCCAAATCCCTTCTTTGTGATTTATTGTGATTTTTAAGGAGAGTAGGTGGAACCTGTATCAACTGTGCAAAGGAAAATGGAGGAATTTGTTTTGTACTGAATATAATAAAAAGGATATATTGTTACTCCTAATTGTAAAGGTAGTGAGTGGAATGGAGATATCTTTTCATGGGGACACAAATGGGGAAGGTGCTTTTTGAAGTATGTTGAGATAAAACCTCAAACACAAGACAGCTTGAAAGCAAAAAGTCTGTGGCTGAATGCTCACAGGGCCTGTGCAGACTCTGAAAGCAGGTTTGTGTCTTACAAATCATACAAAGTCCTACCAAGCATGGAATAACCACTTCATCATTTAAAATGAAGGCTATAAAAAATTACAGTCAGCACATAATAGGTGTTTTGCACCCATGCTAAGTACTGCCAAGAAAATAGTTACCTAAGTAAATCAATAAAGTATCATTCCATTCCAAGGTCTTCCTGTCCCAGTCCCTGAACCTCTCATTTCAGAGAAGTACTAAAACCTGTTCAAGATTTATTTTGATGAAAGTAAGCATCTTTGCATTATCAGGCAGTAAAGAAGTTGTTTACTACTACTCCAGCAGTGTTGGAAAATCTCTCTGAATACATACCTGCGTTGTAGTTATCATAAAAATGTCTGGAGCCCCCGAACTGATTTTTTTTTCTTTCCAGAAAACAAAGAGTTCAGCCTGAGACCTAGAAATTGCTTCATAAGAAAACCATCTGTGTTGAGAGAGATGGACTGAGATACCCTGTCACATACCATGTTCAAGTTTGGTATAAAACATTTCTATTCATATTCTGTTAGCAAATAAGCCCAGCCTGAGGTAGCAGCACCTGTTCTGGGTTCATTTCCTATAAATCAGTCTAGATTTTTAATATGTTCCTCATTACTGGAGCGTTTGAAAACTAGCAATACACCTGAAAACCAATTTGCTGGCATAAAAGTTCCAACAAAGTAGGGAATTTTCAGTTCACACTGTCAATTATTGGCAGGAAGCAAATTTTGACTTGGCCATTGTCAAGGTTAATACAATTCACAGTCATACTGCTCCAATCAAACTATGAAAATGCAGTGTTCAGGATACGCCATTGCAAGAGCTGGAATTCCAACTTTTACCACGTATAACAAAATCTTTGCGCAAGGCACTACATATATAAAGTGATTTTGTGAAAAATTTCAAGTGGAAAAGATACTGAAGAAAATCATCTGTTTGCAAAACGTGTGAATGATAGTAAAGCTGACTCAGCTCCTGGCTGTGAAATGCTTGCCCTGCTCTGCCAAGTGATTGGAGCAATGATGCAAAGGGGAAAATGGCTCAACCCAGACACAAAGCAGAGTGATAGCTCCTGCTCTGCTTTTGAGGCAGAACAGTTTGGGGGAGTAAGTAGGCAAAGAAGAACAAGTTCTGACCTGTTTGGTGTAGAGGAATGGCAGGAAGGTTTCTCATCCATGAGCACCATGGAGCCATGAGCTCCTGAGGGGAGATGCCTAGTGACCAGGTTTTGTGGACCTCCTAGGATCTTAATAGATCCAGGGGCTGCAGGATTCTTCCTGGTGAGCAACTGAGTATTTAGGATGAGATTCAGCTTTAATTTAGTCAACTAAAAGTTATGTGCCTATTTGAAGCTACTTATTTGGGCTTCTTGCAGACAGCACCTTCTTAAGCCTTGACTTAAAGCCTTGATTTTTTCTGGGTGAGTTTTCTCAAGATCCTAATCAAGAAATGTGATTTTGTGGGGATGTGGAGAAGACCAGGTGTCTGCAAGTCTGAAATCAATAATATTTCAGCCAGAGTGGACACCCTCTGGGTGGCAAGGGATCAAACTTGCAGCACTTATTGGAACTATGATGAGTGAAGGAGTGGAAAAGTCGTGCTCATCGTTGAAAGGACACAATCACTGTTTCTGTGTACCTGATACCTGTGAGTATGATGCATCAGTTTTAGCAGACCTGGCACAACACTGACTATTTGACATTATCCTCCTCCTCCTCCCAGATGGAAAATGTCATTATCAATATTCCTGCAATACCTGAGAATGTTCTATTTTTTATTAAATTGAAATACTGGGTTCAAAGCAAATGTTAGTTGGGAGTTTTATGTTTCTTGTCCCTTCTTTAACTTCAAATTTCTCTCTCCTTTTTTTTTTTTTTTTTTTTTGTTAAACTTACAAATAAACCCAGTATTTTTGATCAAGTTTTTCATTTTTACATCTTGAATAAGCCTCCCTTATTGATGTCTGCCTTTCTGTTTCTATGTACAAATCTATCAAGACCATCAGGAAATGGTTTCACAAACAGAATTTATTGCAAAGCTGATTATGTATTAATATATACAAATGACAAATCTAAAACACAATGTCAGAAAGCAAGAAAATGCAATCAAGAATTTATTATTCTCCCATTACTATTCATCTGGGAAAATAGCTGCTCTACTTTACCAGAATAACTCCCCCCTCCCAAACCTTACACCCAACCCAGGTTTTCTAAGTAAGTGTGACAGAATTATTTGTAATAAAATACTTTAATATATAATAATATCAGAAGTTCACTGTAATTTATCCACCACTTTTTCTCACTACTATATTCCATATAGGCTTATTACAAAAATTTATTGTCACTCATATACAGTGTACACGTGTGTGTGTCTAAAATTACTGGTCCATTTTACAAACGAAATAAGCAACTTCTACATTTCAAAAACTTGCATCTTGTTCTGTTTTGTACCTGTTTTTCCAGCATTACAGGTAAGGTTTCTTCTACAAAATATTCACACACGTGCTTCTCCCCAGAAATCACCTTATCCCAAGCCCCAATTTAACTTTTCCAAATTTAATCTTTTTTTTTAATTAAAAACCAGTAATTTGAGTAAAATGCAATTAAGAAAAAAAATTTAATGCTTTGCTTTTCCCCTTGAAAATGACATTATGACAATGCCTTGTCTACGATACAGTCTCTTTTTATTCCTCAAGGAATAACTGTTCCTCAGGCCTTTTTCAACATAAGGACTCATTGTGCTGACCATTTTGCTGCACTTCATGCTTTGAGATATTAGGAGGTATGGAAAAAGAATTGTGTGTTACAATGACTTTGGTTAGCAACGGCACCACATGTTATATTGACACAGTTATATTTGCTTGCCAGGTATTGCTAATTATGGATATATTTTGGTTCTGGCAGCTCCTACGTGCTCACACAGCAACTGATGAAATGTCTCTCACTTGAAGTGAAAAAGTCTTTAATTCTGGGAAGTCCATGGCAGCCATAGCTCTACTTTTGTCACCAGAAGCTCGTTTGCTGACATATTGTCTGAGGAAATATGGTGGTTCTGGACAAAAGGAGGAATGGGAACAGAATATTTGATACACACATGCACAGACATGCACAAAAGCACTAACACATATACGGACTATATAGCAGGCATCATATACTATACGTATATTGTTTATAGTACTATATCTAATAACACACATGTGCATGTGTATTTGTGCACAAAAACATATATACTTACAACCAAACTCTGTGAGGCATCCTGGGTATAACACAGAAACAATCTGCCTGTGTTTCACACAGAGGCAATCACTCTACAAGCACATACAAGAAGTCATTATAATAGTTATGCTATTTATGGAGAAATTTGTAGCTAAAATGTAGGAAAATTATTGTTCTCCGTATTCCCACTTTTTTATTGAAGAAACAAATCACACAGTAAATTACAACTGATTTGCATGAAATGTTGCACGCACCTAGAGCTCAGCATGAACCTGGGAAAAGACATTGTTTTAATTCCATAGCCTTTACAGTGGTTTGTTTGTTTCTTTTTTAAAGAAAAATTTCGGAGCTATGTTTCTTATTTGGCTTCTCTTGTATTTTATAGGCCCTCCTGTGTATAATTTAACATCTGCAAATTGCCATGGTGAGTGAGGAAAAAGTAATGCCCGCTGCCCAAGTGGTTGTGGAGGAGAAACACGAGGGAGTACATGCATGCCCATGGTAAGGATGGATGCTGCACATGCTGGGATCTGCTGCCACTAGTTGTGAACGTGCTCAGAGGGAAGGGAGGCTCCTGTTTCCTCCGGGCCAACCCAGCATACCAAAGGGTTTGGTGTCTCCTTTATCTTCAGTTTTTCTCCCTTCATCTCTCTGGATGTCACCAATGAGTTGAAGAGCACTTATTTCCCCATCATAAGTCCTCTGGAATTTCTGGCAGCTGCAGGGAAACCTCCACATGCATGTTGACTGGAGCACATGCCTGGGCCAGGTCCAGAGAAGGGAGATACTGCCCGTGTAACGGTGCACTGACACTCTGACTCCACAGGGTAAACAGAGTCCTTGTGTATACAGCCTGAAGGAATTTGTTGAAAGCCTAGTCTGAGTTGCCAACAAGATCTGAGTAGGTCTGAGTGAAAATTTGCCATGTTATAGAGAAATGGATTTTTGTTAAAGTACGCCTTTATTCTTTGCAATGGGTATGTACATTCCTTACAAAACAGTGTTTCCTTCCAGAAGCATATGCTTGAATGTAGAAACATTTTTGATGGAGATACTCTGCCCTGTTCGTGTCATCCTGAGGGACAAGAATTGCTTAGCCTTGCTTACTCCTCTCTGCAGGGACATGCTCTTTGCCTTAAGTCATGCAATGGGGGATTGTCCCGTGTCACAGACATCTAAGGTGGGAAGATGGGGCTTGTCAGGCATATATTTGTGTGCACATGCACACATTGACACAAACTCTTTTGCAGAGCTGTTGCATTGGACTCAACTTCTCTTTAGGGCCAGAGGAGCCAGCAAGGGTCTGCAATGGTGTGTAACAACAAGGGGGTGTGAATCATCAGTGTGAGACTGGACCAGGAGGCATCAGGGGAAGGGCAGGAGAGGGCAGAGGCAGGAGTCAGTAGGGCAGTATAAACTCTTTAGCCTCTATTACTGTTTATCTCCTGCTTCTCCCTTAAGTCTCCATCTGACAGTGCTTCCTGGGAGTTACAGGTCAGTTGATTTTTATTTTCTTCTGTCAGCTAAGTTGTGTTCTGGCTCTGCCTAAAGTTGCTGTGATTCACCATGAAGTCTCTTGGAAAAAGCCCAGGACTTCAGGAATTTCCCATGTGAGGCACAGTCTGATGTTACAGAAGACAAGAGGAGAGTGTGGTGTTAGCCCTGCGCTCCAAATGAAAGTATTTTGGTTTTGAATCTTGGTTCTCTTGTAGTTAATTGTTGTTACAAGATCCCAGTTTTCTAGACAATGGGTTCTTCAGAAAGAAGTTTGAAGGAGTGCAATAAAAAGCCAGAAGTGGACAAAAACATTTCAGCTAAGATGGTTAAATGAGCACTGGTATGAAGGACAAATTGGGATGATGCAAACATCAGAGAAGGAGGATTTTGTTTTTGGAATCTGAGAAATACTCAAATGAAAGTCTCAAATGATAGCCCTGGTGAAAGTCCTGGTAAGGTATATAAGGCATACAGTTGTAGGATAAAACTGAATAAATAAAGAGCTTCTCAAAAAGTCTTTCTCCAGGGGTTTAAAAAAAGCACTGCTTATTTCATAACCTTTACAAAAACAGAAAAGCAGCTTGTACAAGTTGATAATTATGCTTCAGGTCTGCTTTTTTCTGGAAGTGGTCCACAGAGAATACCAGTAGCCCTGGCTCAGCAAGTGAGCACTTACACTCTGATCTGAGCTCTTGTTGGCAGTGGGCTCTGGCCCTTGGGCAACTGTCACCAAAGTCTGTACTTCAACCCTCTTGGTAGTGACTGGCTGTGGCAGCACCTGTGCTGTGGCTATTTCTCTGTGTACCATTGTGTCAGGAGACCAATTCTGCCCCATGTCTGGTCTTGGTGATGAAATGGAGATACAGTGGGCAATGCCTTACAGTCAGCAAAATTGTAAACAAATAAAACCTTTTTCTTTCATGTGGATTTTGTCTGAGGGAGCTTCTATAGCTGGTTTGTATGTGGAAGTGTTAAACTTGTGTTTGCATGTGTGTGGTTTTAACCAGGTATTCTATACTTCCTTCTTTTATATTGCTGAAAGCATACTGTATCTTGCTAGAAAAAACTGTTTAGTATGCTTAAGGACTCAGAAACTAATCTCAAAGTCTAGCCTTGAAGGATGTGATCTATTGCAATTAGAAATGTATTGCTTTGCAATTACTATTACTACTTGTTTTTACCCGCAGGCATAGAAATAAATACCTGTTGCCTGCAGATATTTATACCCTCTAAATTCTTGCAAAGGAGCCAGTCCTAATTTCAATAGCTCTGCTGGAGTGAAGCTGGTGCCTCTAACTATCCCTTGCATCTGCTGAGAAGTACCGCAAGCAACCGCGTCTGGGCTGTAACTATGATCATGCAATTATTTTCACCTGTCTGTAGCAAAAACTTAGGAAATAAGCATATTTAGAACACCAATCTGATCTGAAGTCTAGAGATTGCTGTAGTAACCTAGTTTTGGACATATTATGTAATTTCTTCACCTGGAGAATATTAACACCTGAAGAATATTAATATCTTTTTCATAATTCTCTCTTTAGCAGTTCTGGAGATATTGCCTTCTCTGCCTTGTTCTTTGTATTTTTGCAAACTTGGGTAAGCTGAACATCCCAGGTCACCATGTGATCCCTCACATTGTCAGTGCAATTTAAAGGATGAGGGTCTGTTCATGAGGACATGAGTACAGAAGGATCATTGGCACCATGGCTTTCTGAAGGAAACTACTGTGCGTCAGACTCTTCTTTTTCCCACTCATGTAAATCTAGAGCAAGTCTATCACAATCAGCCAAGACTGTTATAGCAGAAAGCTGAAATTATTTGGTGTCAGAAGCTGCAGGATTTCATGAATATTTTCAGACCCAATGTAGAGGTTGTTTAACCACCTAAAAGCAGATGGTGGCATTTACTAAGAGCTGCGTGTGAAGTGATATGATTCTCTCAGATCCTGTCTGGGCTGACTACTGTCAGACAAGACTGGAGACACTGAAGTGGCATTTGTTGGGATTTGTTTGTGGAAGCAAAACCTGGCATTATTCAGCACAAGTTGGGAGTACATGCTGGAGATCAAATTGTCTTGTGAACAGTTAGTTTGATTGGAGTTGAAGGAGTTTGCCTTTAAAAAAAAGACATAAAGGGAGGAGAATTTGTTTCGCTACTTATAGTGAGTTAAGGGGGACAGCACCTCCTCGCT
Source organism: Grallaria varia (assembly GCA_013396735.1). Taxonomy (NCBI): domain Eukaryota; kingdom Metazoa; phylum Chordata; class Aves; order Passeriformes; family Formicariidae; genus Grallaria; species Grallaria varia. The sequence continues at coordinate 535,611 of VWZG01005166.1, forward strand.
ATTGCTTGCTAACCAGAAACCACAAGGAAATGAAACTGAGCAACAAGGGACTGCTGTGTGCACCATATACTTGTCAGGTTAGTGTGCGATGCTGGATTGAGGAGCAGCTGGATGCAGCATTTCACCACAGAAGCATTTTGAACAAGTGGTTCAATGAATTTCAGCACCTCATCTAGTCGTTCTCTTTAATTTTAAATTCTCAAACAAAACCTTGGAATTATAGCTGAGTGGCAACAAATTTATTTATAAAAAAGAAATTAATAGGATTTTTTAAGTCAAATTTGAAACTGTATCCTTTACAAACCTATTCATTGAATGGGCTGTAGGCCTTGCTGAAGTCCTGTTCAGCTTTTAGTATCTATGTATTTAGAAGGCTGACTAGTAACAAGGGATAGAAACAGGTCCTTCTCAAATTGTGCCTCATAAATCCCACAAATATAAAAATATATATCCCTTCCTGTCAGTCATGAAAGACATACATATGCCTCCACCACAGCGTTCCTTGAATCCTACACAGCAATATAGTTTTTGTCATTATTTGAGGAAGAATCATCATGCTATAAGCTGTACATGCCACAAAGAAGAGAGAAATTTCTTTTGTACAGTAGCAAGAGAGATTTCCTGCTGGTAGGTGAATGCAGGAGATACGAATACAAAAGCAAGGTTAACACCAGTGACACACACACTTTCACCTTTCTCTCTCAGTTAATCAGATCCTGCTGGCTTTTCCAAGTGGGCTGAAGCTTTCTGTGGGCCATCCCTTCAAGTGGCCTGCTGCACTGTGGGTTCCCAGGGCCCATCCAACATGGGGAGAGAGGGAAAAATCCCGCTTCAGTTTGAGAGGTGGGAGCACCAGGGGAAGGTATAGACTGCCTCCTTCTGGCTCTGCTCTTCAGTCTGTCCCATTTTCCTCCTCTCTTCTGAATGACGCAAAATTACCTCCTGCCCCTGCAAGGTGGGGATTGCTACGCATTCCTGCAACCACCCATCACTCCCAGCAGTGCCATTTACTTGACATATACATACACAGTATAGCTGTAGGAATTGCAGCTTTGCTTGGTTTGCAGCATTACTCATCAGAGAAAAACTTGCCATGTATCTTACAATGCTGAAATCTGCTCCTTGGTTTTGTATAAACAATTCTCACATTATTGCATCCTCTCACGCGTGATTGTCTGAAGCACTTAAGTAATATGAAATTATCATCAATATAGCTGTCACAGGTGAAAAAAGCCTGCAGCGTGTTTATGACGCAGTTCAAGCGAGTCATTGATTTCTGGGCCCACTGTAGCCCTCCAGGGCAGATCTCAAAGCCAGGCAATGTCCTTGAGAACTGCCTGTTGTATCTGGATTTCTGAATGAGGTGGAAGAAGAGTTCTAAAACCTTTGACTGACCTGACCATCAAGACTGACTTTTCCCACTGAGGGTAACAGGTGACAGGTCCCCTGCTAACAGGTGATTCTCTAATGCTGTGAGTTTGGGTATCTGAAGACAATAGAAATAGACTGGCTATCAGGAACTGTCTTAGATACTAGGATGTCATGAATTGGAGCATGCTCCCCTGTTTGCCTGAACACTTATTTCTCCAAAGTTATTTCCCTCTAGGTGGAGGAGCTTAGTAGAGTTGTAGAGTCGCACATGATAAAATGGTAGTGTATTGGCATCACTGCTTGATCTTGGACTTGCAGGCACATAAACTTAGCCTGCCAGGTGGTGCTGGTAATACCTGGCTCTCCTTGTGGGCTCAGTCTGGGGAAATTGCAAACTATTTCTCACTAACAGGAGAATTAATATTGTTCACAGGTTTTTGGTGCAGAGTGGGAGCTGCTAGATATGAATTAGCATTCCAAAGTCTCCCCGGAAAATAATTTTGGATCATAGGCCAGCCAGTTCTAGGTCTTGGGCAAAACTGTGTCTCTTCTTATTTAGGGGTCTGACTACAGCACTGAGGTCCTGGTAGATGAACACTGGGACCTGTCATGTGCTCCAAGTACCAGCAAAACAATAGCAAAGACTGGAACAGTGTCGGATTTGTTGACTATTCTTGTTCTGGGTGAAAATCTCAATCATATTTCTGTTCCTTCCAACTTGAAAAGACTTCTTCCAGTGGAAGCAGTTTCCCAGGAGACATAACATTTTTTCATATCTGACCTAGGAGGGAAAATATCAAAGGATGCTTCTTTCCTGAACTCTTTGTCTGTGGATGAGCTTGAATGGATAGCAAACAGTGGCAGGAGTTAAGAAACGTGGATAGTCACTGACTTCAGTGCACTGCTTTTCGTCTCTGTTCTTCAACAGCTTCATTTGTAGAAGGTGATAAAATTATTCTGACCCACCTCTGTAAAGTGTTTTGAGGTCTTTAGCTAGATTTTATTTTTTCTACTGATGTTAATCCAAATTATGAAAAGGAAATGAAATGAGCAAATATATATGGATTTATCTTCCTTGAATACAAAAATGTATATGCATTTTCAGTGGACATATGGACTACATCCTTTTGATCAGAATGGAGAAAAACATTTCTTTCAATTGGATTGTTAAGAAACTGTCTCTTTCAGTGGGTTTGCTGGGAAACTCTGTCCTCAGTTGCAGGCTTTGAAGTGAAACACCAGTTTAATGCTTTTGTAGTCTGGAGAATGCATACTATAAGCATAGCTGCCAAAAAAAAAGCAACATATATAACATAAATATTAGGAAAAAAGTCAGCTTCTTAAAATTGTGTACAAAGAAAATGAAAGTTGGTTTGTTTTAGCTTTTGGGTATTCATTACTTATTTTTCTCACAACCTTCTCAGTATTTTCAAATGTTAGCCTTCTCTGCCCATTTTCCTTGCTCCTATGGATTAAAAGTGGAGAGGAAAAAGGAAGAGAGAAGTCCAGAAACCTGGAAAGTGAAAAATTGTTTTACTTGACAAACTCAAAAAATTATAAAATGGAAAATGTACAAGAAATTATTTATTTCTGGGCAAAGTGTAATTTTTCATGTTAAAAAGTTTCAGATAAAACTTTGGCTTGCCCTGACAATGTCTAAAGTACTGAAACCCATGCCCCCAAGTCACAACACTGGCATACCCAGAGCCTTGCAATATAGTTTTTGCAGGATAATTAGCATTCTCCATAACAGAATCCAGGTTTCAAAGTGGGAAGCAAGGGTAGGTAGGTCCACTGAAATTGTGTATATAGATTAGCTGTAACCAGCCTAGCAAGCTGTATGGTTCTGTTATTCCTTTAACCCTTCACTGATTAAGTGTTTAACTCATCGCAGAGGTAAAGTGACAATTTCTGAACAGAATGTAACACATACCCACCTTTCCCATTTCCAGTGGTTTCAAAACAGATGCTGTGTTGGTTCTGCCACTAGTGGTCAAGCTCATAAATGAACAGTAGTGTATTCTGTGTATGTACATGTATCTGTAGATTTCTGTGTTTATTTTAAGGTGCTGTGGGTTTCCCCCCTCTTTTAACTCCTAAGAAATAAGTATCTTTTTAGGCTGACTGCTTTTGCTTCAAAGCAAGGGCTTGTTCCTAATGTCTCTCTGCTTCTGAAACACTCCGATGGGAGAAGGTTGGTGCTAATTGGTATCACCATTAGAAAAGAAGGATGTTTTAATGTTAACCTGTTAGTGTACTCTTCTGGCAAGAGATGCTCCACTTTTCATTCTACCACAGATTTCATGTGTGAACATGAGTGAACACTTTGGTCTATACTCACAAGAGTCTACTGAAGCAGCTAACACCTGTAAAGGTCTGTCCTCATCTCTCGATTCCTTTTAGCCTAAGCATCAAGGCCTTCAGAAAATGCTGTGTTGGAGAGTCAGAGAAGCTGAAATTTGTCCTCCTAAGTGTTAATGTCTGGGTGCAGGTTTGTGCAAACATTTTTGTCTTTCTCAGTGCTTCCAGATGGTGAAATGTTGTGGAGCACAGCTGGGAAAAGGGGATAGTTTCCTGATATCATGTTTGTTATGTATTCTCCGGGCCACTTGCTAACTGGTCAGCAGTTTTGGTTTCGACCACAAAAGCTTGTAGTTAGTGGAGAAATTCCACTGATAATCACTGTGCTTTCAAGAGACACGTTCCTAGAAGAAGCAATGACGGGGGAGGGAGTGTGTGGCAAGTTACAAATGAACATCAGTGGCTCCGTTAGAGTTGCACAAAATTAACGGAAATGAGATCTCCAGTTACTGAAGAGAATCTTCTGAACTGAGATAGCTATTAAAATAAAACAATCAGAGATTATGGCACATGAGAGTCTTTTTAATTGTTAATTTGTTCACTTCAAAATGACCATACAGTGAAATCTCTGTCTCTTTAAATAACATTGTTTTCCTTAAAATTGGTTTCCCTTTACAGCGTTATCTTTCAGAGAGCACTCTGGTGATATTGTTGGGAATTATCTATCCCACACTGAGGAGAGCCTATCTGAGGCTAACACAGTCCTTGCAAAGTGCAAGGTAATTAACCATTCTCCTCCCCCTATTTATCTTGATTTTTGCTTCCATCTAGTTGTTTTTCACGCTTGTAAAGTATAATTTGCATGAAGTTTTAGCACTTTCTTCCCACACAACCCCTCACTCTCCGGTCTTTCTCTCCATAACATTGCAATGAGCTGAGCGCGAATTATCTCCGAGTAAGGGTGGGTGAACTGTTCTGCCTGTGCACAGCGACGCTGAAGACAATGGAGCACAGCATCAGCAATTGACACAATTCTCACTTATAGAGACATTTTGTATGCTAATGAACCTCTGATAGCAAGACTAGACTTTTTTGCTGCTAATTCTGGCAATATCTGCCTCTGATGGGAACCTAATTTCCACCCACAAGGATGTTCAGTGTAAAGGAGTGAGCAAAGAACGATGTTGAGTACTGATGTGACTCTCCTCTTGGCTTCACTCCTATGTTTTGCCCACAGCCAGGAAAATAGAGCCTCCAGACCAAAGCACTTGACACCAGGTATTTCCTTTCAAGTGCTTCTGTAAGCCAGGCTCCTTTCTCCACTGAATTCCTCAAAAGAACTACTCTTTAAAGCAGTCACTGCTTCCTTTGTAATTAAGCCACAAAGCATATCAGTGTAGCCAGGAAACACTGACTCAAAAGGCATTAAATGGTGATGGTCAAGACCAAGCAGCTACCATGACACGGAGAGGTTTGACACCAGAAAGAAGGGGCTTTGTTGCATTTTTTGTTCTCTGTGCAATGTAAAATAAAGCAAACACAGAAGTACAGTGATATTCGGGTATCTGTATTTACACACTCTGTATCACATGCAAGGCATAAATCTGCTGAGTAGCTTTACAGAAGGTGGAAGACTCAGAGCAATTGTTTCTAGCCTGCTCTTAGCTCAAAGTCTGTGGCTTTCATTTCAGAACCAAAGAAGGGCTGATGAGAGCCATAGTTTGTTTTTCCCAACTAGGTCAGCTGGTTTAATTAGAGACTCTGTGACTCCCTCCACCGCTTACTTCCCCAGGCTACTCAACTGTTTGAATAGATAATCCCAATTCCTAATAATTACAGCAGCAATATTATATATTTTGCAGAGATAGCTCTTTCAACTGAAAGTTTAGAGCTACCAGTTACATCCTCTGGTATTAGTCCTGTAACACTAGGCATAACCTGACTTGTCTTTTCTTCCCTTTCTTGTGCCATGCACAGCTTTTCCTAGCACTGCAAAAACATTGGTCTAGAGAGGTGTGATCCAACACCAAACCAGACGGGCCAGTGGGACCACTGTGGGGATTTGTGTATTTCTGTTTCAAAACAGGTTATGGCAGTTTGACCAGTGGCTCTAATTTGCAGGTGCAAGTTAATCTGATATTAGCCAGGTTTCAACTGATTTAATAATGTTCACACCTGAAGTTGGTTTAATTAACTTGGATTTAGACCAGGGCATAGGAGGGGACATGTTGGTTTGGTTTTTAATCAAAGAAGTAGGAGCCAGCAGATCTATTTCTCCTCCATTTCAAGCTCTCCAATAGATTAGTGATGTGACCTTGGGCAAATCTCCAGGCATGTTTTTGCCTTGCTCTCCTTGGCCTGGATATAATCAATTTCTCAGAATAGATGCAATACTGAACTCACAGGCGTCTGTGAAACTTAATTCCCTGCATGTGGAAAGGGTCTTGGCAGCAGTCAGAGAGTGCAGCCCTGTGGGGAAGGGGCAGGGCCTGCCTGCTGCCTGATTCATCTCCTCGCAGAACAATCTCTGCCAGGAGTCATAGGTGCTGCCATCCACTGCAGCAATGGTACCTTGTTCTAAACCTAAACTGAAAGTGCATGGCAGTGCATTTGAGATGGTTGGCATGGTCTTAACCAAGCGTTTGCTTTCTCACAATATAGATGGGAAGTCCGTTCAATGAATTTTATTTTTTTTTCACATGGGGAAAAAATGGTCCTCTTTGGGCAACCAACCTTTTCCCTGTTGTGCCTCTGTGTGTGGAACAGCTCTAACAATATGTCTGGTGCTTTGGAGCGAGCAAAGGGCAGCGAAATCACTGCTCTGCTGAATTACAGCAAGTGCTGCTCTCAGGTCAGCACGGGCAAGGCTGTTTCTGTGCCCCTGCCATGAACACAGCTGTGCACAGCTGTTTCCCCCCTGGCTGCTCATGCCTCTGCCAGGAGACTACCTCCTGCTGAAGGCCTGCTTCCATGCAGCACTCTGGGTGGGAAATGTAGTCCTGTTGACTTCTTGGCCAACATCATTTGGCTATCTGCTGCTGTTGTTGGCTGATCCAGCCTTGCTGCCTTCCCTTTTCCCAGTCAATCCAACATGGAAATCACAAAAGTCCTCCATAGCGATCTGTTCATTGTGTCCTGATGTGGCTTTGCTGGGTGCTTCTGCTTCACATTTCAATTTCTGCTTTTGGTTATTCTGGTTTACACTCTCTTTGGTTTGTTGATCTCAAGCAAACCATGATTTCAAAAGCAAGGGAAGGGACTCAGGCTCATGGTAATTACTATGGTTTTGTTAGGGTCATATTTTGATGTGTGCAAGTACTGGGTCATCAGTCTTTCTTTGAAACATCAGAAGGAATCTAGGGAGAAGAACTGAGTGCCTTTCATTTTTTTCCCCTCAGAACTGATACAGTGACAAGAGATTCACATTTCTTAATTGTCTGTGCCAGTCCAGCATGAGCTTCTTGATCAGAACCCCTCAATAAATCAGATACTCTAGCCTCATGCGGGGCTGCTCCAAAAGAATGGGAAGTGAGAAGACTAAGATATGACTTTCTGGTCAGAGCCCACTCATGGGTTTATTTAATACATGGAGTTTGCACACAATTAACTAATTATGAGCAAAAGTTAGTGCTTGGGGTGAAGAGCAGGCCTTCAAAAATAAGTACTCAGCCTCATTTGAAGGGCAAACCCTTGACACTCAATGTGAACTTAAGCAGGAACTGACTTTCAAAGGGATAAATGTCTGTCAGATTTAAGTCTGCACACATATTCTCTTCAATATTTGGGATTCAAGCTCTTTGAAGGTAGTCTCTTCACTTCCCCGCAAAGCACTTTTTTGTTCACCTTCACAGCAATTTTCTCTTCCTTCTCCCCTTTCACCCCCAATCCAGTTAATGTCACAAAAGAATTTGCTTCTAGGATGAGATTCTGCTTGCTGAGTTTCAGCCCCAAATTATATTTTACAGATGACTTTGAAATTCCCTGTAAGTGTGCTCTCATTATTGGATATCTTTGACACAACTTTAAATACAACTGTGCAGACATTGCTGCCATTAGTTCTCAGAAAATATAAAACCTATGCAGGGAAAGCTATAGTCAGAGCCAAAAAGCCTCTTTGATAGATAAAAGTAGGGGTATGTTTCAGGTATGAGACCCCAGCCTTGTAAACATTGTGAAGCTCTCTGAATTAGTCACTTCACACAGTATTCTTAGGGAGTTTTAATGAGATCCTGTTGTGAGGGGCTCTTCCCGAATGGATTTAGCGTGGGGAAATCACCCTACTGAGGCATGCTCTTTTTCTTTTCCTTTTTTTTTTTTCTTTAAATTTTTCTTGGTACTTCTCTCTCCTGGAAATCAGTACAGTGAAAGAAGAGAAGACACCAAGCAAGAGTGGGCCAGTCAAAGCAGTATTGTGCTGAATAAGAAATTCACTTGGAGCAAGTTGACTACAAGCTATTGAAAACTACATACATTTTTCAAAAGACTAGAGGATCAGTTCCCAAACACTGTTCATGTAAAGAGAATGTGGACATTGCAACTGAGAGTAGAAACTTCCTGTCACTAATGTTTCTTCCAACAAGCCGCAGCCTTTTTGGATTTTTCAGTTGGCTCAAACTCCTCTTCTCAGGGTTCAAACAGGCTCAACTCAGAGGTGGAACGTACTGCCCCCACAGCTACACCAGGATGGACAGTGGCTCCTTGTCCCTCACCTCTACAGATAACAGCCCTGTGTATTCAGGACAACGCACAGGTTTCCTGCGCAGCTACAGCAGAAAGGCACAGCAAAACCCCCACTTGTCTCCATGCACCCTGCCTGAGAGTCCACTCTGCCTGGGGCTGTGAAGGCTCTCTTCTGGGACAGGCTGCTGACATGGTGGATGAGCAGTATCACAAGACCAAGCAGCATCACCACCAGAGCTTTTCTTTGTCACCCCCATTTAGCCCCAGAATGGAAATGGGAAGCTTTTGTTTTTTGCCCTTTTATGCATGCTATAAAACTTTTCATGTGCTATGTAGGAATATGTATCATATCCCTCACCATTTCAAAGTATCCTCATATAAGAAGTGCTTTGAAATCATCCTCCCAGCATGGAGAAGAGGAAGAGTAGCAAATGTTGACAGAGGTTTCTTATAGAGTTTTATGAATAGGGATTTATGAGTGGCAAATTCTTCCAATAGGCTGGAGGTGTCTGTGCTGTACATGTGCAAAAAAACCTGTCACAAAATCAGAGTTCCTTTACACGAAGCTCTTCTTGGCTGATTTGCTCTATCAACAGGATATGTTGTACTGATCCTCAAGGAGCAGGAGGAACTAAGTGTTTCTGAAATCCTCCTGCTGTGTCATTTTGAAAAGTGGTATTCATGTAATGCGTACCCTGGATCTCTTATCGTTGAGCCATTGTTCTGAATATTTCTGAAGTCCTCATGCTGTGTTGTTTTGAGAAGAGGCATTCATGAACCATGGATTGCTTAGTGCTGAGCCATTGCTCTGCCACATCAGAGATGACAGAAAGAAGCAGATGAAAATATGGCTGGCACTGGTGAAGAAATTACTATTAAACCTCACCAGAATCAGGATCAAGTGGATCTTACTGAGATATTATTTGATAATTGGGATGCACATGGATTAACAGAGAGATGATCCTGCCTTAATGAACTGATAATTTTTTTATTTTAGGGGAAGAATGCAAAGGACTGGCAAGAGAAAGCTGGAGATATAATTTATGCAGGTTTCATGATGCGTTTGCAACAGCAACAAATGCAAAAAGACTAATGTCTGAGGTCAACGATAAGCAGAGGGGGTGATGTGTTTGAAAGGATTAAGGGATGGTCTCAGTACAGACTACAGAGAGATCGTACTGCTTTGGAGTGACCTGAATGGGGAAGCAGAGAATTACATGCATGAGAACTGGACTAGATTTGTTCCTCTTATTCATACTATTTGTCTGAGGCCTGAGCAAGATGAATATACTATAAAGCAAAAATATTTGCAGATAATGCAGAAATAGGGAGTGCTGCCAGTTCAAAGAAGCTACATATGTGTATGGGAGGATGAATGACCTAGATAAAAATAAAGTAATGAGCAGCTGGGCAAAACAGAGGACCAGGCTCTGAAAGATCAAACTATGCAGTTCAGGAAAATGTAGCTCATGGAGAAATTTGAAGCAGAAGGATTAGAACTGGTGCATAAATGTGTAGAAATTTACGGAGATCTTTGTAACTATTACATAGTGGATTTCAGTTTCTAGAAATTAACCCCCTTTAGTACCACACAGACCATATTTGTATTACCATCCTCATTTCTGATCACCTGATTTTAAAGAATTACGATAGTGATAGATGAAGATATAGCAAGAACAAGCAGAATAATGCAGGGATTGGGACAAACTAGGTGCCCCAAATAAACCAAAGAAATTAGGGCTGTACTCTGTTGAAAGAGAAGACTGAGAGGTGAGATCAATTTGCTCCATGAAGTTCTTGAGGGAATAGGAAGAATGGTTGATGCAAGACAATTTGAATTTATGTCAAATGCAAGAAGCAGAGGGCACAAATTAAAGTTTTGCATTATGTGGAGGGAGGTCCCGCAAGGAATTTAGTTTAGAATTCTTTTATGCAGGGAGCAGATAATATACAAGATGCTGAAAAGTGCACTCTGCTATACAAAAAGCCCAGTGGGAACACAAATTTTTACTGCTATGCTCCCCAAAGCCACATCTTTGTCTGAAGAGTGCTTTAAAGACAGCACCATTCTTCTACAGAATACAGGAGAGGGCTATAAGAAAAAATAACCTATCTCATCCTCGTGAGAATACTCAAAGTATTTCTCCTGGATTATTGGTAGCATTTTCAGAGAGGCTGGATGTCTGAACCCTTTCGAAAATTTCAGCTGTGAAGGAATTGTTTCCTGGAAGAGTCAGTGAAGTAGCTTTGAAATTACACAGGACTGGTGCTGAAATTATGAGACTCCTTTGGGATGTAGGACTGAGAAGACTGAATTTCTGCTTTGACTTAGTTCTTACAAGTTTGAAAGGATTAGTAATACTGCAGCAGAGGAGATAAAAGGCACATGACAAATGTCTGTAAGATGCAAATGAAATGTGGCATTATTTGAATGACTAATTAATTGGACAATGTCTAAGAAAAATATTTATTGGAGGTAGACTTGGTTGTGCAATGGAGGCAGATATATTTACCTGCTCCTCTGACACTCATGTGAAGGGTGCATGAAAATCGGAAGTTTAATAACAGGAATCTGCTCTTTTTCTTCCCTCTCTCTCCTACTAGTTCAGTGAAATAAATCTGCAGGGTTTTGGCTTATAAAAAATAAACAAATCCTTAACTTTTTGCTCCACTAAATTGTGTTAAGATTTTTTTTTAATGCAAAGAGAACACTTGTAATATATTTGTAAAAAGCTCTGACTCAAAAAAATGTTTTTGGCTTCTCTTCTGCCGCTTTTCATTCGGAGATCTGTGGGCTTCCAGCATTTGAAGGACTCCTCGACCTGTCAGTGACATCTGCTAGTACATTACATCTCAGGCTTGCACACAAACTGCTTGCAAGACAGTCTGAATCCAAACCTCTGAAGCAGAGCAGCAGCTGTAAATGAGTCTTTCATACAAAACAGAAAAGAACTAACCCTATTACTGTACACATCCAAAAAATGTAGGCTGTAACCTTTTGATGTCTGCAACTTGATTTTCCCTTTCTTCCCTCAGTGCATGCACTGTCAAGCATCACTGGCTGACACCAAGAGAACTGAATGCACAGAGAAAGACAAGAAGAAAGACACCTGATCCAGTCACTTACAGCACAGAGTATATACTGATGTACAGTGAATTATCTTTACATAGGTAATTAATAATGGAGAAACAACGTAGTGACAGTGTAAGTCCCAGGGGAGAAAATTGTCAGCCTATTTATTCATTTATTCTTTGCTAACTAAATTGATGGGATAGTCTGATGCCTTTCTGGATTCCACACAGATGATGAAACTGCAAACAAATTTCATTTAAATAATAGGCAAATCTTCCAATTAGTCAAAGCCTAATTCTTATGCCTTGAAATGATGAACTGCATGTGCTGTGGCCTCTGTCAGTTTGAAGGGGAAAAAGTTGCTGACCAAAACCCCAAAGACATTGATCTGAATGTTTTAGGCACCGATTCAAATACATTAATCTAGTGTGACTTGCCAAGATTCTGCAACTGTCTTCTGGATTCCTAGGTTCATGTTAAAAGGCATATCATTAATTTTTTCATATAAACTCATCTTTTAGCTATTGGAGAGTTAAATGGAACTAAAACACAGTTCTCAGGAGTATCTGGAGGATAGCACTGGATACTGCTCTCTAATGCATGCTGTGCCCACTCTTTTGTGTGGTTTATGCTTTCAGAAATTGCACCTTGCACAGCCAGTTTCAGTAGGGGAAAGATTCTGATTATAATAAAGTGTTACTAATCTAAAAAGAAGCTAATAGCCAAAGAACCCAAACACAAAACAAATATCCCATGGCCATTTCTTTCATGAGGCAGATATTCCTGCAGGTAAGAAGTGAGCTCCCAAAATGCATTTTTCAAGTAAAAAAAATTGCAATTGTTTCTGATTTAACCTTTCTCTCAGATTTTATGTATCTACTATTGTACTTGTGTATTTTCCCATTTTTGTAAGCTAAGCATCACCTCTACTTCACTGTTCTTGCCTTTTTTAAACGCAAGCTGCTGGCTAGCATAGATGGGGAGCAAGAATTCCCAGAGCACAGTGAGTAAAGAATGATTTGTGCTATAACTAGCTACAGCTGAATCATGATAGATCATACTATTTCATTGAATTTATCTTCTGAATATTAAATTTAAGAAGCTGTGTCATGTTGAAATATTGAAATATCTCAGATGTAATCCACTGTAATCCGTTGTTGGGAGTTTTGAGGGGGAGAGGGCAGTGAGAGAAAAGGTTGACTGGTGTTAGATAACCAATAATCTGCACAAACTCTCAGAGCTGGCAGCGGAGCTGCAGTCTCAACACTAGTTTCAGCCTGGGAGCGATTGACACTCCCTGTACCAGCTATTTGGCTGGAACTTAAATATGTCACTTGGCACTGAGAGTCAATAAAAGCCCTGTTATTTTCCAGGCTGAGAGCTAAACAAGACTGTAGCCTTTCTAAACCATTCCACAGCACTTAAAAGGAATTGTTGGTTTATGTGAAGTAATTTAATCAACCTGATCATTAGATGAATTTGCTACTTCCACACTTTATTCTAATTGTGTTTGCTTATATGCACATTATACTTTTGCCCAATTATTTCATTCTAATTAATAAAATGGAAACAAGCATGCTGTGAATGCTTCCCAAAGAGCATCTTCCTGAAATGGAGGAGCCTGCAGGGAAAAGGAGCAGGACGGCAAGATCAGGAGGTATTCTCCAGAGCCATCCTTGCACACCTCCGAAATCTGGGGTCAGACCTGGAAAATCCACCATCCATTGAAGGCCTGACATCTGAAGCTAATGCATTTCCTCTCGTAAGTCTGTGTGTACTGCATCACTTACCTCTGTGTTATTTGTAGGGAGGTTGTTAACATTTGGGACATAAGCACTGTTGAGAACAGTAAAACACTTATTGTTAAACTGAATAAATAAGTCAAGGAGGTCTAGCATGTGCCTCTTCACTGTATTTGTTCTCAGGATCCTTTTCTTTCCATGTTTCCCCTATTACAGTACTCTTTGTGGTTGCACTGTCCGTATTGCATCCCACTTCATTACAAGCTGGTGGATGAAGTAAGCAGAGCAACATTAGAGCTCATGATACAGAGATTTCACTGTGACAGTTGCAAACTGAATGTTCTTCTAGAGGAAAATGTGGTTTTTATAGGCAAGGTCTTTTTAGGCTGAAATAAATTATAATCTTACTTTTGTTCTATTCAAGTACCTTTTATATGTGCACATCTTTTGTCATTGTCCTGAGCCGGGAGATATCTTGTAACTGAGAGATCAAGTGAGTGTTGTCATCTCTATTTCCAAGCCAGTGGCATTTTATATGCCATGTATTGAAGTAAGACTGATGCTTGGCACAGCTTTGCAGTGCAGCAGTCTTCTGTAGCTGCTGTGAGGAGTAAGGTGCTGACTTTGAAGTAAGCCAGACTGGGGCTTAAATACACAAGAGTATTTGTGCAGGGATACATTACTAAATAAGACCAAGAAAATGTATCTTCAAAGTTTTAGAGAGTATACACTACTCCCCGCCTTCTTTTGTATTGGGATGAAGTAAAAATCTTTTGAAACAAAAATTGGGATGCTACACACAGTCACAGACACAGACACAGTCTTTGGAAATAGTGTCTGGTCTTCGAGATGCTCCCATAGAAAGCACTTAACAGACGCATCCTTCCTGTTTGGGTGACCCACCAAGCAGCATGTAAAGAGCAGGGTACTTGCATTAGACAAAGGGACTCAGACTCAATGGCTTACAGGGGCAGACAGAGTCTGAGCCTGGGTACCAGGGTGTGGTTGCCCACACTGGCAGATTATGAATGCGCTCCCAGCCATCTTTAGGCCTGTGTCACCTGCTGCTCTTAAATTACACCCATACGAGGTTTGGAGGATGGAACTGTTGAGGATCTGTATCCACAAGCATACATATGAGGCTATGTAAAACCCAGGGAGGAGGCACAAGAGGCTGGAAACTGGTGGAAACCAATCATGCCGTGTTGCTTCTCTTGCATCCTCAGGCTAGAGAAGTCCCAGGGATGCATCCAACAAGTCATGGTGATGGCTGTACCTCAGTGCATCTCATACTCAGCCTCTTCTGCAGGAACTCTTGCATTCTGAACAGGTGCTAAGTCACTGGAGAAGGGCTGGAGCAGCCTTATCTTGCAGAAATGTGAATCCCCTTGGACTGGGCTGGTGGCTTTTCTGAGGAGGAAGCTTTGCTCTCCTATTATCTTGCTTTGACTAAAGATCTTTGCTACTTGGATACTTGGATATTAGTTTCCATTAAACATTTGAATATTGAATTTGTGGAGAAAATTCTACCAGAAAAACTCTAATCAGGACAAATATTAGTTTAAATCTTATTAAATCTGCAAGCCTTCTCTGTTTTAGCAGATGTGTTGGTGTTTTTAAATACCTCTAGGAATAATGTATTTTGAGCTTTTTGCCTTTAGAGAAAAAGATGACCGGAAAGGAATGGTGCCCATCATAGAGAAAGAGGTCATATGGAAGATGAAGAAGTAAAGTTCTCATAGAAGAACAAGAAAAGAAAAGCAACATGTAGTTCAAGAGGTCTGAAAAAGAAAGGGAAAAGATGTTCATGAAGAACTGTCTATGCATACAAAATGGTTGGACTAAAATATACTCTGCACTAAAGCATAAACTGTACACCAACCACTCTGGATTTTAGTAACTTGAGAGCTTAAGGAGTTAAATTTTTTTCTGCATTGTTTACTGTTTTTCTGCCCCACTGTGAGTTATTTTTTTAATGTCAGATCTACATTGACACATATCAAAAAGTCTGTGGTTTAGCATTATCGATCAGCCACTGTGAGAAGGTAGGAGTGGGTAACTGACCCTACTACTGAGATATATGGTGCTTATTTTGAAAAATGTAATGTATTCTTGATGAGATACACAGATGTAAACCACAAACTTCTCATTCAAGGTTACTTACAAAAAAAGAGAAGATGAAGCTGGTTTCTTTTCCTTTCTTCCTTCTTTCCTTTATTTAAGATAGAAAATAGAGAGTTTTCAGCATTAGAAATACCATGTACCGAGAGTGACTGAGAGAAGAGATGAACTGTGATATCACTTGACACTTATATGGGAACAATTCAGCAGGGGTAATGGTTTTAGTTACGTGATGGTGGAATTTGGAGCTCTTGCTTTTGTACAACTTCAGCTCACACACACAGAGGTACAAGATGCCACTCCAATTAGGAGATTCCCCATTGTTTCTTGTAATAATTCAAAAAAGGTGATTTGTGGGAAATAATACTCTCCTGATGTGTTTGGATGATTCTAACTATTCGAAATAAAGTCAAGAGAGAGATCCATAAGCTTCACTAATGTCTTAGGCAAAAAGGCAATGTGTCTTAAGCCATGCCTGAAGATAAATTCTCACCTGCAGAGAAACATTCCTCAGTGTAGTTGGATGGGAATTCTTCGTTATCTCTTTCAATGGAAAATGCTGATTTGATGTAAGAATTTCAGAAAATGAACTGTTTCAATTAAGTGAATTTTTTTTAATAAATTACAAGTGCAATAAGAAATAATCTACTTCACTATTTACAAAAATTATAAGCATTGATTTTTTTCAGTCAGAAACAACTTTTTATGTTGTGTAAGAATGATAAACTAGGTCAAATGAAACGTTTCAATTGTACACAACTGGTTTTTTTGGCTGTTTCGTTTTGCAGAAAGAGGTCTTTTGCCATTTACACTATTCTCTGATTCTATAAGATTTTCTTTTTGAAGCTGGAAAAAGAATTTAAATATCAAATCCTTATTGATATGAAAATTATTTCCTGCCTAGCACTTCTTTCTAATAATGTCTTGATACCTCTCTCAGAAAGCTTACAAATAAGAAAAGTTCTCCACATTTCTTTGTGACAGAGAGAAATTTGGTAACCTGACTAAGGATGTATAATTTATTTGTTGGATTTTCCCTCCACCCCATCTGCTTTGTGAAGAACCATGGCATGATGTTTAACTTACAGTTTTCAGTAGACCAAAAAAAAAAAAAAAAAAAAAAAAAACAAAAGGTGGAAAAATTGATTA